>CM047810.1:100976078-101576078 GCA_026214975.1 Gentiana macrophylla
GCAAGGCTTCCAAAGAAATACATCACCTCCACCAAAAAAGGATCGAAAGGGCCTCCGAACTCGCCAGAAATTGTCAAAAGGAACGCATAACCGGTCTCTGGCGCAGCGCCCGCAAGTATACTTCATATACCGCCGATCGCTCATGCACGGGCAAAATGATAGTCATCGGAGAGTCGTGTATCGGGCGCGGATAGCGGTGTTAAAGTCAGCGCCGCGCCAACAAAGATTCCATTCAGATCGACAATAACGATGCATGGCCTTCGCCTTGCTACCTCTTCCAAAGACTCCGCAGTTTTCAAGTTCGACCGATTTTCCTCTCAATGGGCGGAGCTAGCAGTCTGGGTGCCTCACGGCCGCCCCTTCGCTTATGGGCCTCGGGTCGACGCCATCGAATCCTTTCACCGCGCCTTAGAAATTCGCTCTTCCGGAGCTAAGTGTCGCAAGGATTCGTAAAGCACCAAAGTGCCCTCGTTATAGGTGGAGCCTTTGGCCTCGCAGCCTCGAGGCGTGAGTCCTCTTCGCCGAACGAGAAGGAGAAACCTCGCCGCCACTTCTTCCTCGCCCCGCCATCACCATAATTAAATTCTTTCGTGGATCGCCGCGTCGTCCTCATTGCATTTACATGCTTGCAAAAATGAAGAGAGGCGGATCAACGCTCATTCAGTCGACACCGCCCCATTTCCGCACACCAACAAAGACAGGGGCAACGGGGTCATAAAGAAATACTACACGGAAAATTGAAAAATTGCTCCCTAATCCTCAAGGCTTCAAATTCACAAAAGAAGGGTTAGGCATACGGATTCACACCGTTAAAAACCTCAAAATCCGAATATCTACGTGGACAAAAGCGACTTATGATCTATCTATACAGCCGTGAATCAAACCACTAAAATGACGCATCAACAAAGAAAAACCTAAGTGTTAGATCGGATAAAGATGGTACCTTTATGATCCTGGATGATAAAATCGGGAAGACAAAGATGATCACTCCGATCATCAGAAAGCGGCTCACTCCGATGAAGTTCAAACATACCAAATTCTGTAATTTTGGAAACTTGGTTCCAAATCACCACAAGATGCTCTTGATTTCGCTTGGCAGAAAGGATTTTGATCACCAAAATTTTAGAAAAAGGTTTTCGAAAGCGTGGAAGAAGGAAGCGGCAACGCCTCCTTAAATAGACAAGCACTCAACCAACCAACGGCCGTGATTGTCTTCATCCAACGGTTCGGGTTTGCGCGAAAGCAAAAAGTTTCGAATTGGACACGACGCTTTGAAATTTGAAGTTTACGAAAACTAAACGCCATCATCACTACCGCCACGACCTACGGCGAACGTCACCTTGTCGTAACCGGAAGGACGCCACATTTAATGATACGCAGCTGCTCGCAGCCCATTTATATTGCTCCACGTTGCACGCCGTCGCATAGCTCGATGTACGCTTATGCTTTCGCTAACACAAATGACTTCGCCATCTCGCTCGATCGCAGAAATGATTAAATCTTAGAAACTCAACATGTCGTATCAACGAGCACGGACGCATTTATATCGCAAGTTCTCGTCGTTAGCCGCAAATACCGTAATGTAGCTTCCTCGAGCCATATCCGGATCGCTTACGTCTTGTGGCACTCAACATGTCGACTTTCGGTCGCACAACGAGCACGATTTCCATTTACATCGCAAGTTCTCGCCGCTAGCCGCAGCCGACTGCGTAACAGCCTCGCGCATATCCGATCGCTTACATGCCGGCACTCAACATGTCGACTCGGGTCGTGACCAACGAGCACGACGCATTTACATCGCGAAGCTCTCGCCGCAAGCCGCAGCCGACTCGTAACAGCCCTCAGCGCATATTCGATCGCTTCATGTCGCGGCACTTCAACATGTCGACTTTCGCCGTAACTAACGAGCACGGGATTTATTTACATCGCAGCTCTCAAGCCGCAGCCGCAAATACGTAATGTTTCGCGCGCATATTCGATCGCTCTATGTCAGGCACTCAAGTCGCCGTCAGATGTCATCACACCTCCTCGCCGTCCACAAACCGACATGTGTATCCCAAACGGATGGAACGGTTCAAAAGCCATCATTGGTGGTCTTCCAGTTTTAGCCGCGTTTGATAGGGCTACTTTGACTGTGGACTATTCCGGACTAAAAATAGCCCATGATTACCCACCATAAATAACCGCCCCTTCGAATGCTCATAATGACGGTAAACCTCTCGTGATAACCATCATTACGCCGGTCACACAGGATCTGCCTCTTCAGAGATAGCCGTCGCTCGTCTGCGCCTACCATTATGGTAGTCCATGCCAAACACGCCACCTCCTCTATAAAAGCCACCATGTTACTACCTTCTCCACAAATGCTTACTCTCCCATTTGAGTCACTGCTTTTCCTTACAAAATCCCTAAAAACAAGAATGTCTCACCGGGATAATGATGAATACGAGTTTATGGAGGAGTACAAAGGCAACGAGCACTGAATCCGCTTGCATTTTCTCCACAACCCATCGGGAGAACAACCCCAATCTCAATACCACGAGTAGAAATGGAACAGATCTCGATATACGCCGCCTTCCCCGCCGCTCGAGATTCATGGAGTTAGAGTGTGAAGAGGAAGTCGAGATAAGTGAATCCGTAATCTTAAGTAGCTCATAGAGGATCGAGGTATTCATCGGGCGCATCGGATCCGCAGACCGCCCAGAGCACTATTCAAAAATTCGCAGCGCCTAATCCGAGTGGAAACCGCCAGGGCCATGGTCGACGCTGGCTGCCGGGAAGAATGGCAAAGCGCCTTTCACCGCAGTTGGGCCCTTATAATCACCGAGTCCGCAAGCCGAGATCCAAGATAAGAGAAGATCGCCTCATATGAGGAGGAGGACGACCTGGTAGGCCGCCGGATGAGAGAAGATCGCCCTATATCTCAAAAAGGGCGGCCGGGTAGGTCGGGCCCCTTGTCGCTATGCATCGATCTGCGAACTATCAAGCGCGCGATGTCGACTCCGAGCATCACCACTAACGTAGCCAGAGGAGGAAACTCACGGGTAGTGATTGGCGTGCCTTTCAGATAAATCAATTTCACGATGCGCCAAGGGTTATGTTGCATCAACTTCATGTCACAACCCCGCCGCCTCAAGGAGCGGTCTTGAGATTTCTCTGATACAAACAGAGAGTACTCTTTTCCCTTGCTTAAGATTTTTTCCCACCGGGTTTTTCTTAAGAGAGGTTTTGATGAGGCTCTACTAGTTTGTGTCCCTAATCATGAGTCCGCCAACTTTTGTCTTCCAAGAGTGTTCATCAACGAAGACTCTCGACTGTAATACTACTCTACGCCGCAACGCATTTTCCGCCCAGTAGGGGCCATTGATGATACGGAACTCCGACACGGTCCCATTATTCCCGGTCAACTCGCCGGAGGGCATAAGTCAAACTTTTCCTCGAACATGACCGCGCGACGCCGCTAACTCTCTTTGGCCACCTTCGCCAAGATCTTCAAAGATAAGGGGCCGCGCAGCAAAGACGGCGGACCCATTTATATGAGAAACTCCACCGGGCTAATGGAAAGTTCATAAGCTTAGATAGAGTGCGGGGCCAATCGCCATCTCTGTCGGGCATCGACACCGCTTAGCACGAGTAGTCTTTTACAGCCTTATCCTTTCCTATAAATACCTCTACTATGACATTAATGAAGATATAGAACAACTTTTGCGCATTTATTTCCACGAGCACTGTTGCATCTCTCTCTCTCATTTATTGCTTTCATATTACCACCGTGAGTCCGCCACCAACCTCGATAAACACCACCGTCCGACGGCGATAACCTCATTGATCGGAACACCACGAAGAGGCCCGATATCCCACATCCAGGTTTGCTATCCTAACTACCCGACGGAAATGGACCCGCCACAATGCAGCTTTACTTATTTTATCTAACTTTTTATTTACGGTTAGATTACACCTTTTGCATATAACTAAGTTCCAATCACCATCCAACTTGTGGAACTTAGATCTTGTAGACATAAGGTATATGTAATCGCTTAGGTCATCACACTTCCCTAAATTCCCGATTCCATATCCTTGACTTTAATCACTAAGTTTGATCCCTTAGCCTTCATTAATCGAGTTTGAGCCCTCACTCTTCGGGCCTTCAAAGAAAGTTCCCGATCAATCTAATGACCTAGCTACCCCATCGATTTAGACCCGGTCACCGATATAAGTCACCGACCATTATAGTGCTTGTTTGATCAAACTCATACACAGATCAAACTCTAATAAACCTATACATTTGATCTAGACATCTTTTGCCTTCGCGACTATAATAGCTTAGTCCGCACTCATCACTAAAACTCGTAAATAAGTCCAACAATTTCCCCTTTTGGTGATGATGCCAATACCTCTCCTAACAAAGAAAGCAAAAGATTAAAACAAAAACAGTAACAAACTTGGTCATTTCTCATTATAATCATTTGTTCAAAGTATTACATGGCCTGTAATCGCAAATATAAAACAAGGCAAAGTATGCTAATCTAATGCCTTCTTTCCTTTTTTCTCTTGCTTTCTCGCTTGTTCTGGTAAGCTCTTATTTCCATGATCATCTCTCTCATCCATCATTTTCAATCGAGAGAAGTCAATGTGAGGATTCACTTGTTTCCACCAATGCCAAGCTTCAGTGAAGAGTTAGATTTATCCGATGTACCTCAAGCCTAACTTTATGTAAACTCCCTTGAACTCATTCAAATGATTCATTTGCATTTATGGTAGGTAAACTACTTCCACCTCTTCCACCTCTTCCACCTCTTCTTGAAGCCCTCATGGCTTTAACTCTTGCTTCCCAAAATTTCAAACTCAAAATGAGTTAAGACCTTCATGAAAGCCCTTGTCATGATAAGGTCTCCTTCGTTGTTGTACACATTCTTGTATTGCTTTGAGAAGATCATCCGCTTCCCATCTCTTCTTTGCAAAAAATTTAGCAGCCTCTTTGCTATCATTGCTTGACCTTCTTCCCTTATTGACATCATCAACAAAACGGGAGCAAAGACAGGCCATGTACACTCTCCTGTGTTAACACTAGATTGTTCATCCGACCTTCAATAATCTCGGCCTAAAGTGTCAATGGTCATGTGATCCTTTCTTGCATAGTTTGCTACAAACAGGTTATTCTTTCAAGAAATTTAGGATCCAAGATAAAGAAAGTTAGGTGCAACAAACAAAGTGCAACAGGTCTATGTACCTCAGCAAAATTATCCAACTTTTGATGAATAGAGGCAAGTTGATCTTTCAAAAATTTCTCCTTCAGTGTGTTGCCCTATTTGATTCCCCTCACATCTTGTGTTAAATCGTAAATGACATAATGAGTAGATGTGTAACTCAAGCAACCTGCCTCAAGAGACTTTCTATTGTTGTCCACCATGTTCATCGGGCTTCTTCAAATATTTGTTCATGTCTATCAAGTTGAGTCCTTAACTGTGTCATGTCATCCCTGACAGCCCTAAACTCATCCAGGACATGTGCTGGTACCCCACCAGTCATTCCTTTAGCAGCTCCATCAGTAGGCTCTTCTACATTGTAATGTTGTAGGCTGATCTGGGCCGATCACCAAGGCATAACTCATATCCCTCCCAAAGCAGGTGAGCTCCTTGGTATTCTTCCAAGATAGGATCAATAGCAAAGTTCTTCAATCACTGGTTCTTCATCACAGATCCTTCCTCATTAATTTGAAATTTTCATCATCAGATTCATAGTCCACCACCGCTTCCTCCTCATCAATTACAAAGAGCCTGATGACTATCTTTACCTACTGTTGGTCTTGTCTCCTTTAGTAGGCTCCACTACAACAAATTCTCTTCAACAATAGCAGGGGTTTCCTCCAAACCCAAACTGTTCCAACCTTGTCCAGTGTCGCTTTTGTAGCTCAACAACCTGCACTCTCTTGTTCCAACCTTTGCTCAGTGTCGCTTTTGAACCTCAAAGAAACTGAACCACCACTTCAATTCTTGATCCGTGCAATTTGTGCCACAATAACCTGAGCATGGAATACATCCATGTTTTCTTTATGAAATTCCCCATATCAAGAATCCTTCTTATAAAATTTCCACCTTGGATAAAGTGCCTCGAGTGTCAATGCAGCCTTGATATTGAATAGATTCCTCTCGAATCGGCACTAGGCTCACCGATATCGTGAGTTCTTTCATCATCCAAATCTTCATTTCGTTGATCCTCAAAGTTGTTCAATGTGTTCAACAACAAACAAATTATCTACCTCACCAACAAATCTGCTTGCACTAATATCTATTCCCTCATTGATTTGTGCCTCTATATCATCCATGGTGAGGTCCTCATCCATCTCGTTGATTATCTTGTCTTTCAAAGAAACGTTTCACCACCAAAGAGATCGCTCCACTCTTGGTTCATTTAACATGGCAGTTCCACTGGTTCCTCCTGGACCAGAGGGAAAATTACCTCCAGAGTCAAATGATGAAGATGAATCATCACTGTCATCTCTGGGGTCCCTAAACTTGATACCATCCTCCTTCTGTTGTTCATAAAAAATATCCATCAATCTTGATTGCAGCAGAGTAGTATCAACTAGATCCAAAGAAATTCTCTACTCCTAGCTTCTCAAAAGCCCATTCTTCAAAATCATCATAAAGTTGTGTGCACAGATTTTGTCTCTTGTAGAATCCAAATTTCCATTGGAAATAATCACCACTTGTTGGAGTTTAGGATCAACAAAATCCTCTTTCTTCTTCTTCTCAAATCTTCAAATGGCATGAATGACCTGGGGAGCATTTTGTCCACTCGGCCGACCTCCAAAGGTCCCAACTAGCGTAGAGTCGAGTTTCTTCAACAGATGCATGAGGTCAAGAGGTTGCCTGGATTGTATATTTATTCCTACTACCTCCATCCTGCACTCACACTTGGTTTCCCGACTTATATGCTCATCACAGGTTAGCAGCCAGACGCTTCTTCCCCCGAACTATTGCAGAATTGCAGGTCTTGTACCAATGTTTCATTACTACATCGATGTAGACTCAAGTGGTTTGTCGTGGTTCTTCTACATGTTGCTCAACAAAGAACTTGTGCAACTTCAGTGAGGCTCAAGAGCCTTAACAGTGAGGATTCTGTTCACTTCAACAAAGCAGCTCAGTACAATAACAGCTCGTGCATGCTAGATCTCGCTGTGATTCTTCAAAAGATTGCTCAACAACAACCTCTACATCCTCGTAAGGCTTTATAATAGTTATAGGTTCAGCCACTTCTTCTTCTTCTACTTCTTCTTCTTCTTCCTCGCTCTTTGAGCCTCTAAAATTTTCAATTGCTTCCTTTGCCATGTTTCTTCTTTTGGCAATCTCTTTCATTCTTTTGGAAAGTGGATCATCTTCAAGATCGATAACTTTCTTTTTTCTACTAGCTTCTTTCTGTTGCTCCTTCAAAATTTCAACAACAGTCTTCTTCTTAGCAACTGCAGTAGGGTCAGTAATCTCAATCCCTACTGAGCCCTCAGCAGACTCAGCAGCTTTTCTCTTCCTTGTTATTTCAAATAAATCAATAACTTCAATCGACCGCGCTTTTGTCTTTCTAGGCTTTAATGAAAGCATGTACTCTTTCTTGTATCAAGAACCTTTCTTTCTCAAGAACTTTCTTTGGTGCAAAGCAGATTTGACAGCTTTGCTTAACTTGCTCACCACCAAAGATCACCATCATCTCCATCATTACCATCACTTTCAATAGCCTCATCATCTATATCTTCATCTTCATCCGCATCGTGAATAGGGGCACCAACTTCGGCTTGAATCGATTGATTTATCTTTCGGATGCAACATCGTATCCTAAAATGATTCAACAAGGTCTCAATCATTAGACTAAGGGCTTGACCTTGGATTTCCTTGTACCATCTCGATCTTCAATGAACACCTTCTTCTTGTAATGTACAAAGAATCCAGCTCAATCAAACTTCATACTCCCGCAGATGATGATCAGCAGTCTATTTTGGGTCCGCATAAAGTGTGTCTAAACTTCCAACAAATCCCAAAATAGTTTTGGCCTACTAATTTGCTCATAGATTGTACTCATATCCAATATGTTTAACATTAATACCTAAGCTTGAACGTATAGCATCATTGGTCTTTATCTCGATCCACAAATTTCATTCTTGGTAGATTCATTGCCTCCGGGATAGTAGGAGCATCATTTCCTGTGTGCAAATTTGAATACCTCTCTCAAAAGATGGGTCCAAGATACTTCTATCTCTCTTTCATTTACAATTGTAGTGAAGGCATCTCTACCTTCATGTATAACAATGTTTCTCCGTAATTCCAAGACATTAATATATGAAATTTCGTGCAATCTCCTCGTTGATAATGCCTTCCAATCCAAAGAAAACGCGTCGATTCTTCCTCCAATGTTAATGGCTAACTCAAGAGAGTCACAGCCATTGACATAACCTCTCACACTTTGACTGGTGCCAATATGAACATCATCCTGTGAGGCATGATAAATGAAAAAGATGAAGAAGAGAGAGTTCAAATCTGTGTTCACATGAAGAAAACTTGCAGTAGAGAATCAATTTGAGATTTTTGTGAGTAGCCTCTGTGAATAAGTCTCGTATATATATAGATGCATGCGGTTGAAATCATAGAACGCGTGTACAAAGGCCATTAACCATGATTAAATCTGAGGTTTTGTAATCGTTGGATCGTGTAATCGTAGGGTTATAATGGATAGAATAAATATCCCGCCATTACTTTTTGACTTTTATAAGTTTGACTGAGTAACGCTTCATTCAAAGAAACCTTGTCATCAGAGGTTGGCTCAAGAGCTTTGTCGACAAATATGCCTCAAAGCACTCACGATGATGTAACTCTGTTGATCTTTGATTCCTTCTTGTTTTGTTCAATTGATAATACAAGATGAAGTTTAATACCAATGATCGATCTCGTCAAGTGAGCTCACCCAACATGACAAAGACCAGTCTATTAGTGTAGTGTCCAAAGACAATTTGTGTAATTGTTTTTAATAATGGATAACATAATTTATCTCATCTTAGTTACTTGCTTTGTGCTTGTAAAGTATACACATTTGAAAACCTAAGTATATCAGTATGTAACCGCTTAACTCAGTGTATGGATTACACGTGAGGATTGAGTTAGTGGTGATATACTTAAATCTGTTAGTCCGTGGTGAACTTAATCGAGTTTAGGGTCTCTTGATTAAAACACCAATAATGCGCCTGAACACCAGGGTGTGATAGTCTTATCCGGATTGTCGGTAGAGGTACCTACGTGGGGCATTTATATATGATGGCATTCATATAGTAATTTGGACCGATTTAATCTGTATTTCTCGGTATAATTTCGTAATCGAGGAATCTTATTAAATAATTAGATGATCATATATGGATCAACCTTAATCCTGAGGTGATCATGTGGTGCCGCTTGTCCCGGGTAGTGTTTGATGTTAGTTCTGATTCACTTAAATATGTGTTCCAAGCCACTTCTCATTGGCACTATCTCCGGATGAGTGAGTAGTTCGATTTTCACAGACATGGAATCCATTCCTTCCTCGCGGGAAGTAGAGAGACCCTCCTTGTTTGTTAGCCTTAAGAAAGTGATCGATCCCGGGAGTTCATATTAGACTAATTGATCACTAGTCGGATATGTGAACTAATTGATCATCGTGAGGTTAATGGTAAATAAGGATAAGATATTCTGAGTCGGGTTCACGGAGACTTCCCCTCAGAAACGGAGCGATCTATGGAGGGTTAATCCGTATGTAGTGATTATATCAATGGACGCTTATTCACTCTACATGGGTTGAGTATAAGTATACATCTATAATCGGTAGAGTTCGGGCCGGGTTTATGGTGGCGTAATCCCGAATTAATAATTAATGTAATTATTCGGTTCGATGAATAATTAATTATTGGAGCTACTGGTTATAGGTCCATGGTCCCCGATGTGGCTTCTGTAATTCGGACTGATAATCTTGTTATTTGGGTCTCAGTGATAATTAATTGGCTGGGCTAATTAATTGATATGCATGGATATTATTTAGTTGGGCTAAATAATATAATACACATAAAAGACATTTTATGTGGGCTTTTTGACCCTAAAGGTGGCGCCAATAATGTTGAATAATTAGAGGGAAATTAGTTTTCTTGGATAATTATTTGACATGTGATTTATCTTTTATATGTTAAATGATAATTCATGGAATAATAGATAATAATATGATTTATCCTAATTTGTTTGGGATAATTATTTTATTTATCTTTTATTTGGAAAAAGGATTAATGTAATAATTATCTCTTAATTATTTAATCATTGGAGGGCAAGGATTACTCTCCTATATAAAGAGAGTTCTCCTGCCTTGTAGATTGGCATAATTTTCACCACTATAGCAAAAGAGAGAAAAAAAACTAGTTTTCTTGCTTTGGGTTTGTAAGAAGAAAAACTACAAGTTTTCTTCGTGTTGCATATCAAGGAGGCTCGTTTATCAAGAAGGTGTCCACCAACCGCCGTTTGGAGAACACATCGGAAGATCTTGGCTTCTCTTCCTACTATTGGTAACTTGATCTTAACCCCTTGTAGTAGTTAAATCCTTTATTTATGTATTGTGATATATAAATCGTGATCCATCCACTGGCGTAGATCTAATTCGTTTAGATCTAAGATCCTACATCCTTCATGTGGTAATCTCCCACTTGCGAAATGACAAGCAACGATTATTTTTAGAGCACACCATTTCTCATCTTATTCACAACTTATCTCCCACTTGCACGAAATGACAAGCAACGATTGTTTTTAGAGCACACCCTTTCTCATCTTATTCACAACACTCTCCCACTTGCTCAAAAAGCGGATGAGACATATCCATCAATGCCGCACCCTCCAAGCACTCGACTTGGTACATCGACTAGTTAGGTTGTCGCCTCGAGACGATCTTTAGGATCAAAACGTCGCGGTCCATCTAATCGGGTGGTACTCTCTCTTAATATGCTTTTGACTTCTTATGACCTGAGAAGATCATTCTTAGTTGTCTCTTCACTGCTTTCATGATGAAGTGATATCGGCTTATCGACCGGAATTTCTCCCCGCACTAAAAAAGGAAATTCTAGGCACTATGAGTAAAGCGAGCCCGAGATCAACTTAATGATCATCCTTAATCCGACTACATGTCGTAATCAAGTATACTCAACCATATTCAAGTTTGCACCGAATATACAAGCATATGATTCCTCGTTATCTAAAGATACTTGAGGACGTACTAAATCGCTATATTTATTGCTCGAATCCAAGATTCGATTGCAATTGACTCGTGTTAAGCTGACTTGCCCTTATCCCAGAGAGACTCTATCCCATTTTCTCTTTATCCAAAGATTTAGAGAATCATTCCTGAGAGGTAGGGTAGGACTACTCTCGATGAATGTTGCATACGTATATGCATGATCGTCTTATTCAATAAGATAGGTGGGATAGCCAATGACTCATTCTCATGAATTTGACCGAATCAGATTCTTAGAACATAGTCCAATTCTCTCATCCAGAGAAACTTGGCGTGTCAGTTTCCGACTTCAGATAGCACACACATGTTGTTTCCAACTGTTTCATGTTATCATTCATGAACACTAATACTACTATTTTACCAATATTGATACCAGTCTACAAAAGACTTATCAATATTCAGTTCCACATATTTTAAAACATCGACTTTTAATGACCGAGAGGTTATCTTACATCCACAAAGGATATAAGCCCGGCAAATACCTTTCCATTTGTTCTAACCAAGACCCTTACGCTCCAAATGAATTCGTAATCCGTTTTTGGCAAGAAAGTTTTGTGGTATCACCCCTATTTTCCGCTTTCTACGAATCTAGCAAGATCGAGTGGTGAGAGAGTTCAATGTCCGGGTTAACTCTCTACTTTTCGTGGAATCACCCCTATACCACTCGCCTTATTTGAAAGTTAAACTTTCCTATTCATTCGACTCTTTCGGCGTAGAACCAATTACTCCCCACCTGGGCTGAGACACTCGTGTGGTTCTACAAGAGGTCGAAAACAGGCTGAGTACCAAAACTCCATTCACGAGGATAAGGTTTTGAACCAACATCTCTAATCAAAACCCTATACATCCCACAAAGAGCCACAGTTATCAATCACCCCAAAGAGACTATAAAGTCCACACAACCATAATGGGTCAATGGTTAAACCATACTCCCCACCTGCGTTAGGTGGATTGACATTACGATCTAGTAGTATTTATCGATTGTAATCACCAACAACCGATGTTGGACGTGGTCCGATTAAATCGATAGTAACTTCCTTTGGGTAACCGTACTCCAAGGTCTAAGGTCATTACTTATAGATTCTATCGAGAAGAATTGTGACAAATCCAATTTGTCACTTTACTCGATCTCAAGAATCTTACAACCAAACTTCACTCGTCTCATTAAGGCATTTCACGAGCGGTCAAAAATCTGACGCATATCATAAAATCTCCAATCCTACCTTCAAGCATTAAATGCTAAATGCCTACATTTACTGAAGTGGTGTGAACCGAATTCACTCCCTTATCCATAAATTCACTAGCATCTTCTAGGTAGACTTCTCGGTTTACATAATAATGTTAACCGTTATTTTGCAACCAATTATCTTAATCGAGTTTAGCAAAGGTATTGTAGCACATCAATAACTATATAGGCAAGTCTATGGTTTCTTCCTCGGTGAGAAACATTCCACTCAGAGGCGGGCCGAGCATCGGTCCCAAGACTATGCGATAGCCTATTTCTGAGCATGGAATACTCTATTCTCTGCTGAAATCGAGACTCCTCCTCGTATTCTTTCGATAAACTAAACCGTGTTTGAGTAGTTATCGAGACAAAATGTCACCACTCAAAATCTCCCACTAGCTTGTGTCTCTCACTAGACCCGAAGGTCATGATGAACAAGCTATGTTACCCTTCAAATCTATTACCCTCTCTCGATTGAAAGGAAACTTAGTCATTGTTCCTTTGAGATAGTGTTCTAGAACCAGGAGATAGGAATCACCCTTAGCCGATCGTCAGTCTTATCTCTAGGATATATGCACTAATTAATAGATATTGAAGGATCGTTTATCTTAATACGGAAACCTTTTACCTTTAATAGTTTTAGATGTGTTACACATACCTATTCAGCTTTTCTTAGTGGTTCTGTCTTTATCAAACAAAAGTCCGAGTCACTGATTCATACTACAAATGTCATCTTCACTTCGTTTAAGGCAAATTGTAGTATCGAGATGAAAGTGAGTCCATTTGTTTCAACGAATCTATAAACAGAAAAATAAAATTTTCTATGATATTCAAGGATAGAATCCAAATTCATTTCCTTATATCACTCCCCACTATTGGGAATTTGAAATAACTGCCCGTTGTCTACTTTATTAATTGTTAATGCACACTTCCTTGTTCTTCCAAAGAACTAAGCTACCGAGTCAAGTTACTCGGTTTAAGAAAGTCGCTAAGGATTCATTGGTTAAGTGATCCAAATCACTTTCCTTATCCTATACTTTTCGTAATTAATTTTTGGTTTAGCCTCAAAACTTTAGTTAAGATGATTAACACTTGTAGACATTCTTTCCCATTCTCAACTTTCCTTAAAAGGAAATAGTCTTGAACTAGCAGTTCAATTGAGTAGACACTACTCGTGAACTGTGGGATGTCTAACGTAAAAGCGTTACCCCAGTGGGACTAATTTTCTAATAAATTAGAAAACAATGAGATAAAATCTCCCACTAGTTTATCGGTTCCAAATACCGCCTAACTAGCGACACTTTAATTTATGATTCTCTAATTTTCTATTAGAAAATTTCTCGTGTAGACACTACACAATTAAAATTCACTAGAAGAATTTTATCGTCCCAATCATCTTTCAAACTAACTATGGTTGTCTCGCTCAACACGAAAGTGACAAAGAATGACATACTTATTTACGTCACTTAAGTCTTGAAGGCTCAAGAAAATATCTCTTCAGAAAAATTAATCGCGACGTAAGATCAATAAGTACAACGTTCTAGTTACTTGCCACTTTTAACGAAGTCATTACTAGTCAATTTTACACTTACTTGATCTAGCACCCTAGAGATATATAAATAGTTGTAAATAAAATTGTGTAAAATAAATCCAAATCATACACTACTAATAAATTTTAGAACATAAACTAAGTACTTATAGTCTATCCTACCGTTTCAAGGATTTAATCTAATGCCTCAGTGCCGCCTTAGGGTAGGTCAAAGAGGTTTCGATTAATATTGAAGATCAGATTGAGAATCGAAATCTCATTTGTGATCGTAAATCGACATCAACTCGTTGTTTACTCTAGGAGGCGGAGCAATTGTCTGGAGAAGCGTTAAGCAATCCATTACGGCCGACTCAACTATGGAAGCCGAATACATAGCGGCCTCCGAGTCACTAAAGAAGCGGTATGGCTCAAAAAGTTCTGGGAGATTTAGGAGTAATCCCAAATCCGGAAGATCCGATACGCGTCTCTCTTTGTGACAACAACGGGCCGTGGCGAATTCCAGAGAACCCGAAGTCACCGTAAGTCAAAGCATATAGAGAGAAAATACCATTTGATTAGAGATTGCTCAAAGAGAGACATTTCCGTCACGAAAATCCCTCACCGACAACCTTGTCGATCCATTTACGAAGACGCTTTCCATTGAGGTCTTTATGAGGCACTTGGAAAACATGTGGTATCGGAGCAAGGTTCCACTATTTATATAGTCATAATCATAATTAAACGATTTAAAGGAGTGGAATTGCATGTAGGTAAATTTTATTTATTGTTTTATGCATTGATAATGATTAATTGCTATGGTTTAAAAGATGGATTGGGGGTTGGCACTGTTTACCCGTTAGATCTATTGTAAACTCATATAAACGATGAAAATTCGTTCATATGAGTATAGGAAATTATGTAATTTATTTTTATTGCAATTTTAATTTCCAGAAAATAGATCTGTTTAGTAGCTGTTTAGTTATTACGTTTTTCCCGTTGATCGAGCCGTTGAAACGACGATCCCTCCGGTCAGAATCAAGATTGGAAGATGATGAACAATTCCACAAAATTTGGCATCGATCGGAGTCTGTTCTGACCTCTTTGGCAACCTCATTTGCTCAATTGTCCAAACATAAGTACATGGAATTGTTGATACCAATGACTAATCTGCTAAGTGAGCTCACCCATCATAGCAAAGACTAATTACCTTGGTGAATTCCAGTACATTGCTGATTATCAGTCAACTTTAATAACTCCAAGTTCAGTCCTTAATTTAGCAAATCTTTCACTATCCAATGGTTTAGTGAAAATATCAGCAAGTTGATCTTCAGTAGGGATGTAAAGAACCACCACATCTTTCTTTTCAACATGATCTCTTATAAAATGATGTTTTACATCAATATGCTTGTTCCTTGAGTGCAAAACAGGATTTTCAGTGATTGCTATTGCACTTGTGTTGTCACACATAATTGGAATTTCCCTTTCTTCAATTCTATAATCCCTTAATTGTTGTCTTAGCCAAAGTACTTGTGCACAAAGAACTTCAAAGAAGACAATGTATTCAAACTTAACCAAGTGGAAGTTGATATTGAATTGTTTCTTGCTAAACCAGAAACCGATCTATTTCCCATTAAGCGGCCAGAGTTCTGTGGTGCTTTTTCTATCAATCTTGCATCCAAAGATAATCGAGTCTGAGTAGGATATAACCTTGAAGCTTCCATCCTTGGAATACCATATCCCTACTCCTAAAGTCTCCTTTAGGTATTCGAGAACTCTTTTATTGCACCTAAATGACTTTCTTTAGGTTTAGATTGAAATCTTGCACAAACACTACAAAGAAAGGATATATCAGTGTCTGCTTAGCGAGAAGGTACATCAGATCGCCTATCATCCTTCTCAGTATAAAGTCTGATCAACATCTTTGCCTTCTTTATCTTCATCCAATCTCGATATTTGTACTCATTGGAGTTGATATTTTGGTCTTTGTTTTCCATACCAAACTTCTCAAGAACTCCTTGGTATACTTGGTTTGATGAATGAAGATTCCATCTTTCATCTGTTTAACTTGCAATCCCAAAAGTAGTTCATTTCTCCTATCATACTCATTTGGAATTTACTCTTCATTAGATTTGCAAACTTCTCACATAACAATTCATTTTCGTAACCAAAGATTATGTCATCAACATGAATCATGCAGGTAGGTCTTTGTCTCTTTTCATTGATTCTGAAAAGAGACTTACCAATGGTGCCTTTTGTAAAACCATTGTCCACCAAGAATTGAGATAGAGTCTCATACCATGCTCTTGGTGCTTGTTTCAAGCCATAAAGTGCTTTATTGAGTCTATACACTTTATCTTCTTGATCCTTAACTTCAAATCCAGGAAGGTTCTTTGAACATACACCCCTCTTCCGAATGCCATTCAAAATGCACTTTTTACATCCATTTGATATACCTTGAAGTTTTTATATGCAGCATGTGCCAAGAATAATCTGATAGCTTCCAATCTTGCAACAGGTGCATAGGTTTCATCAAAATCTATTCCTTCTGCTTGAGAATAGCCTTTTGCAACTAGTCTGGCCTTATTCCTTACAATGGTACCAGATTCATCCAGTTTGTTTCTGTATACCCATTTAGTACCAATGATATTTGCATGATTAGGCCTATCCACTAGTGTCCAAACTTGATTTCTTTCAAATTCATTTAATTCTTCTTGCATAGAAATTATCCAATCTGGATCTGAAATTGCTTCTTCAACAATTTTAGGTTCAACTTGAGATAGAAAACAAGTAAACATTGCTTCTAATTGTTTTCTAGTCCTTACACCTTGCTGTATGTTGCCAATAACTTGTTCAGCAGGGTGATCCCTTAACCATTGTGGATTCTGGTTAGATTGATCCTCAGGAACCTCATCTTCAAAAAGGTTCTGCTGTTTCTTCAACAGGGGGGTTCAACAGATCCTTGAAGCGCTTTGATTGTTGAATCAAGTAGTGTTATCAAGAGGAGTTCAAATGAGGGATGGAATCGAGAACCCTTTAAGTCATTGAATCTTTCCAAAACTTCAACACAATCTGGATCAGTGACTTGTAGATTCTCAGCAGGGTCACAAGCTTCATCTTCCATACCAGTGAACTTAGGTTCATCAAACACAACATGGATTGTTTCTTCATGTTTTAATGACCTCTTGTTCAAGACAGAATGCCTTGGTCGATCAAGAATATCCTAAGAAAATTCCTTCATCTGATTTTGGTTGGAATGTCTTCAAGTGTTCCTTATGATTCAAGATAAAACACTTGCTTCCAAATGGATGGAAATAGGATATGTTAGGTTTTCTTCCATTCCAAATCTCATAAGGTGTCTTCAAAGATCTTCTTGTTCATCGAGGTTCTCATTTTGTGTATAGCATGTTGTATTAACTCGCTTGGTCCAATATCTTTCAGGTAGCAATGCTTCACAAATCATAGTTCTTCACCTTCTTTTAGAGTCCTGTTTCTTCTTTCAAAGAACTCCATTTTCTTTGAGGTGTACCGAGAGCTTGACAAGTTGATGTAGTACACCATTCTGTTCACAATATTCTCTTATAACTTTATTGAGAAATTCAATACCCTTGTCTGATCTGATTTTTATTACTGTCAAACTTTTCTCATTTTGCAATCTCTTCAAAAGTTCAGGCATCTTTTGAAGTGTTTCACTTTTCTTGTTCATAAATACCACCCAAGTGTACCTTGAATAGTCATCCACAACCACTAAGGTGTATTTCTTTCCTGTAATACTTGTTGGTGTTACTGGTCCAAATAGATCCATATGCATCAGCTCCAAGACTCTATTACTTGATTGCTTAGTCTTTGATTTGAATCTTGACTTTGTCTCTGTTTACCTTGTCGACATGAATCACATATAGTATCCTTTTGAATGTGATCTCGGAGTAAACCAATCACCGATTTCTTTTTCACCAACCGATTGATGTCATCAAAATTCAGATGATTCAAACTTCTTATGCCATAACCAATTAAGTTCGACTTGGTATGCACAATCGACATGTTTCGGCTCGATGAGACCAATCCACAACATACATGTTTTGTTGTCTTCTACCACCAATACAACTTGATCACCTTTTTCACTAATGATAAAGACATGTGTTTTTGTCAAAAGTGACCTTGTATCCCATGTCACAGAATTGTCCAGTGCTCAGCAAGTTGTAGTCCAGTCCTTCCACATATGCAACATTCCTGATTGTTAGTCCATTCCTCACAAGTGTGCCATATCCTCTTGTGTATCCAGGTGTATTCTTGTTGCCAAAATTCACCCTTGGACCATCCTTTGCCACATAGTTTGACAAACAGTGCTTATTCTTTGTCATATGTCTGGAACATCCACTGTCAAAGTACCAGACACCCTACAAAACAAAGTCAATACATTTTAGGTACCCAAACCTGTTTGGGTCCATAATGGTCAGTGGTAAGCATGACCCCTGGCATGTTTCCATAAGGTCTTCTTCTAAAAGTGTCATACTTTGGTTCATACATGTATTCTACACATCCATAAGGTTTAACAATTGGTTGTGTAGGATTCACATATGTTTTCTGGCCTTTTGGTATGTAATGCTGTTTGAAGTGATTTTGCATTGTTAGAAGCATTAGTATAACCATTGGATTGTCATCCTGTTAGGAACAAGCTGCTCTGTAATATGGAGTCTCATTGAGGTCCCCTTTGAGTCCTTGTATAAGTCCTCTCATTGATTCCATTGCTTAGGTTTTACCCTAGCAAAGCATGGTTATACTTCTTTGTTTTCTAGCGAAGAGGGCGAGGAATATTCTAATCATCATCGGTAGGGAACAATCTACCTTTCCCCCGAGATAAGTATCCTAGAATGATTAACATTTTTGGGTTTAGGATTCTTATCCTTGGAATATTTCTCGGTTTTTCCTTTCTCGTGGTCCAAAGACACTTGGTAGTAGGTCTGCTATCAGTATGTCTATAAGGTCCAGCAGTCCTACCTTTGGATTTACCCCTTTTGTTAGGTACTGATGTCCTTTTAGACTTCTGATTTTGCCTCTTTGAAGTATTCTCAGTAGGTTTCACTGCCTCAGCAACCCTTTTGGGAGCTGGATCTTGTGCAGGCATAAACTTAGGACCAATCCTGGTACTAGGTTCAGTGACCTTACTGGATCCACTCTTATTGGATTGTTGAGTTCCAAATCCAATCCCTGTCCTATCACCATAAAGCTTTCCAGATTTGAATGATGTGGATGAACAAGATGGTTCAGCAGACACAGTGGCTACTGAATGTACATCAGGCTTATGCTGATTCTGTCTAACCTCTTTTTCCTTACCTTTGAGAATTCTTAATTCAAAGACATTTAATCTTTCAACTTCTAATTGAAGAGCTTCTTTTCAAAACCTTCACAATCTCATAAACTGCATTGTATTATCCTCGATTGATTAAGGATGGCATCCAAAGTTTCATTATTGTCGAATTTCTAGGATTTGAACCATAAGTTGATTCACAATCACTTCCAAAGAGGAGTGTTTATTGATACAAGATTGTATACCTCCTCGATTTCATCCATGTTTGCCATTAATGCATAGTCTTCCATATCAAGAACTTGATCTTTGTGTCATCGATTCATTTCCTTTTCTCGATTCCACTTCATAGCTTTGATTCATCTCAAAGCAACCATGGCCTTCTTGCCATGTCTTCTTTGTTGACTCTTGGTCTTCAGTAGGTCTGGACAATCAGGTCTGAAATGTCCAGGCTTTTTGTAGTTGAAACAAAGATAATCATGTTCCTTACTTTGTTTTAACTCAGGATAGTCAGGTTTGAAGTGTCCTGGTTTCTTGCATTGAAAGCACAAGTAATCATTGTCTTTTCTGGAATCATCCTTCTTATTTTCACAGAATTTCTTAGTGAAATTCCTTGGAGAACCCTTTCCAGATTTCATCATCCTGATTTTCTTGCTCAGTAGGGCAATCTGCTCTTGCATCTCATCCAGCAGATCATCTTGAGCTCCTGATGTTTCTTCTTGATGTTTGGCAGCCAATGCAGTTGTCTTTGGTTCTTCCTTTTCAGTGGTAGGAACCAGTCTCTTGCTGAATTCATAAGCTTTAAGATCTGAGAATAATTTGAAGGTATCCTCTTCATGTAACTTTCTCATTTCTTCTATGGCAATGACCTTCATCTCCCAAACTTCTTTGTCAGGTAATGCTTCTAAGATTTTTGAGTTGATTTCTTCTTTTGAATAACTTACACTCAGTGTTTACAACTAATTTTGTGGTTTATATCGAGTTATTCCGTAACAATATCTTCCGTGTTTTAGTGATTTTTATAGAAAATCACTTGCTAAAAGGATGAATTGGAAGAATGGGGGTAGAATTTGTTAGAGTGTGAAAATCGAGCTATTTATTTGGTTTTTATTTATTTATGTACGATTTTACACTTTGCTCGTTTCTATCGCCTTGTAGGTATGCTTGCATGTTGTGGAAGGAGTTAGAATGGTGCTTGATTGAAGATTAAATGAAGGAGAAAGATGTAAGTTTGAGATTGGCATGAAGGTTTACAAGGTGAATCGGCGTCCATTGCATCCGTCCAGGTGGACAAAGCGTTCAAAGCATCGGACGAAAGCGTCGTGAGAGGAAATCACATACGAGAGTTTGACGCAGCTTGGACGGACGCGTGCGGAGCAAAGTCAAGATCCTTGACGGGCGCCCATCGGCTGGGCGGGCGTCCGTCGGCCGACCTAACCCTAGCCGCCTCAAAATCCTATAAATACCGGCGTGTATTGAACCCTAATGACACATCTATCACATTATTCATCGATAAAAAACCCTAGCACCGCGATATCCTTCCAGAGCAAACAAGGAGATGAACTCTTCCATCCCAACAATCATGATCACCAACATGATTGTTGGCTAAGCATCAGCGGTGGGACAACGGAGAAACCGATCAAACAACTACACCAACTAGAGGATTTTATGCTATATCTTAGTGAGTAAATTTATGATCTTTCATCAATTAAATTTTGTAAGGAATGTTTATGTTTTATTGAATCGATAGATCGATGAAACTACCTTTGTGATTGAATTTATATGAGAATATTGTTCAAGCTTTGATTTGTTTCGATTGATGCAATTAGTTATAATTCAAGAGATTGTTTATGATTAGTTGAGTAGGATATTGGAGACAATATCATGATCTCAAGTTATGCTCTGCTAGTTTAGTTTTGCTTGAGAAAGAAAACGAAACCCTAGAAATTGATTAGTGAAATTTAATCGAATTCGTGATTTGATCATAACTAAAAATCATATCTTTAGCGCGCAATCTAGTTGGGGTTAGTTGATTGATTGGTGGATTCCCGTTGCCTTGCCGTTCCTTTTAATTATTTTATAAACCAAATCGTTCGTATCGACTTTGATTTGCTTCGCTTAGTTGTTTTTCTAAAACCCTAGTTTTTTACATCTTGTTTTTACGCATATTTTTCTGTTTCAACAGAAAGTTATCGGACGCCCGTCCACCCTTGGTGAACGCCCGTCCATAGTTCTAATTTTCCTATTTCTGTTTTAGTTTAGTTTTACTCATCGTTTTTATATTAGTATAGATCTTAGTTTCAGGTAATAAATTGTGACATAATCGATATAATAATTGCACCTTAATCCGATAAACATTCGACTCCCTTAGGACGACCCGGTAACACCTTTGCTACGATCCTTGCACTTGGGGTGTTCCGGTAATTATAAATTTTAAACTAGTTTTTACCGAACACTCAGTAGGGTAAGTTCATCCAGGATTGCATTGAATCTAGATTCCATTTGCTCAATGGTTTCATTTGGTAACATTTTGAACTTTTGAAACCTCTTTTTGGCCACACTGATTTTTGTTCTTCTTGATAGCATCAGTGCCTTCACAGATTAACTGAATCTTGTCCCAAAGTTCCTTTGCAGTTTTGCAATCTTTCACCTTCATATACATATTGCTATCCAGAGTTCTGTAAATGATATCAATAGCAATATTGTTAAAATTTGCTCTCTTTCTATCTTCAAAGATTCCATTCCCTTTTGGCTTTGGAATGTATCGTGTCTCATCTCCCATTCATCGACTTGGGATCTCCGGTGGTCCATCGCTTAGTACATCCATCATCTCATCATGTGTTGCGGCTAGATAAGCTCGCATACGACGTTTATACTCATCAAATCTATCTAAAAACACATCAAGATAGTTCTAGCATCTTTGGTTGTTATCCATGATGCAAAGCTTTGAAAATCATGAACTTGAAAAAGTTTCAAAGTATTTTTACAAGCACAACAATTAGGATTTCTTTGAATAGAAACTAATCGCTCGATACCAATTGTTGGTCCCTTGAAAAGGCTTTGGTTAAGTTTTAGAGGGTGAATAAACTTAACACTAAAAACTTTTGGAGTTGACAAACTCAAAGAACCAAGCCTCACTGATACTTGATAGTCTCTGGCCGACACTCGATGAGTCCGCCGATTGTTGAGTCTCTTTGAATTTGTGCAAATGGAATTATATCAAAATTAAGCCTTATTACTTGCTGTTGAATATGATACTAAGTATTAGATACTCAGTTGTGTATGTGTGTGATTTCAGTTGCTAGATTCAGTAGGTTGATGTGTGTAATAAACTAAATGCAGAATGTAAGTGCAGAAAGTAAGTAGACAGATTTTATAGTGGTTCCAGGGGGTGTAATCCTGTCAGTCCACTCTTCTCCCGTGATGTTGGAGGTAATTCACTGAGATCTTTGATGTAGTTGTTACAAAGATTCCTATGTTGCTTGTCCTTCACCAATAACTATGGCTTCAAAAGCGAACACTTGGAGCAGTGGATTGTCGCCTCCAAAGTCTTCCACTTGGTCCTTGAAGGGTAGAATTGCCTTTTCACCAGCTCCACCACAAACAACGATCTTTCACACCCCAAAGATGCTTCACTGTCTTGAAGAGAGTTCTTGTAAAAGAAAGATTGAATCAAGTAAATGATTCGATTGCAAAGCAACTTGATCGAGGATGATATGATCGCACTTGCGCCTTAAGTGTGTAAACTTGATGTAGCTTGAATGCAGATTACACTTGAAGATTTTCTCTGGATCATGAGCTTAAAGCTCGAGAAGTTCAAGCAGGTGTTTTTCTTGATAATAAAATGCATTTTTGTAATTATCTCTTGTATTTCCTTAATTTTCATCATCTTTTTCTGAGTTGGAAGTTCTCTATTTATAGGTAGGAATGCTTGTGACTTATATTTGAAATTCAAATATAGCCGTTCCAGATTTTGTCCCATTTGACTTGCTTTCTGTCACTGTTCATAGTATTGACACAGTCAGACTGCTTTTTGACAGAATGCAGTCTGTTCACCCTTTGACTTGTATCCATTAGATAAAGTCCTGAATCATCCCAACGTCCTTTTAATCTCAACCATTGATTTGTTTGATAAATCAGAGGTAGTTAGCTGTCCTTATCCTTGTTTTCTGCCAATGTAATCTTGAATAAATCGAGGTATATGTATCAGCAGGTTCATGAGTCTGCTGAAGTACATATCAGTAAGCTGAACTATAATTTGATGTGTTTAAAACACATTGCAGCTTACTTCTTTTATCTAACTTTTATTTATGAAGTTAGATTACACCTTTTTGCATATTACTAAGTTCCAATCACCATCCAACTTGTGGAACTTAGACCTTGTACACAAGGTATATGTAATCGATTTAGTCATCTGCACTTCCCTAAATTCGATTCCATATCCTTGACTTTAATCACTAAGTTTGATCTCTTAGCCTTCATTAATCGAGTTTAAGCCTTGGTCTCAAGAGGTTCTGACTAGTCTAATCGACCTAGCTACCCTCGATCTAGACCGGATCCGGTGATATAAGTCGGTGACCATTCAAAGGCTTGTTTGATCAAACCTATACATAGATCAAACTCTAATAAACCTATACATTTGATCTAGACATCTTTTGCCTTCGCACTATAACAAACTAGTCCTGGTACTCATCACTAAAACTCATAAATAAGTCCAACAATCAAATTATAGCCGTGAGATTTTTACCAAAATTTGTTTGCTTCTTGTGCAGGTTATGTTGATCTGAATATTTTAGATAATCTCTCAATCAATCAGATCAGGAATCTCACTATAACCTTCTCAAAACTCTTTTTACTGAGGAGGAAGTGGTCAAAGCTCTAAAGCAACTTCCGAGGAGGAAAAGTCCTGGGCCAGATGGTATGCAAGCCATTTTTTTGCAAAAGCATTGGCAAATCTATAGGGATGATTTGTTGCCCTTCTTTCTGAATGTTCTAAATAATGGAGCTGATTTTACAGGGATCAATGACACTTATATCACTCTCATTACAAAGGTCTCTCATGCTACTGTTCTTAAAGATTTCAGACCTATTAGCCTTAGCAATACAATGTACAAGATCATCGATCTCTAAGGCTATTGTAACAGATTGAAGAAAACATTGGATTCTGTGATTGACACCACTCAAAGTGCTTTTCAAAAGGGCAGACTTATCATTGATAATGCTATTTCATCCTTTGAAACTTTCCACACCCTTAATAGTGGTGGGAAGAAAAGTATTCAACATATGGCCCTAAAGCTTGACATGGTCAAGGCTTTTGATAGAATTGAGTGGGGTTATTTGGACCTAATTCTGAAAAGAATGAACTATCCTTCCTCTTTTATTAACCTAATTATGAGATGTGTTACCACTGTCTCTTTCAATGTCCTCATTAATGGAAAACCATCCCAGAGGTTCACTCCTACTAGAGGGATTAGACAAGGGGATCCCTTGTCTTCTTTTCTCTTTATCATATACTCTGAAGGTTTGACAGCTCTTCTCAAACAGTCCATTCTTACTAGTGATCTTATCCTTTTTAGATTTGGTACCAATGGCCCCTGCCTCTCTCATTTGCTTTTTGCAGATGACAGCATCTTATTTGCTAAAGCTGACCTCAGTAATGCTGTGGAGATTAAAAATATTCTTGGAACTTATGAAGGACTGTCTGGTCAACATGTTAACCTTACAAAATTCAACATTTACTTTAATAAGAATTTGAAGGATGACTTGAAAGATGATCTAATCCTTGGTGTACCTATTGGCCAGGCAAATAGGAAGTATTTTGGCCTTCCCTTTCTGATTAGGAATTCTAGATATGAACTCTTCAATTATCTAAAGGATAAGATATAGAGAAAGCTCAATGGTTGGAAAGGTCAGTTTCTAACACCTTCAGGTAAAAAGATCCTTATAAAGCCGGTTATCGAAGCTATACCTACTTATGTTCTGCAATGTTTCTATCTTTCTAAGAGACTTCTCTCTGAAATTCTAGGAATGATTAGAAGATTTTGGCGGGATAAGGAAAGTGGAAAACAGTCTATTGCCTGTATACGTTGGGATAAAATTTGCACTCCTAAGAGTCATGGTGGCATGGGATTCAAATATCTAAACCTCTTCAACATGGCTATGCTTGCAAAACAAGAGTGGAGAATTCTGAATAACCCTCATTCTCTAATTAGCTCCATTCTAAAGTATAAGTACCATAAGCAGACCTCCTTCTTAAAGGCAAAGCTTGGATAAAGGCCCTCTTTCATACAGAAGCTTATTAGAGGGGAGAGATCTGCTCCATAAAAGGCTAAGATGGGCAATTGGAAAAGGCAACAATATTAACATATGGGATCATCCTGGGTACAAGCTGGAGCCGATTTGAGTTGTAGGAATGGAGTGACCTAGGGACCTAACTACTGTGGATCAACTCATCCAGAATGGGCAGTGGAGAACCTCTATTTTGCAGCAAATATTTCTACCCCATGAAATGGATGCAATACTCTCTACTCTTATCTACAGCAATTACTACCAAGATAGACTACTTTGGCACTATACCAACAGAGGTATCTATACAGTCAAATCAGAATATAAGCTGACACTTACAAGCAAACTAAATGATAAGAACAAAGGCAGCTCATCCTCTACATCAGGAAATCGGAAAGCTTGGAACTACCTTTGGTCTGTGATAACACCCCCCAAGATTTGCTCTTTTTTGTGGAGAATTGCGTCAAACTCGCTTCCGATCGGATCCAATCTTATTACACGGAAGTTGTCAGATGGTGTTTGCTCCCTTTGCCACACCTCTATCGAATCATGGTCCCACTGTTTCTTCAATTGCAAATGGATCTGGAAATTCTGGACTCAGACCCCCTTTTGTGATTTAGCCCGAATGCATCACGGTTCTTTTATCGATCTGGCTCACTACATGGCTTCAAACCCTGCTCCTGAAGCTGAATTATTCTTCATTGTGCTTTGGTTCATTTGGATCGAAAGAAATAATGCTATTTTCAAGGCTTGTAAGCCAGCATTCAATCAAATTATCCTTCAAGCCACCTCTCTGTTGATGGAATTCCAAAAGGCGTCTGACTCCGATAACTTCAATATGTGCCCTACTCCTATTCCTACTCACTGGGTCAAACCACCCCTGGGATTTATTAAGACAAATGTTGATACGGGACTCAAGGATGGATATGGAACGGTAGGGGTTTTCATCCGTACCCATGAAGGTTCCTTACTTTCTGCTATTTCGATAATTCTGGGCCGGATTACTTCGATGGAATTTGCAGAAGCTTTTGCTCTCCTTTATGGAACCCTCGAATCGGCCAGAATCTGGAGTGCCAAGATCATCATGGAATCGGATTCTTTAATCAACATCGGTCGGCTGAATTCGGAAGAAGACGACATCTCTCCGGTTGGATGCCTAACATCATGCATCAAGAAGGCATGTCGTTTCTTTGAATCTTGTTTTTTCTCCTATGTAAGTAGTGTTGTAAGTAGCGCCCAAAAGACAATTTATGTAATTGTTTTTATAATTAATAAATGATGATTTATTCTCTTCTTATTACTTGTTTTGTGCTTGTAAGCAATACCATCTTTGAAAACCCCAAGTCGTATCATATGTAGCCATATAACTTGGTGTGTGTCACACATTAGGATTAAGTTTATGGTGATACATTTGAAATGTTAGTCCGTGATGAACTTAATCAAAGTATGGGGTCTATTGATTAAACCACCATTAATGTGCCTAGAACACTTTATGGTGTGACCGTCTTATCCGGACCCTCCACATTGGTTGTCTAAGTGAGGCATTTATGTATGATGTAGTCATATAGGACTGGACCGATTTAATCTGCATTTGTCATATAATTCCGTGATTGAGAAATCTTATTAAATCACAAGATGATCATATATGAATTAACCTTAATCCTGAAGTGATTGCAGACTCCTGCTTGTTTCAAGATAGGGCTTGATGTGTTCGTTAAGGATTGCTAAGAGGCGCGGTTCAAATCACTTTCACGTTGGCACTATTCTGGAATGAGTGAGGAGTGTGTGTCTCACAGATATGGAATCCATTCTTTCCAGTGGGAAGTAGAAAGACAATCCTCTTATTTGTTGATCCTAGAAATTGATCGATCCCGGGAGTTCGTATTAGTTATGAATAATTGATCACTAGTGGGTTAATGGTAAATTAGGATGAGATGTATTGAAGAAGGTTTACGGAAATAATCCAACTTCTTTACGGATAGTCTATGGGGGGTTAGTTTATATGTAATAATTATATCAATGGACACTTATCGACTCGACTCGACATTTTGAGAATAAGTTATATCTATAATCGATAGAGTTCAGTTCGGATTTATGGTGGCGTAATTCCGGAATTAATAAGTTGAGTAGAAATATTCTGTTCGGTGAATATTTTATTCAATTTATTGTAGCTACTGGTTAAATGTCCATGGTCCCCGGGTTGGCTCCTAACACGCGAGTGTTTTTTCGTTTTATGGAACCTCAAGAATAAATTAAATAGTTGGTCTATTTAATGAATATGCAATATTATTTATTTGGTAAATAATATTCAAAATAGAAAAGACAATTTCTATTAAAATGGCTAAAAAAGGTGGCGCCCCAATGTTGAGAAAATTAGGTGAAGGAATTATTCCTAGATTATGTCACATGTGTAAATTAATTATTTATTTGTTAAATAATTAATGGATAAATTAAGAGATTGATTTTTTGGGAATTATCTCTTATTTTATGGCAAATATCTTTTCCTTGGTAATTGTGGTGTGAAAATGATAACTCTTTCTTGACTAGTTATTTTCTTATATAAAGAGAGTTCCTCCCAACACAATAATCACCACAAAATTGGCGCCACATTCACAAAATAATGGAAGAAAAATTAGTTTATTGCCTTAGTCATTAAGAGAAGAAAAACCTAGGATTTTTCTTTGGCACATTCGATGAGGTTCTGCGGCGAGAATCGACGTCCACCAGTCGTCGCTAGGAGATACAATCCGGAAGACTGCGGCTTCTCCCTTGGTCGATTATTTATCCCTCTCCTTTTGGTAAATCTTCAACCTTCTCATAGTTATATTAATTTTTATGCGAATCAAATCATGGTAAAATTGAATGCGAATTTATTCGTAGCTTCCGCTGTGTATGATCGAGCGTCTCGATCGGTGCTGTGAATCAGATCTGACGATCCAATTATACATCGGATCCGGATTCGAGTTTCCGTACATCCAGCAAGTAGGAATTGCAATTGTGCTGCTGATGCTAAATTAGGCTTTGACATTCCTAGAGAGAAGTTTGGGTATTGTAACTGAGGAATAAACCCCCCCAGCTCTATTATCTCTGTAATCAACGCAGATGCTTGCCATTAATTAATGAAATATGTTTTCTCAAAAAAAAATTATCAAATTATCTTAATTCAGCCCATCCGATTATCTGAATATACTCAATTAACCCTCACTTCAAATCAAAATCCTGATTCCGTTCTTGAGGCCGCCCAACCAAACCCGAGGCTTAAGGCGAATCGATACGGTGGGCCTTTGCCGTTAATTTTTTTTCTTGAACACATACTTACAAAATATATCAACATTGTATTTATAACATCAGTAAATACAAAATTCGAGTTCATTAATAGCCTCAAACATACCTAGAAGTAATAATTCAAATTCATATCATCATATGCATAAACAAAAGTACAAAACATATTTGATACTTACAATGACTACTTCGGGTGTCGCTTCTTCCAACACTTTTAGAGATGAAATCATCAATCAAAGTAGAATCACACAATTTCATCGACCAAATTCTTCTCAATCGATATCATGGTGAGCCCATTCAAACGTTCTTGAGTCATTGTCTTCAAGATTTGGGACTTGGGAGCGAGTTGGGGATGGAGTTGGAGTGTTGGTTGGGATTGGTGGAGACAAAGAGATGAGGAAAAGTCGAAAAAGTGGGTTAGACTTTTATGTTTTTTTCTTATTTTTTTCCCATTTGAGACATTATAAAAAAAATTGGGCTGGAACAATTTTTTTTTTTTTTTTTTAAAACAGTAATCCAAAACGGCGCAGACCAATTTTTTTTTTTTTTTTTTTTTGCAAAACAGTAATCCGGCGCCACCATTCCAGTGAGGCAAGGCGCCCTCACTGTCTTATGGGTGGGCCGGTCCTGCCGTTCTTACAGACATATACGTACACAAACATGCATAAAGAGTAAAGACATAGACACAAACACACACATGAAGACACAAACCTACACGAAGCTCCACCTCGGTGCTCTATCAGCATCATTTAGGTGCACCAAACCCAAACATTAATTGAATAAGGAAACGCCCACATTCAAACATGATCGTGTCTCACTAAATTTTAAACACTAAATTGGAATGAGCTGAATTTGTCTGGACATACAGAGTTGAATCCCTTTTCTTCATAGCTAAAGTTGGAGCCACTTGTATATTTGGAATATAAAACATGCGGTGCAATGAACTAAAACATGATAAACATAAAGAGTATAATATTACAACAACGACCGTTGTGGGGCACAACAAGTGACACTACAGTGGGGATGTCAATTTCGATTCAATCCTAGTATATATCTATTCTACCCTACCCGTTATTGTAGGGTATTTTTAAAGGTAGGGTATGGTATGAATTTGATGTTTCCGAATCCGCCGCACATATATATATATATATATATATATATATTGTTGTTATTATATATCTAGGCGATTTTTTTGATTGATGAGTTGGTTTTCTCTAAGAGTTCTATTGACTAACATTAGCATCAGTAGCGGTATTTTATATATTGAACGTCAATCAGAATAATGTATGTTTCTATCAGACAATTTTACTATATGATAAAAGTAATTTTATGGAACATGTAAAAAAAAAGAGGGACGAAGCATTTTTGTGGTTCCGATTGAATCATTTTCTATCATATGAAATTGAGATAATTAGTTGTGAACGAAATCAGATATCAATGAATATCCACGGACCCGTGGTTAACCGCATATGAGGTAGGATACGAATTTTAAAATTTCTGCCCGTACGGATAGTTGGTAGGGTATGGGCATATAAAATTACTACTAAACACGTACCCATCGACATCCTTACAGAATGGACGTCATCTGCACACGCTGATCGATTATGATGATTTTAAATTGATAATAATGTAAACACATCATGATCAATGGTGTAGTTTGTGCGTGTATCATTGATCAAATAAGGAAAAATGAATCTTTGTGATGCCAAGAACCGAAATCGTGATTACATTATCCGAATTTGTTAAAGAAAGTGATGAGTAAGAAAGAGTATCCCAATTCCCCATCCCCATCTAAAAACCTTATCCTCCTCCTCTCTCTTGTGAACGTCATCAACGTCGGCATTTTTCTCCATAACTCTATCTATCTATCGAATTTGTGCTTTTCTTTCTCTTTATCATGTGCTCGAACTAGCTAGCTAGAGCTTTCTCAAGGTGGATATTTTCTTTGCCATCTTATCACTATCATCATCTTCAATCTTAAATCTTTTGGGGTCCGTTTGGATCTTGATAGTGAAACATGATGTAATGACGGTCATGCGATGCTCAAAATTATCAGGTAATTGAGTTTCGAAAGGATAACCCAATTACTAATTTGATGGTTTTGTTGGTGATCGTTAATCAGCCGAGTCAATTAATTGACTGCTTCCGTATATAGAACCTCATCATGCATGGGAGTTAATGTTGGAAACACGTACGGGACAGGACAACTCAGAGCTCAGTGCCATGATCAGAGATAATCACGGAGCCATAATCTTGACTTAGGGAGCAAGAATACGTAAATGACTTATATGGAAGTAAAGTTAAATTTACCGTACATAAAGATAAAGTTGAAGAAACTACCTATTATTATCTTTGAATATGTAATTTTTTTATTTTTTTTATTTTTGGAAAGGAATGTAAAATATATTGACGATTTAAAAACTTTTGCAAAATCTATCTGATGCAAGTGCCGTGAGTAGACCCGTCCCTATACATAGGCCAACAAGGCCACGGCTTAGGGCTTTACAAAAATGATTAAATTTTAGGGCTCTAGTTTTTTTTCCTCTTTCTTTTGATCCAAGTTTATTAGTCTAAACACGTGACATGTCTTTAAATTGACGTAGGAGCTCTGAACACTCAGGGAGTGCCCTGACTATGAGCCTGAATTAGAAGCTAATTAACATATAATTTATCTGTTTTTGGTCCATTTTGCTGTTCTCTTTATTTATTAATTTTCGATTGGGAAGAATCTTTTGAGTTGGAGAGTGATATTGCATTTATCCATCTGGGACCTTTTCTTTTTCCATAACAAGATTCGCACCTTATTATTCGTCACAAACAAAATGTAAAGGCGCACAAAAAGAAAGAATGAAGATCTAATTCTTTAACCACATTAATAACACATGCTATTTTAATTTGCTCATACTAATCAAATATATACCACTTGAAAAATAAAATTTGAAGAGTCCTCCATTACGAATGTAACGACCCGTTAGACCTATGTTATAGGAGGCAGTGAGAAAGCGTCCCTCGTCTCCAAATTGCTTACCTGTAAAAAAAAATTAGTCCTCGCCATTCGAAAAAACAAGAACTAAAATATATATAAAAAATAAAACAAAAAATCTGCGTGTGTGATAATGGGTTTGGAAGGAAAAAAAAACCCTACTTATTTGGGCTCCTAGTCACCAGTTTAAAAACAAAATTATTGTAACTTGCAAGATTCAAATCAAGTCACGTGTTTAGTATACTTGAGTCACTAACCATTAAAGTAATACATTCCTTGTTTCATATAAATACAAGATATATATAATATTAGGTCAAAATTTTGTGGGGCCTTAAATTCATTGATTTTTGGGCTCGGGCACGCTACTTTGGCCCTCATGCGCGCGCCCGATAGAGGCGTTACTTGGGGATAGAAGTGTCATACCATTGGAGACAGTGATGTCACCTCTAAAATCCTTTATGGGGCGTTGCCTAAGGTATTAGATATATATGACTATTATACGAAACTATGTGTCACACCGTTGGAGGCGGTGATGCCCTCTCTAAAATCCTTTAGGGGCTTTAATGAAGTATCAGATATGAATATCAGGCGAAATTAAGTGTCACGCCATTGGAGGCAGTAGTGGTGTTTCCTTTAGAACGTTTGATGTGGTACTAAATACGATTACCATAAGGAACTAAGGCGTTGATTCCACATCTAGAATCCTTAAGGCGTTACGTTTGGTATCATAGGTGACTATCATATGGAACTAATTAATTAAGTGTCACGTCGTTGAAGACGGTGATGCTACTACCTCTAGAATCCTCTAGCTAGTAGGGTCTGACGATGCTGGGTTTCTTCTACGAATAAATCCGGATCGTTAATCTAGGGATGATTGAATCAAGGATGATTTTGGGGGTGATTTTAGACTGAGCCTGAGAGTCTCTCTCAGGTTGCCTACGTATCCTGTTGTGTTTCAGGAATCAAGTCACACGTAGTTCTTGGAATGGGGTATTTATAATGACAACACTTGCCCTAACCCCAAGGTTAAGTCGGACATGTTATTGTCCGATTTACCTTTAATGGGCCTTAACCTTGCCCAAGTTATAATGCAAACCGAATCTCGTAGGATCGTTGATTAAAGCACAAAGAAACGATTCAAAGAATGAAAAGTATATTTTTATGGCTTTTTGAATATATATAATTAAAATAACAAAAGGATATGTAAATACTCCATCTCGAATATTTACTACGGTGATCCCATCTCAGAACACCAACCAATTACCCCATCTCGGGATAATCGAAAGAAGTCCAATCTCGAAAACTTCTTGAAAGAAACCCAATCTCGAAAGTTTCTTATGATAAAAATTCAAACTCGAATTTCAACCAAAATAGTTTTTTGATTCAATAATAAGCTACCTATTCAAATACAAGGAAATGCCTTATATAGGCTATGAGACTCCAAGTCCAATTGCCATTTTAGCAATGTGGGACAAAATAACAATAATTAAAAATAATAATAAATATAAAAGACAATTAACCAATGTGGGATAATAAAAGACTAATTAAAAGACTCAATCTTCCTCTTGAATTGGGTATTATTTGGGCCGCATCATTCCCTCCCTCTTCAAAAGGATTCGTCCTCGAATCAACCCGGATCGAACACGAATATCTTGCTTCCATACGTCCACTCAACCACAGAGAAACTCATAATCACAACATCGCAAAAACATGGAATGGCGCGAGTGGAGAAATCGGCGACAACAAAATCCAAAGGCGGCAATGTCAGTAAATATGGATCCACATATACATGTGGCGCGCGTTTAACGCCTTCAAATCAAGAACTAAAATTGCCGAGTGCACCTTTGAACCATCGGATTGGACGGTTCGGTCCCCGGTTTGGACCATAATCGATTCGAGCAAGCAAGCCCACGGGCATAGTGATTGGGTCAACACCAACATCCACCTTGACGCCGGCAATCTCGCCTCGAATGGTCGGGTACCGGAAAGGAGAATCAATAGAGCAACTGGAGCAACATCATTAGTAAGGGCATAAGGAACCTCAATGAACTCTTCCGTGGTGAATCAATAATAAGAACGTCTTCCTCCTCGTGTACCACAGCCGTAGGGGGGTTGGGAATAACTTGTTTATTCGATTGAGCACGTGAAGGAGAGAATTCGGGCGGTTTGCCAGCCATAGCTTCTTCACGTGTTACACAATCCGTGATAAAGAAAAGGTCATCGTCCGCCTTCCACAGTGCGTCTAATTTCCTCCAACGTTCTGCACGTTTTAATTTCCGTTATTACGCCTTCCAATTTCGTTAGTTACGCCTTCGTGCGCGATCGTTACGCAATTATTCTTTGCGTTGAACTCCCGTTTCTCGCTCTCGTTTGGTGAGCAATATATCCTTCAAGAGTTGTTCAATACGTGACAATCTGTTGCAAAATTATCATGCCAATGTCGTTGTGCATGTATGTCTTTTTGCTCTGCGAAGTAGTCATTTTGTTTCGACAAATTCGGCGCCGCCTTCTTGATAGCGGCCGGATAATCGATTCGGGATCATATTCCATATAGCACTCATAACCATTGTAACGTAACATACCATTTTCGACCCAACTTCATCTCGATAATTAGGGTTCCCGAAATTATTCAAGCAAAAATAGCGTCGGCCTTTTGTTATAAACCGAATAGCGTCGGCCTTTTGAAATCCAAGTAACCCCTGGAGGCGGGCAAGAGAGATTTTCTTTGAATAATTTCGGGAACCCTAATTATCGAGATGAAGTTGGGTCGAGGTGGTATGTTACGTTACAATGGTTATGAGTGCTATATGGAATATGATCCCGAATCGATTATCCGGCCGCTATCAAGAAGGCCGACGCCGAATTTGTCAAGGAACAAAATGACTACTTCAGAAGAGCAAAGACGCATACATGCACAACGACATTGGCATGATAATTTTGCAACAGGATTGTCACGTATTGAACAACTCTTGGCGGATATATTGCTCACCCAAACGAGAGGCAGAGAAACGGGAGTTCGAACGTAAAGAACAGCTAGAACAGTCCGCACGAGAGGCAGAACAACGGAAATTAGAGGCAGAACAACGGAAATTCAACAAATGGAAGACACGGCTTTATCCTTTTTAATAACTTTAGGATCCGATTCAGCCTTATCTACTCGAGCTACAACCCTTCCTTACCCACGGCTTTATTATCATTTTGTGTTGCTTGGTGACGAACCGAAAGCCGTCATCTTAAGTTGCTCATCATGCGCTCCGAGGGGTCATTGGGTGCAAAACAATGGTCTTGCCTTTATAAGGCGTGAATAACGGTTTAAGTAGCCATCATAAGAAACACGTCTATCAAATTGCCATGGGCGACCTAAAAGTAGGTGTGTGACGTGCATGGGAAGAACATCACAAAGTACCTCATCATGAAATTTACCAACTGAAAATTGATTAATGCTTGGGACTTAACGCGCGCCTCACCCTCATCATTTAGCCATTGTAATTGATAAGGTTTGGGGTGTGGTAAGGTAGGGGAGGCGCAAAGTTTCAATAAGTAAGCTACTAACCACATTAGTGCAACTACCGAATCAATGATCATGTTACAAGTTCTACCCCAATACCACACGTGGATTGAAAATGTTTTCACGTTGTATATTATCATCAATTTTTGATTGTGCAGCCAAAACACGTTGTAAAACACCACGGACACCCGAACCATAAGAAGAAGTAGCACTAACATGCAAAGAAATTATCATCATCGCTATCACTATGTGGGTTATCATCATCCTTATCGGAATCGATTCAAAATCATGAGGTTCTAACTCAACACCAATGACTCTTAAAACACGCTTATTAGGACAATCACGATCATAATGACCTCTACCACGACACCTAAAACAAGCCATATCACGCACGCTCAATGCGGGAGCACCCTTTTCACGCATGTCTTTCGCTTTAGCATCGAATAAGGATAATTCAATTTACGTGGTTTAAAATCATCTTTAGGCGTGTATGAGGTTGATTGGAAACATTAGAAGTCGAAGACGTAGTACCTCGCCAAAGGAAGGATAAGTAGAGCGAGTGTTACCATAAGAAGTTGGGCCTGGAGTTGGTCCCACCAATGCATGGCCATATCGGTAAACTCCATCGCCGCTTAGTTGCACTGTTTAACATCACTAAAATTTGTACAAGAAAATATTTGAGAGACTTTCATCTCCTATGCTAAATACCGTCCGGATCAAACCTTACCATCAAACGGTGGAATTTTGTATTTCACATGACGTGAATCGTCATGTGGAGGTGCTTGAACAAATTTCGCCGGTGTTAGAACGATAGCTCCACTGCATTATCAACAGGGTTAGGTGGGGGGAACTACCTCTTCTCTTCGTTGGATGTGTAATGCTTGAATAGCATTCATGAGTTGCTCAAATTTGCGGTCGGCCAAAGACGGAATTGATCAAACTCTCACAATGATATCTTGCTTCGTGGTTTCTAGGTTTTGATTAAGCCTCGTCTTCGATCGCTTTTCGAGAAGTTTATCATCACCATAGCGTGAGGCTTATGGTGACTTAACTCACGTTCACTCGTGTTTAACACTCACAAGATAGCCAAATCTTTTTTTTTTTTTTTTGTCAAATTATAGCCTAAAATTGCTGTTTCCCGCCAAATTTCGTGGAAAATTACGCAAAATTTTGTTTGGGTAAAATCAAATTTTGTTCCAGGACTCCTGACACCGTACTAATCACGAAAACGCAAAAAAAATTCTTGCCTATTTTTCCCGCCTTTTTACTTTTTTTTTTTTTTTTTTTTTTTTTTTTTTTTTTTTATCACAGAACGTGAAGCTCGTGTGGTGTGTGTAGAGACAATCAAATTTTCTGGAAGTGCTTCGTCAAGATTGATCGGAGTACTACTCTTTCGATCGAAAATCAAGAATCCGGTTTCCTTAAATTCTTGATAATTCTTGAGGTTCTTGATTCGTTTTTTTTTTGGAGTGTCGATCAAGAACGAGGAAGATACCAGTATTGATTAAGTCTCGTAATTTTGTGCTTCGTTCTGCTCTCTTTTTTTTTTTTTTTTTTTTTTTTTAAATTGGTGCAATTCAATCAATGGAATACAACAGCAGGAACTAATAACGCAGCACAAAAATAATCGAACAGGTCCGAAGTGCGGTGGTAATAAAGACGAGCTAAGAATTACGTAGGGCTCGAATTACCTCGACCGTTAAACGCTGCGTAAAGGATGCAAGAACACGGCTAGGGTTTCGGTGTTGTTGGTGAACGCGGCTAGGTTTTTTTTTTGTGATCAACCCTAAAAACGCAGCAGTTGTTGCGCAACAGCAGCCGATCAGCAAATTATGTAGCAGCAGATGGATATTAATCCGTAATATGCAGCAGCAATAACAGCAAATTCGAGGATAAAAACGCAGCAGAGTAGGGTTCTTGTTGCGCAAGAAAACGCAATTGCCGATGGATGCGACGCAAAGAGCAAAATTCTTCAAGAAATCGCAGCAGCTTTAATCGCCTATTCTCTGATACCACTTGATAACAATCGATTTGTAGGATCGATGATTAAAGCCTCGATCTTTACCGATTTTCCGCAACTGTTTATGGACTTTACGAAACAAGCTAGGGTTCCGAAACAGATTGAATAAAACGTGGATTATTTGGAAATAGAACGAAGGTAACAACAATAATCAATCTCTGATTATCGTCTCGTGATAATCCTATCTCAGGAAGACCACCCAATTATTCAATCTCTGAATAATTGAAAGAAACTCCAATCTCTGAAAAGTCTCTGGAACATAAACTAGATTTAATCTCCAAAATAATCTGTCTATCTCAGTTCGGCCAACACCATTAAATAGGAAGAGAAAATACGACCTAAATTATATGGGCCTAATTATTACACAAATAAAAGCCCAATCTGAAAAAACAATAAAATGCATAAATTCGAATAATCCATAAAACTTAGCAATCCGTACGGCTGGTTCCTCTTCAAGCCCAATCAACACTTAGCAAAGTACAAATGGATGGATCATCAGCTTTTAAGTCTTTGCTCTCTTCATTCATGACTTGAACCAATGCTGCATAAGCTTTCCGAGCCTTCTTTACTTGAAATCTTGTAATAGGTCCATCTCGGATGACAATAGGATCTTGAACATGGTGAATACGTTTTTTGATTCAATAATAAGCTACCTATTCAAATACAAGGAAATGCCTTATATAGGCTACAGACTCCAAGTCCAATTGCCATTTTAGCAATGTGGGACAAAATAACAATAATTAAAAATAATAATAAATATAAAAGACAATTAACCAATGTGGGATAATAAAAGACTAATTAAAAGACTCAATCTTCCTCTTGAATTGGGTATTATTTGGGCCGCATCAAGTTATCACTGTTAATGGGCTCGGGCGGTAGTGCGGACTCGTCTCACGATGTCGATATTGCCGACTGCGCGTAATCGAGCACAGGACTCATTGTCCTACATCTTTAGTATGGTGCGGATCGATCGTCCTACATCGCTCGATAGTCGATCGTCGTAGCCTCAGAGTCTACTAGATGGCCTTAGCCTCGAGCCTGGCATCGACATGAATACCTTGACGCGTTTATTCAGATTATCGGGGACCAACCGTGAGGCCTGCTGCGTGTTTAGAGTGGACTTTGTCCGCATCCCGAGCTTTCCGTCTTGCGGTATCGAGATGGGCCCATCGCCTCGGTTCTCTCGATCATGTCGGTTGTCGATGTCTCATCTCGTAATTCGACCTCGGGCTATCACTTACTCTTGTCCAGGAGGACTATCTCGTGACGCCACGTGGAGGTGCGATATTCGGTATCGTCATAAGCCCCCAGATCTATCTCGAGCTCTTGAGGGTCGTCGATCTGTCAAAGGTGTATCTCGCCCTTCGTCATCCAATGCTTTGAATTTAAATCCGCCTGCGGACTTACTTCAGTGGAGTTCGAGTCCATGCGCTGCAGACTTTTTTGCCTTAGCATTATCTATCCCTTGGACTTATAATGTGTGGCTAAGTTGACATCGACTTCGATGCCGTAGCTGTCGAAGGAATGATGAGATGTCCAACTTGGGATTGTCTTGGTCGAGGTCAACTTCTCTGAAGGATCTGATTTGCCCTGATTTTGGTCGTTGGCCTTATTGGCCTTATTGAAAAATTAATACATTTTTCCTCTTTCTTTTGTCTTTGATATAGACTATCTTTCCTTATTGCGGCCTTTGGCCTTATTGGCACATCAACTTCTCTCATGTCGATGCATATATGTCGATATCTGCTCCCCAAGTATCATGAGACCCTTAGGTTTGGATCATATTTGTATTTTATTGGGCACGTTGTCCGACGTGCGGACTCTCCATGTCTGCCTTGCAGATCTTTTTACTTTAGCAACCTTTGTCCCTTAGACTCGTTTTGCCTTGACGATGTCGACTGTCTTAGGCTGTAACGATGACGATGTCGACTGTCAACTTCTGAATTCGCCTCTTTGCAATGCTATAACTATTTGGCCCGTCTTCGTGACTAGGCTTTTTTTTTTGTTATAAATGCTGAAATTTTAACCAGTATTTGATGTCAAACACTTTTGTTGCATGTCGATTCCCATTTCTTTGCTCGCTTTTTCATTTGCTCGCTTTTTCATGAGTATTCAATGTCGACTCGTTGTTGCCCCCGAAGTATAATGCAGATTCATCATCTTCGTTATACTTTCAGTAGTTTCGTTTGTCGATCATATGTAACATGTCTTCCATGCCTTAGCATTTTTTGGACTTTTCTTTGTTGTCGCGTAGTAGAAGAGATGCCCCTGGCCGTCTCCTTTCGTTTGTCGAAATAGACGCTCTTTAAATTTCGTCGATATATATTTCCGGCACGATGTCCTAGTAATTACCGTCTAGAAAGACCGTAATACGTAATTGTCGCCCGGATCTCGGTGTCGTGGTGTTTCTTTGTCGTTCATGACTCCTGACACATGACTGCTGAGAGATTTGGACATGATCTCAACTCGATGCCTTAGCTTTTTGGTTCCATGGAACTTTTAGCTTTCTTGGTCGTCGATCGAAATGATCATGTTGTCCGCCTCGATGCCCTAGTATATACTCTCCTTAGGAGTCAAATTACGTCGTTGTCGATTCGGACTTCGATCATTGCGATTTCGTCCCATTAGGACTCATCCACGTTGGCCGTCGATCGATGGCGTCCGACTTACGGATCCTCATGGGCCGTTGAGTAGATCCTTTGTGGAGTGGATCCTCGAGATACGCAAGATGCTAGCCAAAAGTTGCAATAACCATGGGATAGTTCCCGAAATAAGAAGGCTCGTCCCGCCATGCTCGGCTAGGAGAGTTCCAAGATAAGATAGATCGATCCCGGCATGGGGAGAGTTCCCAAAATAAGAAGGCTCATCCCATACCGGGGTGGGAGAGTTCCAAAATAAGATAGTTCCAAGATGAGATGCCGAGTCGAACTCGGACTTATTAAAGATTCGCTCATCGGTGAGCTCCAAATATGATGCCTAGATTTATTTTGCTTTAATTTTTATGTATTTTATCTCCTCTTCTTTTTGTTGTCTAATCTTTCACGTGTCGATGTCTTTTAGCTATTCGCTTGTCGAGCCTCTGGCTCTGTTTGCTGCTTATCGATGTCGTTTTGCCCCCCAAGTGTATTATGAACCTCTGGTTCTTATTGCACTTGAGATCGATCGTGATCGACTTGCTTGCCTTAACCTTTTGCCTCCAGGCTTATTTGGTCTTAGGCTGAGCGTTTTAATTCGACTATGCGAACTGTCCCTGGTCTTGGCCTTCTTTGCCACTTAGGCTCGTTCGGCTATCGATCGAGGCGAGTGGCCCGACTATGCGAACCATCCTTTGTCCAGGCCTTTTCGCCTCTTAGGCTCATTCGCTTTCGATCGGGACATTTGGCCCGACCATGCGAACCGTCCTTTGCTTTAGCCTCGTTTCGCCTCTTGGGCTCGTTCGCTTTTAGCTTGGACCTTTGGCCCGACCTGCGAACCGTCTCTATGTCTTTGCATTTGTTGCCCATTAGGCTAACTTTGCTTTTGGCAGATTGAGGGTCCGACCGCGGATCCTCGTAGACCATTGAGTAGATCCTTTATGGTGTGGACCCTCGAGATATGCAAAATTCAAAGAATCCCGGTGGGTGTCGGGTCGAAGAAACACGTGTCTCGGTACAATAATCTCGGGTGACTGGGTGTCAAAAGACTCCGCTCGATCTTCAACCCCCGCTTCGACATCCGACCTACTACGAGAGCAAACTGAATGCCGTTTGTGTTTGATGAATATTTGCCTAGGGTGTAGTCCTTTGGACTTAATTCCCTTGTGTCGTTGTTTTATAGGGTGTAGTCCTTTGGATTTAATTCTCTTATGCCCCTCCAAGTCTAGTATGAGTGCATGACTCATGGTACACTTGAATATGAGTCGACCTAGCGTTGTACTGCCTCATGGGCTTGACTTGGATATTGGATCGGAGCTCCATTCGAGGGTCGTGCCTCGTCAGGCTTATGAACTGGTCGAATTAAATAACTCCTTATTCGACTGTCGCACTTCGTTGTGCTTATGAACTGGTCGAATAAGGTATCCATCGTGGGATCTTCTAACTGCCTCGCATTGTGGCTTATTGGCTGGTTGGGAGTGATATAAGCATTGTCATTGACTTGGCTTTATTCACTATTTTATTTTAACTCAATCATATCGAGGATTTGTTGTTGTGGTTGACTTTTGCCTCTTTTATCTTTCAATCACATGGACTTATAAGTAAGACATAATATAAGATTGCCTTCGAACTCCGAATATGATGCCGAGCCGAGCTCGGTCTTATATAATATGATGCCGAGCCGAGCTCGGTCTTATTAAAGATTTGCTCGAGAGAGCTCCAAATATGATGCCGAGCCGAGCTCGGTCTTATATAATATGATGCCGAGCCGAGCTCGGTCTTATTAAAGATTTGCTCGAGAGAGCTCCAAATATGATGCCGAGCCGAGCTTGGTCTTATATAAGATTCGCTCAAGTCGAGCTCCAAATGTGATGCCGAGTCGAGCTCGTTCTCCGCTCGACCCGCTCTGTTTGGTAGGTTCAGTTCAAAAATAAGATAGCTCGACCCGCCAGTTCGGTAGGGTGAGTTCCAAAATAATATAGCTCGACCCTCCAGTTCGGTAGGGTGAGTTCCAAAATAATATAGCTCGACCCTCCAGTTCGGTAGGGTGAGTTCCAAAATAAGATAGCTCGACCCGCCAGTTCGGTAGGGTGAGTTCCGAAATAAGATAGTTCGACCCGCCAGTTCGGTAGGGTGAGTTCCGAAATAATATAGCTCGACCCTCCAGTTCGGTAGGGTGAGTTCCAAAAAAATATGCCGATTTGATCTCGTACTTAGGGCAAGATGAGTCCGTAGAGCTCGAATGCCGGTGCTCGATATCTCGAGTCTTTGTGGTGCAATGTAATTGTGATAAAAAACATTACACATATAATAAAGGCTTACAAAGTGTATAAGAATTTCAAATAACGATTGTAAGAACCTGGAGAGCTAAAGAGCTCGGCTCGATCCTTGGAGCTCGAGAACTCGCTTCGTGGATAGCTAGATACGGTAGATAATTCGTTGCTTTCTCGGGCACCACAGCAGTGTCTTTCCGGTGGCAATCAGACCTCGAAACGGATTCCGATCGGCACGAAATTTGGAGGGATCGTTCTTCCCTCACTTTTCTTCGATGTGACCGGTGGAATTGTTCTTTCGACGGCTCAATCTCCGGGAATAAGCCGCCGAATTGGCAGCTGCTGTCCAGAATCCTGCTGCGTTTTTGGTGCCTGCAGTAACTTCTTTGCCACGATCAAGAAATCAAACGAACTCCGATCGGCCTAAAATTTTGAGGGCTTGTTCGGTCCTGATAATTCTCAAATCTGACCGGTGGAAATCTTGTTCCGATGGTTCAATTTTCGGGAATATTCAGCCGACTTGGAACCTGCAGATTAGGGTTTTTCTGCTTTTTTGTACGTAACTGCAACTTTTAGGCGATGATCTGGAATCGAAACCTACTCCGATCGGCATGAAATTTTTACAGATTTTTCTTCTCTCTGTATTATTTAATATGACCGGAGGGATTTTCATTCCAACGGTTGAATTGCTGGTAACAGGCCGCCGACTGAAATCGCCGATTAGGGTTCTCGCTGCGTTTTTGATACAAAGAAGAACTTCTTTGCGACGATCGGGCGATTAAACGAACTCGATCGGCCTAAAATTTTGAGGGCTTCTTTTACCCCTTCTTCTTCATTCGACCGGTGGAATTCTTGTTCCAACGGTTAAAACTCCATAAACTAGCCACCCGATCTCGCTGCGTTTTTGGTGATCTGAAGAACATCTTTACGGCAACGATCGGGTATCTAAACGGACTCCGATCGGCACGAAATTTGGAGGATTTGTTTGTCCCTCTTTCTTCTTCAATCTGACCGGTGGAATTCTTGTTCCAACGGTTAAAACTCCGGAAATAAGCTCGGATCTGACTGCGTTTCTGGCATGTTTCTGCCATTAACTTGACCACCATCACTCCTTGATCCATCACCGATAGAAAGCCCTCCTTCTAGCGTCAATGACGATGCTGGGTTTCTTCTACGAATAAATCCGGATCGTTAATCTATGGATGATTGAATCAAGGATGATTTTGGGGGTGATTTTAGACTGAGCCTGAGAGTCACTCTCAGGTTGCCTACGTATCCTGTTGTGTTTCAGGAATCAAGTCACACGTAGTTCCTGGAATGGGGTATTTATAATGACAACACTTGCCCTAACCCTAAGGTTAAGTCGGCTTATGTTATTGTCGATTTACCCTTTAATGGGCCTTAACCTCGCCCAAGTTATCATTGTTAATGGGCGCGGACGGTTTGGTGCATGACTCTGTCTACTGCGATGTCGATATTGCCGACTGCGCAGAATCGAGCATGGGACTCATTGTCTCTACATCTTATCTTTGAGTCATGATCGATCGTCCTACACTGGTATCGTCAGGGTCCTTATAGGAACACCGGTTTTTTTAAAGAAATACTGTAATATCTCACATTCAAAAAAACAAAAAAAAAACATTATTATGACATAAGGTTCAGACATAATATAGTTGATAATTTTGTCAAAAAAATTTAGGTTTAAAAAAAATCGATAAATTAACTTGGTTATCTTATCTATTATGGTCAAATAACGTTGCTAGTACTAAATTGTGAGGCGTTACAACATGTACTTCATTATCAAAACTTGGCCCCATATATACGTATTATTTGTCATCAGAATATCTTTAAATTTCATCTCAGTAATTTGTTTCAAAAAAAATATTAATTAATAATATATAAAGGGATGACATAATAGTGGGTGGACGACGTCAGAGGCAATTTCATCACCATGCGTACCGTAAAAATGATATAAGTACAACCGTTGTGTTATAATACAGTTTATCTGTACACCGATGATCATGTTGAGTTTACATGTGATGTAAACTAATCATAAATAACGATCTGAGATAATTGTTGATTATTAATCGCGACACAACGATCATTTCAGATTATTACTCGAAAGGAAAACGTTTTCCATTTGCTTATATATGCAGAGATTCGTTATCGTGCAACTTTTAGTGTGTGGCTGAGTCATCAATCGCTTTCGATTTAGTTATGAAGTCATGCTAAGAGTATATTTGGAACCAATTACAAGATAGATGGCACTTCCAAATCCACCCCCCACTTCAATTTCATCTTTCCACGTGAACATTGGCCAACGTCGACAAGATCAATATCCATTGCATGTAGATATTCTAAGTAGATATTATACGGATATAACGTTCAGATCACAACAAACGAATGATGATATTTTTGTCTCTTATATCTTTTCGATTCTACATGTTTAATTATTACTACATTAAACACTCTTTACGTATGTCTTTTAATTACGATATAAACACCTATATGTTTTATTGTTACAATAAATTAGTCTTATGTATATTTCATTGTCACAATAAACACTCATATTATGGTTTTTGTTACGATAAACACACGGTTGGTTGTCCTATAAGTTAACAAAAACACATACATAAGAGTTTTTATCGTATAAAAAAAACACATACATATATAGGAGCTGAGTGTTTACCGTAACAATGAAAAATAGAGACTGGTTCAGAGAATATCTGCAAAGATGAGGGACCAAAAGTGTCATTTCCCCTCAGGAATTAAAAACCGTAAGGGAACTATTTGTTCGAACTTGGTCTGAGAGAGAGAAAAGAAAGAAAGTAGAATCTACAACCTACTGATCGCGTGTAAGTCGTTGATACTAGCAAGATGACTAGGTCAGTCGTAGTATAGCAAGACGAGTCAAGGTCGATCCCATATAGACTATTAATATTTAATTTTGTTAAACACAAGCACAATTTATAGGTCAACCGGAAGGGTGATCTATGACCAACATAAATGTAAAGTAAATAAAAGAGATGCAAATAAACCAAACTATTCACAACTAATCTCCTCTTCATCCATAATTATATTTGATCCGTATTATATGTGTAATTAAGCTACGGGTGCAGTCTTCTAACCTTGTCTACTTCCATTTGCAAGGACATCAAACGTCTATGTGCAGTCAACCTATCTTAGGTTGTATTAACATCATATGCATTAAGTTTGAGAGAGTGTCGGCTCAAGACCGAGAACCTCTTTAGGCAGCTCTCGACGATGACTAGCACGTTCCCAAAAATCGATCCAGACTACGTCCTAACTAACGTCCGGCTTCTATTGGCACCACGTCCTAACTAACTACACATAATACCAAATTAGTCACCCGGACGTGACTTAATCACATTTATCTAATTAACCCATGATTTCATACATATCATCACCCTTGAGAACACAAATCCGGGGTAAGCTGATGGTAAAATTGATGGATATACAGAAACCCGAATCCGGATCCGATCCATAATTGGATCGTCAGATCTGATTCACAGCACCGATCGAGACACTCGATCTAGCACAGCGGAAGCTAAGAATAAATCCGCATGCGATTTTACCACGATTCGATTCGCATAAAAAATTAATAACTGCAAGAAGGTTAGTAGATTTACCCAAACCGGAGAGAGAAGCAATTGACCAAAGGAGAAGCCGCAGTCTTCCGAATTGTATCTCCTAATGACGATCGGTGGACGCGTCGATCCTCGCCGTAGAACCTCCTCGAATATGCTCCAAGAAAAACATTTTCTTCTCTTAATGACTAGAACGAGAAACTAATTTTTCTCTCCTTTATTCTAAGTGTGGCGCCAATATTGGTAATTATTGTGTTGGAAGAAACTCTCTTTATACTGGAAAATAACTAGTAAATAGAGAGTTATCCTTTTCACACCACAATTACCTATTCACATAAGGAAAGATATTTGCCATAAAATAATAGATAATTCCCAAAAAATCATTCTCTTATTTTTCCATTAATTATCCAACAAATAGATAATTAATTAATTACACATGTGACATAATCTAGAAAAATTTCTTTTCCTAATTATTTATCACATGGGACGCCACTTTTAATATCATTTTAATAGAAAATGTCTTTTCTATTTTACATATTATTTACCAAATAAATAATATTGCATATTCATTAAATAGACCAACTATTTAATTTATTCTCGAGGTTCCATAAAGCGAGAAAACACTCAGTGTTAGAGCCAACCCGGGACCATGGACCTATAACTGTGAGTAGCTACAATAAATTGAATAAAATATTCATCGAATGTAATATTTCTAATCAACTTATTAATTCGGAATTACGCCACCATAAATCCGAAAATGAACTCTATCGATTATAGATATAACTTATTCCCAAAGCGCCGAGTCGAGTCGATAAGTGTCCATTGATATAATCATTACATATAAACTAACCCTCCATAGACTATCCGTAATAAAGCAGGATTATTTCCGTAAACCTTCTTTAATGTACATCTTATCATTATTTACCATTAACCCACTAGTGATCAATTAGTTCATAACGAATACGAACTCCGCGGATCGGTTAGTTTCTAGGATCAACAAACAAGGGGATTGTCTTTCTACTTCCCGCAGGAAAGAATGGATTCCATATCTGTGAGACACACACTTCTCACTCATCCCAGAATAGTGCCAACGTGAAAGTGATTCGGACCGCGCCTCTTATCGATTCTTAACGAACACATCAAACCCTATCCTGAAACAAGTAGGAGTCTGTAATCACTTCAGGATAGTCAATCCATATATGATCATCTTGTGATTTAATAAGATTTCTCAATCACGGAAGTATATATGAGAAATACAGATTAAATCGGTCCAAATTCTATATGACTACATCATATATAAATGCCCCACTTAGACAACCAATGTCGACGGTCCGGATAAGACGGTCACACCATAAAGTGTTCGGACGCATTAATGGTGGTTTAATCAATAGACCCATACTTTGATTAAGTTCACCACGGACTAACAGATTCAAGTGTATCACCATAAACTTAATCTCTCATAATGTGACACACACTAAGTTATATGGCTACATATGATACGACTTGGGATTTTCGGTGGTGCATTACTTATAAGCACGAAGCAAATAATAAGATGAGAATAAATATGTCATTTATTAATTTTGAAAACAATTACATAAGTTGTCTTTCGGGCACTACTTCTAACAAAAATATGATACCAAATTGACCATCATTAACTACCCATCACTTAGCTTTTGATCGTCCCGAGCAAAAACCAAATCAAACAAACCCTCTAACAATTACAAACTATTTAAGAACGGACTCATTCAAGAAATCTAAATATGTGAGAGTCAACACATATATATCCATCAGTAATCCATTAAGCACTGTCTCGTGGTAGAACTTACGTGTGTGTGAATAACTCTCAAACAACAGTGATGCAGACAAAATCACATTATACCAACTCAAGCTATACTTATCAAATTGTTAGATGTAGTGCCCGAAAGACAATTTGTGTAATTGTTTTTAATAATGGATGACAGAATTTATCTCACCTTAGTTACTTGCTTTGTGCTTGTAAAGTAATACATCTGCTTGCAAACCCTAAGTATATCTCATGTAACCACTTAACTCGGTGTATGGATTACACGTGAGGATTGAGTTAGTGGAGATATGCTTAAGCTGTTAGTCCGTGGTGAACTTAATCAGAGTTTAGGGTCTCTTGATTAAAACACCAATAATGCGCCCAGAACACCTTAGGGTGTGATAGTCTTATCCGGACTGTCGGTAGAGGGTACCTACGTGGGGCATTTATATATGATGGCATTCATATAGGACTGGACCGATTTAATCTGAATTTCTCGATATAATTCCGTAATCAAGGAATCTTATTTTATCATTAGATGATCATGTATGGATCAACCTTAATCCTGAGGTGATCACAGGGTGCTGCTTGTCCCGGGGTAGTGTTTGATGTGTTAGTTACGGTTCACTTTAATATGTGTTCCAAGCCACTTCTCATTGGCACTATCTCCAGATGAGTGAGTAGTTCTGATTTTCACAGACATGGAATCCATTCCTTCCTGCGGGAAGTAGAGAGACGATCCCCTTATTTTTAGCCCTAAAAAGTGATCGATCCCGGAGTTCATATTAGACTAATTGATCACTAGTCGATATGTGAACTAATTGATCATCGAGGGGTTAATGGTAAATAAGGATAAGATATTTCGTGTCGGGTTTACGGAGATATCCCACCGAGAATGGACGATCTATGGAGGGTTAATCCGTATGTAATGATTATATCAATGGACGCTTATTCACTCTGCATGGGTTGAGTATAAGTATACATCTATAATCGGTAGAGTTCGCTTTTGGGTTTATGGTGGCGTAATCCCGGAATTAATAATTAATGTACTTATTCGGTTCGATGAATAATTAATTATTGGAGCTACTCAGTTATAGAGTCCGTGGTCCCCGATGTGGCTTCTATAATTCGGACTAATAATCTTGTTATTTGGGCCTCCAGTGATAATTAATTTGTTGAGGCTAATTAATTGATATGCATGAATATTATTTAGTTGAAATTACATTTTGTGTGGGCTTTTTGACCCTAAAGGTGGCGCCAATAATGTTGAATAATTAGAGGAAAATTAGTTTTCTTGGATAATTATTTGACATGTGATTTATCTTTTATTTGTTAAATGATAATTCATGGAATAATAGATAATAATATGATTTATCCTAATTTGTTTGGGATAATTATTTTATTTATCTTTTATTTGGAAAAAGGATTAATGTAATAATTATCTCTTAATTATTTAATCCTTGGAGGACAAGGATTACTCTCCTATATAAAGAGAGTTCTCCCAAGTCTTAGACATTGGCATAATTTCGACCACTATAGCAAAAAGAAGAGGAAAAATTAGTTTTCTTGTCTTGGGTTTTTAGAAGAAGAAAAACTACAAGTTTTTTCGTATTTGCATATCAAGGAGGTTCGTGTATCAAGAAGGGTGTCCACCAACCGCCGTTTGGAGAACACATTGGAAGATCAAGGCTTCTCTTCCCGTTATTGGTAACATGATCTTAAATCCCCTTGTAGTTGTTTACGTCCTTTAATTATGAATTGTGTCATATAAGTCGTGATCCATCCGCTGCGCATAGATCTAATTCGTTTAGATCTAAGAACCTGCATCCTTCATGTGGTATCAGAGACAGGTTCCACGGTTTATATAATCATAATCATAATTAAACGATTTAAAGGAGTGGAATTGCATGTAGGTAAATTTTATTTATTGTTTTATGCATTGATAATGATTAATTGCTATGGTTGAAGAGATGGATTGGGGGTTGGCACTGTTTACCCGTTTAGATCAATTGTAAACTCACATAAACGATGAAAATTCGTTCATATGAGTATAGGAAATTATGTAATTTATTTGTTGTTGCAATTTTAATTTCCTGAAAGTAGATCCATTTAGTAGTCGTTAGTTTTTTTTTGTTTTTCCCATTGATCGAGCCGTTGAAACGACGATCCCTCCGGTCAGAATCAAGATTGGAAGATGGTGAACAATTCCACAAATTTGTCGATCGGAGTCCGTTTTGATATCCTTTCGTTGCTGTAAAGAAGCTGCTGTAACAGAAAAACTCAGGATTCACAGAAACCCTACCTGTGACTTCCTTGAATTTCTGGGAGAGTTTGGACCGTTGAAACGCAAATCTAACCGTTCAGATCGATAAATATGGAGTTTTTGACGTGGGATAAAAATTTCAGGTCGATCGGGATTAATCCCGATTACCAATCGGCCTCGGGAAGTCATTGATGCACTGCTGTAAAAGTCAGATTCAGCAGCAAGTTGGGCGGCTCACTGGAGAAAATTGACAAGTCAAAGCTCCGATCCAACCGTCCATATTGAAGCCCAAGGAATGAAGAACAGATCTGGAGATTTTCGTTGCGATCCGAGTTCGTTTGGTTTGCCGATCGTCGAAGTTTTGAACAGCTACAGATTAGGGTTTCTAATTTTATTTTATTTTAATAGATTAGATACGGGGGTGCCAACGGTCCATCTCGATGTTTATTTTCCGCACTAGTATACATGTTTAGATTGTATGTATAGAACCGGAAAATTGCCATGACATGCATCATATCATGAATTCCACTCCATATGCATACATGTAGAAATTAATTCGAGGAATTAGTTAGGCATGTATAAAACACGCAATTAGTTTTAATTAATTGTTTGATATTAATAAGAAACTAATTAGGGTTAAAACCGAGGAACATGGGTTTTTACAATCGTCGAGGTTGGGTGATGGATTCTCGGTGAATCCCACTCTGCGAAAGCATAAGGAGTAAAATCCCGAAACCTCGTGGTTAAGGTGTTGGATTCTCGGTGAATTCCACCTTACCTAGACGAGATTACGTTTTGTTCGTAGTGTCTACATGAAATTTTGATGTTTAAGGATTGGATAATCACGGGCAAACATGGTTCGAAAGTGGTTTAACCACGGTTGGGTGGTCAACGGTAGCTACGGCTCGATCGACTTCACCTCCACGTGTGGCGTTTGCGAAGTGCAGGGAAGGCCGAGCCATCCGAAGAGCCACTACGGCTCAACGGAGCTAGCTCCTAGTCTTGACCGTCCGGACGGCCACATATGTTCCAACGAATAGGTCGGGTGGGCTAGCCCGTAACCGACAACATTCGGGCCTATGATTTATTGTTCCTTAATGTAACATCAAGTCCAAAAGCGTGATCGAGAAACCCACCACTTTTTCAAAATATTGAGTGGGAGCGGGAGAGGCGACACCGACCCCACGGCCTCTATTGTTGACACAAGCAACGTGAGAGAATGGTGACGCCTCGTGCCGGCTTTGATTTCGCCCCCACAGGATGGCCTTCACCGCTATCAAAATTCAAGGCTTGGTCTCCGAAAGGATAGGATTTTGGGTACTCGTCGGGTCACCGACCGACCCTAAGGCGGCATACTGGGTCTACCTAAAAATCATCTGGCTTGATGAGGTCACACTCATAAAAGGTATTTTGGTAATACCTTGGCTGAAAAAAGGAAAGGTGATTGATGATCACAAATGAGATGTTCGATTCTCAATCGGTCTTCAATATTAATCGAAACCTCTTTGACCTACCCTAAGGCGCACCTTTGAGGCATTAGATTAAATCCTTGGAGCGGTAGGATAGGCTATAAGTACTTAGTTTATGTTCTAAAATTTATTAGTAGTGTATGATTTGGATTTATTTTCTGTCATTTTTATTTACAACTATTTATATATCTCTAGGGTACTAGACTGCTAGTGTATGTTTTATATTGACTAGTAACGACTTCGTTAAAAGTGGTAAGTAACTAGAACGTTGTGCTTATTAATCTTATATGCAATTAATTTTTCGGAAGAGATATTTTTCTTGAGCCTTCAAGACTTAAGTGACGTAAATAAGTATGTCACTGTTGTCAATCGTGTTGAGCGAGAGGCATTCGTAGTCGATTTGAAAGATGATTGGGACGATAAAATTCTTCTAGTGAATTTTAATGGTGTAGTGTCTACACAAGAAATTTTCTAATAGAAAAATTGGAGAATCATAAATTAAAGTGTCGCTAGTTAGGCGGTATTTGGAACCGATAAACTAGTGGGAGCTTTTGTCTTATGTTTTTCTAATTTAGAAAATTAGTCCCACTGGTAACGCTTTCATTAGACATCCCACAGTTCACGAGTAGTGTCTACTCATACTGAATCGCTAGTTCAAGACTATTTCCTTTTAAGGAAAGTTAAGAATGGGAAAGAATGTCTATAAGTGTTAATCATCTTAATCAAGTTTTGAGGCTAAACCGAAACATTAATTAAAGAAAGTATAGGATAAGGAAAGTGACTTGGATGACTAACCAATGAATCCTTAGCGACTTTCTTAACGAGTAACTTGACTCGGTAGCTTAGTTCTTTGGAAGAACAAAGAAGCGTGCATTAACGATTAATAGAGTAACAACGGGCGGTAATTTCAAGCTACAATAGTGGGAGTGATATAAAGAAATGAATTTGGATTCTATCCTTGAATATCACGAAAAAATTATTTTTTTACGTTTACTGATTCGTTGAAACAAATGGATTCACTTTCAAATCGAAATATTGTTACCTCATAGAAAGTGAAAATGACATTTGTAGTGCACGATCTCGAGACTGACTTTTGTTTGATAAAGTCGGACCACTAAGAAATCTTTGAAAAGGTATATATAACACGTCTTAAACTATTATAGGCAAATGGTTTCCGTATTAAGATAAACGACCCTTCAATATCTATTAATTAGTGCATATATCCTAGAGATAAGACTGACGACTTGGCTAAGGGTGATTCCTATCTCCCAGTCTGGGAACACTATCTCAAAGGAACAATGACTAAGTTTCCTTTCAATCGGGAGAGGGTAATAGATTTGAAGAGGTAATATAGCTTGTTCATAATGACCTTCGGGATCTAATGAGATATACAAGCTAGCGGAAGATTTTGAGTGGTGACATTTTGTCTGATAACTACTTGAAACACGGTTTAGTTTATCGAAAGAATACGAGGAGGAGTCTCGATTTCATTGAGAGAATAGAGTATTCCATGCTCGTAAATAGGCTATCATAGTCTTGGGGTGATGCTCGGCCGCTTCCTAGTGGAATGTTTCTCACGGAGGAAGAAACCATAGACTTGCCCTATATAGTTATTGATGTGCTATAATACTTCGCTAAACTCGATTAAGATAATTGGTTGCAAAATAACGGTTAACATTATTATGTAAACCGAGAAGTCTACTAGAAGATGCTAGTGAATTTATGGATAAGGAGTGAATTTGGTTCACACCACTTCAGTAAATGTAGGCATTTAGCATTTAATGCTTGAAGGTATGATGCAGATTTTGCACACACGCATACGTAATATAACTATTCGTGAAATATCTTAATGAGTGAGTGAAGGTTGGTTATAAGATTCTTGAGATCGTAAAGTGACGGTTGGTTTTGTCACACCTTTTCTCGAAAGAATCCATACATAACAACTTTAGACCTTGGAGTACGGTTACTCTCATGAAGTTACTATCTGATTTAGTCAGGCCACATCGGATGTTGGTGAGTACACTGATAAATACTACTAGATCAGAATGTCAATCCACCCAGAACGCAGTGGGAGTATGGTTTAACCATTGACCCATTATGGTTGTGTGGACTTTATAGTCTGCTGGGGTGGTTGATAACCTGTGGCTCTTTGTGGGCTGTATAGGATTCTGATCAGAGAGGTTGGTTCGAAAACCTTATCCCTGTGAATGGAGTTTTGGTACTCCAGTTCTGTTCAGCCTCTTGTAGAACCACCTGAGTGTCTCGGGCCTAGTGGGAGTAATTGGTTCTACGCCGAAAATTTAACTTTCAGCACAAAGCTGAGTGGTCTAGGGGTGATTCCCTAAAAAGTAGAGAGTTAACCAGACCTTGAACTCTCTCACCACTCAGTCTTGATTTCGTTAGAAAGCAGAAAATAGGGGTGATTCCCTGAGACTTTCTTGCCGTAAAACGGAGTCTGGATTCATTCGGAACAAAAGGGTCTTGGTTAGAACAAATGGCAGGTTGACTGCCGGGACTTATGTCCTTTGTGGATGTAAGAGAACCTCTCGGTCATTAAAATTCGCATGTTTTAAAATATGTGGACTTGACCATAATATTGATAAGTCTTTTGTAGACTGGGTATCAATATTGGTAAAATAGTAGTATTAGTGTTCACGAAAGGTAACATCAAAGCTTGATTTGAAACAACTTGAGTGTTATCTCAAGTCGGAAGCCCGACACGCCAAGATATTCTCTCGCTTTTAGAGCAAGTGGGAGAGTGTTGTGAATAAGATGAGAAAGTGGTGTGATCTAAAAACAATCGTTGCTTGTCATTTCGTGCAAGTGGGAGATTGTTAGGAGTGTAGTGCCCGAAAGACAATTTGTGTAATTGTTTTTAATAATGGATGATGTAATTTATCTCACCTTAGTTAACGTTACTTGCTTTGTGCTTGTAAAGTAATACAACGCCGCAAACCCTAAGTATATCAGTATGTAACCACTTAACTTCGGTGTATGGATTACACGTGAGGATTGAGTTAGTGGAGATATGCTTAAACTGTTAGTCCGTGGTGAACTTAATCAGAGTTTAGGGTCTCTTGATTAAAACACCAATAATCACAGGGTGCTGCTTGTCCCGGGGTAGTGTTTGATGTGTTAGTTACGGTTCACTTTAATATGTGTTCCAAGCCACTTCTCATTGGCACTATCTCCAGATGAGTGAGTAGTTCTGATTTTCACAGACATGAAATCCATTCCTTCCTGCGGGAAGTAGAGAGACAGTCCCCTTATTTTTTAGCCCTAAGAAAGTGATCGATCCCGGGAGTTCATATTAGACTAATTGATCACTAGTCAGATATGTGAACTAATTGATCATCAGGGGGTTAATGGTAAATAAGGATAAGATATTCTATGTCGGGTTTACGGAGATATCCCACTCGAGAATGGGCCAATCATGGAGGGTTAATCCGTATGTAATGATTATATCAATGGACGCTTATTCACTACATGGGTTGAGTATAAGTATACATCTATAATCGGTAGAGTTCGATTTCGGGTTTATGGTGGCGTAATCCCGGAATTAATAATTAATGTACTTATTCGGTTCGATGAATAATTAATTATGGAGCATTTCTTGGTTATAGGTCCGTGTCCCCGATGTGCGCTACGTAATTCGGACTAATAATCTTGTTATTTGGGCCTCAGTGATAATTAATTTCTTTGAAATTTAATTAATTGATATGCATGAATATTATTTAGTTGGGCTACATTTTGTGTGGGCTTTTGACCCTAAAGGTGGCGCCAATAATGTTGAATAATTAGAGGAAAATTAGTTTTCTTGGATAATTATTTGACATGTGATTTATTTTTTATTTGTTAAATGATAATTCATGGAATAATAGATAATAATATGATTTATCCTAATTTGTTTGGGATAATTATTTTATTTATCTTTTATTTGGAAAAAGGATTAATGTAATAATTATCTCTTAATTATTTAATCCTTGGAGGACAAGGATTACTTCCTATATAAAGAGAGTTCTCCCAAGTCTTGTACATTGGCATAATTTAGACCACTATAGCAAAAAGGAGAGGAAAAATTAGTTTTCTTGTCTTGGGTTTTTAGAATATCAAGGAGGTTCGTGTATCAAGAAGGGTGTCCACCAACCGCCGTTTGGAAAACACATCGGAAGATCAAGGCTTCTTTTCCCGTTATTGGTAACATGATCTTAAACCCCCTTGTAGTTGTTTACGTCCTTTAATTATGAATTGTGTCATATAAGTCGTGATCCATCCGCTACGCATAGATCTAACTCGTTTAGATCTAAGAACCTGCATCCTTCACAAATCACATCTGCTGAACCAAGCGGGTGCTTGGTGAGTTGAGGCGAGCGCTTGACAAGCCAGGCGTGTGTTTGTGCTACCAAGGCATGCGCCTGGAGTCAGGATGTTGTGCATTATGGATTTTGGTGGCTCAGGCGTGCGCCTGGCTTTGTTTTCATGAAAGTTGAGTGTTTTCCACTTGATAATTGTGTAGTAGTTTGTAGCCTTGATTGTTATGTGGTAAAGTAAAGTGTTCGGTTTCTAGTGACCTTGACTCAACATCGTGTTGAGATCTTCTGCAGGAAAAAACACATGAGCACCGGTAGACATTCATATGACTTTGAAAGATGTTGTGCTCAGTAGTCAACGTCATCTGTGTAGCGTGCTAGGTATCTTATTGTAGAACGTCTTAGGGTTATAATGGTTCTTAGGAGAGCCTTTACATGAATGAATATAGATTGTTAGTTAACTGCGCAAACACTCAAGTGACGAGACTAAAAGAGAAAATGCCGTTGTCTTTGATGAGACACGTTTCTATTTCGCAACTTGGAGTAGTAGTCCACTCAGAGCAAGCCCGTGCTATATGAGGAGTTGAAGATATGTCGTGGTACATTATCACTCTCCAAAGTGGCCATAGACCATGTGTCAAATCTCTTTGATGGTTGAGTATTGCTAGTTGAGCTAGTAGAGGGTAGTGTGTTCTTCATACATACTTGGTAGTAATTGTAATGTTATCCGAAATTGTTGTTTGTTTAGATTTAGTGTTTCTACCCTTTACTAAGTACTCTCTTACTTACCCATGTTTACAAAATGTCTTCCTTCCTCGAGAAGATTAGCAGATTGATGATGAAGCTTATGATGATGCTGAGACGTGAACATGAAGAAATTCTATGTTGCTTTGTTTTATTTCTATTTGAATCAGAAACGTTGTAACCAAATATTTTATAGTTCTCTCTTGTTACTATGTTCTGGCTTAATTTAAGTATGTATTTAACCCTTTGGATGTTGTAATTGAATCGGTTTTCTATGTAGTTGCTCTTTCGACTTTACGTCGTTTTGGTTTCGAGTCTATCCTTTTCGTATTCCGTTGAAACTCCGATTTTAATGAAGTCAGATCGGCGTATATAGTTGGCTACCATTAATTGTATGAGTATCGGACTTTTTTTTCCGGATAAAAACTTGATATCAGGAATAAGGCGTCATTGTCATCTCTTGAAAATAGATGTTTACATCTTTGTAGAATCTGCATATGGACAGATGTAGTGGAAAGACTTCCCTCTATCTTTGTCTGCCATGACATGGAACATAAGTGTCATATGATATCATTACCCTAATAATAAAGACCTCAAATGTATAGGTGTCATTTGATATCAGCATTTATCTTATATTGATCACCTCCCTACCCCTACCCTTACCCCACCCCACCTCACCTTACCCCCCACCCCATCTACCCTGCCCCCATCCCCACATATCTATATAAATGTGCCTTGAGCCTCAACATTCCTCACAACTAAATCATAACAATCCCTACAGCTCTCATCACATAATTTTCCAGTTAAACTTCCATCAAAAAGTTTCGGTCGAACCGGGTTCGATTCAGTTAATCGTCTTAATCGAGTTTATCTGACCATCCAAATATAGTCACCAGATTTAAATATATATAGTTGCATTATCTATTATTAGCAATGGATAAGGTAAACAAAATGGTGTCTGAAAAGCCAGTGGTGATCTTTAGCAAAAGCTCATGCTGTATGTGCCTTAGCATCAAATCTCTCATTTGTGATTTTGGTGTAAACCTTTCTGTTTACGAGCTTGATGAGATCCCGAGAGGCCGAGAAATCGAGCAGGCGCTTTCGGCGCTTGTTTGCAACCCGACGGTGCCAGCTGTCTTCATCGGCGGCGAGTTTATAGGTGGAGAAAATGAAGTAATGAGCCTTCATCTTAAGAGGTCCTTGAAGCCCTTGCTTAAAAGGGCTGGTGCTTTATGGGTTTAATTTGAAGACAAAAAAAAAAAACGAGCAACTAAATGTCATAAGAGTGCCGTAATAAATATTGAAAAATGTAGTACAAAATCACAGGGATGATAAATTAAAAAAAAATCAAAAAAAAAAATTCACAGGGATGACGCAGAAAAAAAAAAAAGGCAAATCATTGCATGCAAGACATAACAAAGCATCGCAACGGCCCTTTTTTTTTTTTTTTTTTTTTTTTTTTTTTTTTTTTTGGATTTTGATTTTGAATGCAAATTAATGTAAAGAATTTGCATTAATGCAAGAAGACTGGAGACCTTTTTTTTTTATATATAACATAAATATGAGTCTTTAAAATCTAGTTGCTTGTACTTCTTATTAGCTATGATGATCATCATGGAAGTCTAATATAGGGCAAAGATAATGGTATAGATGCATACACATATATAACCAAAGGGGCGGTTGCCCTCGCGTAAAATTTTCGTTCGCCATGATATTGTCACATCTTACCTAAAATTGTGTGTCCGTCACCATGTGGATGTGTGGGCCTGTTGGGTTTCGTATCTTGTGTTGTATCTCCGTTTCTTGCCCTGATATGAGGGTGGATGTTAATATCGAGTCTTGCTACGTACAGACACAACAAAATGTCATAACTCATGAGAAGTATCGTGAAGCGTAACAGGGTATTCAGGAGTGTCGCAAAACATAGCAAACAACACGAGACATAACAAACCATATCAAATAATCGTAGTGGCTTTTGCTACGCACATTGTTTTGAGAAGATTTATTATGCTAGTTGTGGCATTTTGTTGTGAGGGTAGCATTTCTAGACAGTCAAATATAATTACTTCCCCTTCAAAAAAAATATATATATATAATTACTTAATTAGTTCATGTAATATGGCGATCAAAGAGGTGATGATTTCATGGGTTGTATCAAGTAAAAGGTTGTGATCGACACGCCGCTAGTGTGTGTGAGAGAGGAGAAGAATTACAGTCTTTGTTAAGATCGTGACACCGTTCAGACTTAAAACCAACTGGTGTCAGTAAAGACGCTACTTTATTTCTTATAATTTAAGAGTGTGGGCAATATGTCCCAACACCCCCCTTCAAGTGTGGGCAATATGTTCAACACTTGCACAATATTTTTCATTCAAGAGTGTGGGCAATATGTCCCAACACCCCCTCAAATGTGGGCAATCTCTCCCAACACTTGCATTTTTTTTTTTAAATAATGTTCTAACCAGGGTTTGATCCCGTGACCTCTGGCTCCGATACCATGTTAAGATCAAGCGCTACCGTTGTACTAAAATCAATCGGTGCCAGTAAAGTCGCTACTTTATTTCTTATTATTTAAGAGTGTGGACAATCTGTCTCAACATGTGCATATATAAGTTATTTTAATTAGAGGTATGCCAAACATAAGGATGTGATTATCCATGTCACACCTACACATCTAGTATGTGTGAGAGTGTGAGAATTGATCACACTCCTTCACTTGATATACCTCTAAAATCATTGTTGCACCATATTTTTTTTCGTGAGAGAGTATAATAATTCATCAGAACCCTTCAGTTGATACAACCCATGAATCGGATTGTTGTACCATAACTCTTATGGATGATCAATATTAGAAAATGAAATCGTCTTTTTTTTTTTAAACGGTAGATTTATTTCTATTAAAAATAAGAAAAGATAGAAACGTAATTTTACCCTAAAAGAAACATTATTTTAACAATATTATCTATTATTAATAATAAAATAATTAAACAAAATAAAGCTATTGAAAACCAGTAGTTTTATGGTGGTCGGAGACCACCACGCCATCTTGTCTCCAATAAGATTTCTTAAAATAAGGCAAAATTTGTAAAAGCATGGCGATTTATATTTTACACGGTGGCGCGCGTGTGTTTTTTCTGGATTTTATTGGTCCGGATCGCTAAATCATACTCACCATCTGGGACCACCATAAAATTTCCGATTGAAAACACAGCAAAACAAAACGAAAGACTCTAGTCAAATGAATTAGGAAGTCATATATTCACTTCTAAACTGCATTTCATGTATCACTCACTCTATACGTCGTTTTGCATTTGATCGTTATGGGGCCATTTTATCGATGGACCACCATTTGTCATTTGATCAATGGTTATAAATTGTGGGACATGTATTTATCGATGAGTCCACCTTTTGATAAATGGTTATAGATGAATGGAGTGCAATGTTGGTGAATACAAGTAATCTCAGTCAATGGATATGTAATAAAGTAATGATACAAGCACAACAGTTCAGACACGAGTGACGCAATCTGTATTTGCCCTTTCAATTATAATGTAAGACCCATTGATCGTGATGCACTCCATCATGATCAAGAAGTGCATATATGCAAGTTGTGTCACTCATTGTGACTAATCGGTTGTATATGCATCATTACTCTATCTAATAATTCGGATTTTCTACATCAACACATTGCCATTATTTAGAGGCAGAACCATTGTGCCATGAGTGACAACCAAATTTCCTATCTTTGATTATGATATAGGACCCATTGTTTATGATATACTTTCATCATGATCAACGGTCGGAGATTTGATGGTGTCACCCGTTGTGATTATAATGGTTATGCCAAGATCAAGATTTTATTTTAAAGACCAAACTAATGCAACATGGCAAAGTTTAACAAAGCAAATATGTGTGGAGGTTCGAATCTCGTAAATAGGGGGACTTCTTACATATTTTTATTATAATATCAAGCCCATGACAGAGACGACTCAATACACCAGCAGACCAATTACATTGTAATATGTATACAACATAAGCAAATTCCATCAAACCCCCCAACCCCAAACTAATTGGAGACAATTGCCTACATTCACCACTATCACCTAATATTTTGGTTAGACAAAAGACAAAAGACAAAAACACGTCACTCATGCAACGAAGTGAAGTGGTGGAACAGAGACTCTTCATACAAGGATTTCCAGAGAATGGCACCCTGAAAATGCATGTTAACTTGCCTTCTTGGGAATGCATGTTGTTGAGGAAGCATCATAGTAGGCAGATAAACTGATATGATATACCCTTCATAATAGTCCAGCCTCGTCTTGCTCCACGTCAACATCCTCAACCTCGTTTTCATCGTCTTCTTCAGGTGCATCAGGATCCACTCCCTGCATCAAATTAGTTTTTTTTTTTTCTTTCAAACTACATCATGCATAGAAAAATAGCATTTGTATGAAAAGCTTGAGAATTGCAATAGATCATATGAGAGAAGATATCTTCGAAGCATATGAGTCAGCATCGGTGTGTGTGTATTTGGGGGGTTGAACATAGACAAACCTTCATTTGTTTCTCCAGGCGCTCTAAACCTTTTTTTGCAGCTTCATTATCGTGATTTATCCTGAAATGGACCCAAAAAGATGAAGACACAGAGAGAGAGTGTGTCTGTGTGCGATGTTTCATCTGTTACTTCACATGCTCACGAGGTTAAGTACAAATGTAAAAGAGTAGTGCTACTGCCACAACAAAATAGTCATAACAAGTGACACTAACACATTTTTACACTATTGATCATGGTGTAGTACCTATTGATTGATATGGGGGCCACCATGATCAATGGTTCAGAAGTGTGTTGTGACAGTTTGTTGTGGCACTAGAATTTCCGAATGTAAAAACAAGCACCAACACTTGTTGAGGCTAGTGGTGAGAAGCTAAGTGCCCCCTTAAGCAAGGAATCTTAGTTCGAGCCTTGTGAATGGTGAAAACAGTGCTCGAGTGACCTTTATCCGCAAATGAGGTCTATATGGATTGCAGGGGTAATCATTGCAGTGCAAAATTGAAAAACCATGGAATAATTTTCTTTGAAACGCAGCATAAGTGTCTAAATTCCATTTACTTTTCAAGTTCTAATCACTAAACATGGGGAACAAAGATGAAAAAGTGACTAACATAAAGCTGCCTGATAATGCAACAGAGCATCTTGCAGCATATTTGTGGCAGCAAAAACTTGAGCTAGCTTCACATGCAGAGAGTCATCTGCCCAATCTTTAAGATATCTCTCAAGGAGAGATACAGCATCACCATTTCGACCTTCAAGAACATGCAGCTCAGCTAAAGCTAAGGCAGCTGCTAGGTAACCAGGTTCATGCCTAAGAGCTGATTCATAATATTTCTTTGCCTGGTCAAGCAATAAAAGAAAAAATTAGTTACCTAAGCTAATAAACTCTCTTGACAGCAAAATCACAAATGCACGACGTTTTCCCTTCGGTGGTACTACAGGCATGAACATCGCCCACTAACTTTAAAGCCTTTGCGGACTGAGGCATGGCTTTCATTGCCTCCCTTGCAGCATGCATAGCTTCTTTAATCTTCGATAGTGTCAAGTAAGAGCGCACTAATCCTGAAATTAACTTCAAATTTCAAGGCTCGTGTTTACTATTTCCATTCTAACTTGACGCATCAACTCACAAAAAATACAGAACACGCAATATGTTCACTCAAAGTGCAAAAAAGCACAAATACATGTTATTCACTACTTTCTGATGTACTTGCAATTCAAAATGGACCTTGGTAGGAACGAAGATCGGGTCTTAGTTCTTGAGCTCCCCTGAAGGCAACCACAGCTGCTTCTGGCCGATTTAATGACAAGAGTAAGTTTCCCTAAACATATGAGAATTTATCTGACTTGTCATTTTTTCTATTGAGCAATAAATAAATATCAAGTATGATAGCAGAATAACTATCTCAAGAGGATGCCTCTCATGATGTTTACAAATCTATTTCAAAGTAGTTTTAACTACCTTCATTATATAACCAAGTACATGTCGCTCATCAAGGCGAACACTCTGCAACAAAAGTGGAATGTCACTGTTGAGCAAACATTGATGTAAAAAATTATATGGCCAACTTAAGTTTAAGAACTTAACCTTATCAGCATAACCAATAGCTGCTTTATTATCTTTCCTTTCCCAAAAGACAGACAATGCAACAAGAACTTCAGGCCTTGATGTATCCATATGCACCAAATCAGCGATCAGTTTGTTCAGCTTTGTAGAATCGGAACCCGACTTCAAAAGCAGTGCATACTCATCCATATATGTGATCGAATATGGATCAATGGATCGAACCTACGAAACAGCGAAAAGTAGTGAATTTTCTATATCCTAAATAACAACTCCTTTTTTGGAACCAGAAGAACCACGTATTACCTTTTCGAAATTCATCATGGCTTCATCCTTTTTCCCAATGATAGCTTCAACCTTCATAAAGAAAATACAATATAAGCATCAAAGGTAAGAAAGAGTACAAAACCAAAAGTAAATCTTGGTATATTTTACCAGACATGTTATTAGCCATATAAATATAACACATTTACCAGCATCATGTACCGCACAAATGAAAGAAAAGATGCAACATTATACGCTGATACAATATGGTATTGTCACGGCAAACAGCCGGCTGTGGGAATGCTTGATTTTGCACTCGGGAATGACGAGAGGCTTTGCTCTTATGCTCTCGTATTGCATGATTATTAAGCTTAATTTTGACGTGTGTTTTACAAACAAATTGGCGTAAACATCTTAAAGATGGTAGCCATGTCTGTGACTCCAGTTGGAATTAATATAATATGTACTTTACCTTAGCCATTTCAAGCAAAATGTGTACATTGTTAGGGAATCTTTGCAGAAGTTCAGAATAGAGTTCAAGACCACCTGTCACACAAAAGTATACAGCTATATCAAGCCCCGAAGGAATAGAGCAATCACAATGAGCTGAAAGATTATCAACAAATTAGGGAATTGCAAACATTGTCTTGGGTCTCCAGGCAACTTGTTTTCTTCCGATTCATTAGCACAAGTAGTTCAATCGTAAATAATTTCATATCACAATCTCCTAATAGTTTTTCCCCACAATATAAGGGCAGCGAGGTTTGAACTTAAGACTTTATGCAATGATACAATGTTGAATTATCATCTCTCCCAAAAGATTAAGCTGTTGAAGAGAAGTGTAATTTATACATTTATATCGTAACACTAATGATGAAAAGCTGTCAAGTGCACAAAAAAGCAATCACTAACCAACAGAACGTCATGGACATTGGGTCACATAACTGTAAACACCTTTTCTTGAAACAGTTGGTGCCACAGTGATTGTAGCCAAGGAAAAAAAAAATAGAATCAGAATACTATCTAGGTTAGGGCATGTAAACAATATACCTTTGTAATCATTAGAGGCAATGCAACATTGAGCTTCAGCATAGTACTGCCAAGAAAATAGTGATTCAGCAGTTGCAAACAAATTTTCATATAACATAAATTAAAAAATAAACAGTTACACTCCACAGAAACACACAAGTCCTTGCTTCAAAAAAATTGATATAATGCAGCAACATATTAAAAGCTAGTCAAACTTCAAAACTAGATGTTGGCGTTCCAAATTAATGCAAAAAGCATGAGAAAACCATGTAAATTTTTTTAAGCAGTTCAATGCGAGAATTACAAACAAGAACGCCACAGGAATTACACCAAAATAAGCAAAAGTTCAAGTAAGTTAGAAAATCTGCCTATTTCCCACTAAGGCATCCACTTTCTGACTCCTGATTTTATGTCCAATATTATGTACTGAAATGATACTTTTACTGCAGTTAGGTCTGAAATTTTATAGAGTAGCTCTTATACACCTTTTGCATGCTGATTTGAGCTAGAATACCATATGAAAGTTCAACGTGTACACGAGCATGGTGATAAAGGCTTGAGGCCCTAAAGTAATCAGAACATATCACAAAGGACAAACCATTAGAAAATAAAAGAAGTTTCTTGGCCAAGTACTATAAGACACTGATCCAAAAAGAAATACTGAATCAAACTGCACTTTATACTTTACTACTTACACACTGATTTGATCAAATCTAAAAGCCATACCTGCAACCATCGTGAATCAAGATGATCAAATGGAACTCTCCACTTCTTATCGGTGTCTGCAAAAGAAAAGGACATAGCATAATCAGGGTTGGAGCCCTTTAAGCTTATAAATATGTTCTTAGGTTGATGGTGCCTTAAGTCTTTGCATTTTGTACCCGTAATACTGTCTAGGGCTTCCACGGATTATACTGAACATTAGAAGTCTATCTTTCTGGCTCCATCCATCTTAATGCCCTCATTGCACTATAAATGGTATCGAACAAGTACTTAAATGTTTTCTATAGTCCGATGATCTTCTGCCTAATTTTTATTGCACCTAACTGTGAATAGTAGAACACACCTGCGGTAACAACGAAATGATATCCTTTGCTTTAACACCCAACTCAGCCAAGCCTGTAATGGCCTCAATGGTATAAGGGCATTGCCTGTAGATGATAACAACAAGGCTAGTGATAACGATGCATAGTTATGGCTCATAAAAATCACCAAATATTTCTCAATATCACAAACAAACAAACAAACAAGGATCCCTGCACATTTTCTCAGTTAATCAATTTAACATGTGAAAGATACCTCCCCGCCTCCTTCCCAAAATATATAGCGCACCAAATGGCTTGAATCAGAATGTAAGTATAGGCCAATTCCATGGCCTTTATATTCCAGTAGAGGTGTGGTAATCCCTAATCTTCATAACAATGTAAGCATTTCTGATGCCCCTTATTACTATAATACTTCCTGTGACTCTTGAGTGGTATTTCCATAAAAAAATATTTTGCTGGCTCTTGTTACGAAATGCCCTAAAAAAGAAATCTCAATAGTGTCCTATAAGTGGTACTTGCATGTATGCCTATGACTAAACATCTAAATAAGCATCATATCCTGAACTTAGTTGTTTAGGCTAGAAATGATGGACGAAGTCTTTTCCCAAGCTGTGTGAACAAATGAACAATACAAACTAAGGAATTTACATAATATTCATCAGATTTTTTAAATTCAAACACAGAAGTATTTTCTTCATACCGGCATCCTAAGCAAAACAACATCCAGATCAAGTGCTTTTTTTGTATTATTTATAACAAATTGTGTCATAAAAACAAGAAAACAAAAGGTCGCACTCGAAAGTATTAATACTACTTTTAGGACTCCAAGTTAAAACATGATATTCATGAACCAATTCCTGAAGAATATAGTTTGTATGATCTTGAGTCCTATCTAAGAGAAAAAATAGCATTTGATATACAATATAATAAAGAACAAAGACAAGCAAGACCTTAAACACTCTTTATAACAAGAAATAGCTGCACGAGTATGTCTGGAATTTCTGTAAAGTTTTCCCAACATAAGATTCATTTGCAGGGTCCTTGCTTTGTTTGGGATCCCCTCCATCTGAAAGACATTAATACAGCAAAAACTTGTATTAAGAAAATCCATACCAGCAAAAGATGTACACACACAAAATGAGGTGAAAGGACAATTGGATCAAGTATACATAACACACAGCAAAAACGTCACCGAGGCTGGATTCCAAAATGTGCTAAAATGAGTAACGTCCAAAAAGTTGTGCTCATTTACTACACAAATTTCAAAGATTATTATAGAGGAAATAACAATTAAAAAAATAAATTGATCATGAACCTCCACAAGGGCCAACTTGTTCTCGTTTAGAGCAAAATGTGATGAAGCGATTCTGAACTTGACCTGTTGAAAAATTTACACCAAAATATAATCCTTTATCAACACAAGTTCATCATCTCTGTATGTCAAAAGTTCTCTCTACAAGAAAAAGTACCACAAGCAATTCAACTTCAGGATACCTCATTTTCATTAACCGCAGAGGTGCTGAAAGAGCTCGGGGAAGAGGATCGATTGGAGACAGAGAGCACAGCACGAACAGTCCCTGTGGTATGCTTAGGAACCATTCTATGGCACTGCAACCCTTGTTTATAAGTGTGCTAAAACAGAAACAAAAGGAGGATATCAAATAATTATATTATATTAGTAACCAAAAATTTACATTCAAATAATGAAACTTCAGTTAAACACAATAGCTCTATGTACTCTCTCCCCTTAAAGAAAGAGTCGCCAAGCAGCACCTACAGTGAAGGCATTCAAAAATTACAACAAGAAGAAAAAAACTCAACCAAAAAAAAAAAAAAAAACAAAACAAAACAATTAAATGTCTTTCCACACGAAAAATGTCTTAGCACACCTAAATTTATTTCCAATTTTGCCCTCCAATTTTCTATGTTTCCTTTGCCCATTGACTCTGATCCAGATTTAGGCATAATATTAGAACTTTTGCTAACCAAATTTTGGCCAGAGAGTACCAAATGTACAGAACGAATCTTTCTGACGAGTATTGAGTATAGAAACCAAACACCATCTGACTCAAATTAAACTGTTCGTCAGTTAAGATGGTGCAATAGGTATGAAAACTGCTCCAAAAGTAAATAAAGCTAACATGATAAGGCGAAATCCTGTAGTTCAATGCCCTTCTAGAGCAACTCGAATTTGAGTCCACAATGTATCCAACAACAACAAAAACAAAAACAAAAGTAACAGAGAGAAAATACAGTACTAACCAAATTTTCAGCTTTGAGCTGGGGATTGGCTTCGAGATTAGCTGACGAGGATGAGACAAGAAAAGAACCCTAAAACGATAGACAAATTACACATATGATGCATTAAATCCAGCTTTAACATCAACAAAATGAAATTGAAAGGAGAGAAAACAAAACAACCATCGTTTTGAAAGCTGAATTAGTGAGAAACAAACAGAAGTGAAATGAAAACACTAAGGTGAGACTTACGAGCAATTGAGCGGAACCGAAAACGCCTTGATCGAGGAGAGAGTTCATTTGGTCCTTTGGGACGTTGGAATCCATTGTCGCAGGGCTAGAGGAGGAGAGCCGCTTCGCTCACAGTTACACTCTATACACTCAGGTGGCTTGGAAATGTAATTTATTTTTTCCTTTTTTGTTTTTAAAATTACGTGGGAAAAATCTTAAGTAAAAATGTTAATTATTAAAGTCCTAGGCTTTTATCAAAAAATAAAAAAATAAAAATCTAGGCTATTGACATCAATTAATATAAAAAGTCCTTTTACATGATTTTTATGTGCTATAATGTATAGGTGTAACCCCTATTAAAAAAGCTGTATAAGGTACTCTATTTTTATCTATAAATATGGATTCTATAAATTACTTTGATTTATAGTCGAAAGCGATTTTCCGCATTTTCAATGTTATAAAGATTGAAATAAAGATGTTACATTGATAGAAATTCTTTTTAAAAACAATATTAATAAAGATTTTATAAAATAAAGAAATGTAACATTCAAGTATTGGAATTGAATTCCATTTTCTAACAGGCTTGAATTTACTTCTTGGAAAGAGTCTTTTTATATAACACGGTGGATATAAAGAAAAATTTAAAGAATCTGGATAACTACGGTAGATGTAAAGAATTTTTTTTAAATAAAGAAAATTTTAAGAATTTTTTTAAATAAAGAAAATTTTACAAAATCTTTATTTCTGATAAAAAAATAGAGTATTTCTTTGTAATTTTATTTTTTAGTTTGAAATCTCTAAAATTGAGTTTTAATTTATTTCAACATTCAAATTTAAATTTAATAAATTTCAACATTCAAATTTAATAAAAATAACATTCAACATATAATTTATTTTTACTAAAAAAGATTTGCAGAATGAATCTGTAAATTATTTAAAATTTATTTTAGAGATTTATAGAGGAAAAATAATGTTGACTAGATACTCTATTTTTCTTGTAAAATACTGATTCTGTAAAAATTTCTTTACATTTAGCGCATTCATCCAGATTTTATAATTTTTTCTTTTATATCCACCGTATTATGTAAAATAGAGAATCTGATTCATTTCATCTTGGATAGAGATTCTGTAAATTTAAAAAACATGTATTTAATACTGTAAAATAAAGAATTCGTTAAGATTGTATGATGCGAGTGCTCTAATATTTCCTGATTATTTTCAGTCAGTAAAGTAATTTTCGGATATTTCATGATTATAGCTCATTCACTAAACTAATCATCATTCTGCCCAAATTTGGATCAGTCAATTAGCACAAAAAATATAAGGGTAAAATAAAAATTAAAAATTATAAATACATGTCTCCACATTACTATTATATTAAAAAATGTTTTAAAAAAAAAATCTATTATATTAAAAACAAATTTGCACCAATACTCTGAATAATTTATATTTATTTTTACCTAATATATATATATATATATATATATATATATGGGAAAAATGCAAAATACACCCCAGACTATACTCACTGCAAAATTTTCAACCTCAAACTATTTTTTTTTTAAAAGCGAAATCTTATATTAACGAGCAGCAATTACAACAAAAGCTAGTCATAGCTAGACTAAAACGCAAATTTAACAGACAAACAACGCGGCCAAATGCCGCACTTACAACACAAAACCGGAAAACAAAGCCGGGCACTACCCGGACCAGATAGACAGACACAAAGATATAATATTTACAGGAGACACCAACACAACAAACAAAAGCAACAACACGACTCCGAAAAAACAAACAACACCACAAAGAAACAAATATGGCTATCAAGACCGAAGGTCTCCACGAGACAGGCTTGATAATAGGAGTGAAGAAGCCATATGAGGCCGAGACCTTCACCGAAACACTACACTAAAACTAAGAAAACAAAAGGCCGGAAGCCTAGCACCGCCGCCCGACGGTACATAGAGATTCGAAAGAAAAACTGCTCTTCCCGAATAAGCAGACAGCAAACCACAGATGACACTAGGAACCACTATTGGCGACTAGAGGTCCGACACCTCCACCTCCTGAAATTTGGACCGGGATGTCCAGAGAAGAGGGGAAATGGCACCGGGAAGCTTAGACCACAGTGATGCAGCACCATCATGGAGATGAAGCGAGCCATCTAACCGAGGCGAGAAATCGCAAAGGTCCGGTGAACCGCACATCTGACCATAGATCGCAACCCGCCACCACCAAGAGGCCGGAATCCACGGATCGGAGGAGAAATTGATGGCGACAACATAAGGAAGAAGCTTCACAGATCAAAATAAAAGAGAAGAAAGATAAAGAGATTATAAAATATATACATAAACGGGGGGACGCCGGCAGCAATCACCGCCGCCGGCGTCGAGAGAGGGCCGCTGAAAGTTTCTGCAAGTAGGGAAGGAGAAGAGAGGGACCAATAGAGAGAGAGTTCCATTATAATATTGATTATAACCAACCTCAAACTATTATTTGTTCTATTTACAACCTTGAACTATAAAATACGAGCAATTTACAACCTTGAACTATCAATAGCTTAATTCACTACCCTAAACTATTAATATGCTCAATTTACAACCCTTAATCCATTTTTAGTATTTTTAAGATCCTCAAACAAGGGTACTTCAGTCAATTGTCATCATCCCTTTGTCTTCTCCATTGAACTTTATTTTTCTTCATCCACCCCCTGCCCCCCCCCCCCTTGGGCCCTCCTCAGTCCTCCCCCGTTCCATTCTTTCTCTATTTACAGAGTTGAGAAAAGACATTGGAAAGCAAAAAAATCTGATTTAATAGTGTGAAAAGCTCAACGGTTTCCATAAATTTCATCAATTAAACCATTGATCAGATTATTAGAAAAATACAACCAGCACCCATAATCTTTTCAGAAATATCCATAATTCCATATCAATAGCTTCCTATAATATTCCGATTTTCGGAAAATGTCTGACATGTCATTTTGCGAAAACGAAATATTAAATTCTTTACTTCTTTGTGGATTTAAGTATTTTTGTGAATATATATATATATATATATATATATATATATATATATATATATATATATATATTGGGATTTTCTATTTAAGGAAAATAGATATCATTAGTTCCAATTCCCATAACCTAATAGTAAATCAAAAAATTTCCTACGTTATTTGAAAACGGCGTGTAAGAGTGACGTGGCCTTTTCTAGTGCTAATGAGTCTTAACCGACAGCGATTGTATCGGGTCAAAACTGTAGTGCTAGTATGGTGAGTGAGAGTATCGTATCCTCAGGGAACTTTGTAATTCTTCTAAGTGTGGTTAAACACCAAAGAGCTTTTATTAACTCGATCTAAACCGCAATTTTATAACACAGATCACTACTATTCTAGTCAACATAAAATAAATACGGAAATTAAAATTTATTCTAATATAATATATATATATATATAAATATATATAGATGTGCATAAGTTGCAAAGTATATATATATAGATATAAATATATAGATGCCAAATATATTATTAGAGAACTAGCCAAAGTTTATATAATTGATTTATACGATCTTTTCAAAGTGAATGGAATGTGCTCGATTTTAGGTTCAATTGAGTAAATGAAGCGGTGTCTTTCACTAAGGTTAACAATTCGCCCTCACATTAAGCGTCATTTAAATTGTCATATGTCCATTGTCATCACCCAAAGTCCACAATCTATTACGGTTTTCCGAAGCAGTCCCAGAAATGCGATTCTACCCTTGAATAAAAGGAGTCATTCCGTTCGTCAAACGGTCAATTTTATTTAAAGGCTCCGGTTGTCAAAGCCGGGCGATTCAACTTTCCGGTTTAAGTTTCAATTAAAGCGATGAATTTAACATTATTACGATCTTGAGTACAAATTTTAATAAGATTCATCTTTTAGGACAAATCGCTCGAATAGAAAGCGGATTCCGTTGTCACGTTTTCACTCGGCCAATTTTACCCTCCGGTTTTTCTATTAACGAGTTCATAACTTAATTACGAGGCGTCAATTCATAATTAGATTATGAATTCTTTCAAGTCAAACTTTATCAATAGAAAAAGATTCAATTAACTCAATTTTATTCAATTTTACTTAGACAAAGATTCCTTTACCTAAAAGATCGAAATAAAGCGATTACATAACTTTGGCTAGTTATTAGATTTAGCCTACTAACATTATACGAAAAGATAAAAAACAAACATAATAAACATAAATACTTTAGAAATTTTACCCGATTACAACGATTGGATCGGAAGATGTATTAAATGCGGATGCTACAACAACTTCAACAACATTGATCTTACGATAATTTCTCGAGCATTATGACGATACTACTTTATTTATGGCATAAGGCCTATATATATACATACTACTACTACTAGAAAGAGGTAAAAGAAATATATTTGGTACTTTTTTGTACTGCAATCTTGCCGCTTTTATAAGCAATTTTTCCTTGCTGCGGATCGATCCGAGAAAGTACGGATCGATCCGGGAATAAAAATATTATCCCAGGATATTCTCTGCGCAGGCCACATCTTTGGATAATCATTATGCCTCCTCGGATCGATCCGAGGTAAATCCGATCGATCCGGATAGATTTTTTCCAATCTTAATCCGAAACTTGATAAAATCATAACTTGAGCTCTGGATCTCCAAATGACATAATTCAAGATGCGTTGGAAAGCCCTTGAGGAGATCTATAACTTCCATGAAGACTTCTTTTTCAGAAAATGCCTTTTGCTGGGCCATTTGTTCGTTGAAAATATAACTTGTTATGGCGTCGCGAACCATTGATCCACTTGAACTTTAAATCTCGCGCACTTCCTTTATTCCTTCAAAAGATATGATTTTTTTACTCCATAAAATGTCGTCACTGGGTCTTGATTTACCTAAAGGTCAGTAAAATACCAAAAATACCCACGTGAATCGACACGACACTCCGGTTATTAACCCGGTACAAAATTTATAACTTTTTATCATTTTTTACTAGATTTTTATAGTATTTAGATTTATTCATAGCTATTAATATTTTATAAGATTATCGTTATATTTTATTATATTTTATATAAAAGAGTCGATAACGTATATAAAACATCGTAATTTTTATCATATAAATGTTATACATCAACTACTCCCCACTTAGTTCTTTGATCGTCTAAAGCAAAATAAGCTGTAATATATAAAAATTACGATAAAAATAATATAAGTGGTAGATACAATTTTTAAATTAGTAAAATATCATTTCAATATTATAAACATATTAATTATATCTTTCTTAGAAATTAATAAGATAAAAGTGTAGATAACTTTGATAAATTATTTATCAACTATTATTCAAATGAAATTTCACAACATCTACTCAATAAATATAATTAAAATTCTAGAATTATTTTCCTATCTCAACTTATATGAAATATTTGGAATCAAAGACTAAGTCAAGTAATTGACAAGATGGCTAATACTTTTAGGATAGGACATTGGTTAATCGAAAAGATAGAAAAAGAAATCAAAAAAAAGAGAAAGTTAAAGTAAATGCGTATTTACACCTTCACGTTTGATCAAAACGATTCGATTAATAATATCTCCTTTTCCAACTATTTTTTGATTTTCTCTCTTCTTTTCAATATTAAGAACTAAAAGCGTGAGTGTGTGTAGAAAATCAAATTTACAAGCATTGCTTCATCAAGATTGATCGGAGTAATACTCTTTCGATCTAAAATTACGAGTCCGTTTCCTTAAAATCGTAATCATTCTTGAGATCTTATGATTCGAATTTTTATCGGGAGCTTTATACCTCATAGTGATATAGGACGCTTTTAGATAACACCCTATCGCACTCAAATCATTGGAAGCTACTACCGATATCTGTCGATCAAAGATAAGGAAGATACCTGGTATTCGATTAATTCTCTGTAAATATGGTGCTTTGTTCTTCTCTTTTTTTTTTTTTTTTTTTTTTTCACCTCAACATACACCATCCTTAGCTTCTGTGCTATCATCTCCTTTCATAAGTACGTACAAACTCGTGGGATTTTTAGGAAATGTAGACCAAAATAAGCCAAGGGTCGGTTATGATCAAAAATGGCTATTTCGAGTGAGGTCTTGATCACTCTAATCAAGGTTGAGGTAATTTTTGTGGTGTCAAAAATCTCATCATTCCTAATCCGATTCCATATTCATATTTCGTTTTACAAAGAAAATTATTCTAAAAAATTCATTATAAATATAAGTATATTTGCTAAAATTTCATATGAAACTTACTTGATAATATTTATGTATAGTTACATATACTTAAAATCTTATAAAGATCTAAAATTGACATATATAATATAATTATAATATATCTACTTTATTTTACTTAATTAAAATCTATTCTTACCAATTTATATTGTTTTTATTCATATTAATTATATATTATCTAATTATTTTGTTTCAGAAAAATTAAACTAAGTATTGAGCAATTAAGTATACATTTATATAAGAAAATTTTAATTTTTATTTACTAACTTACTTCCACTCCCCACTTATTTAAATGACATCGTCTCCGATGTTCAAATTGAGTAAATAAAAAAATGAGTTGCAAATAAAATTAAAATTTTATATGATTTTGATTATTATTTCTTATTTTTAGCAACCATATATTATTTTGATTAAAGAAAATGACATATATATTAAACACTATTACAAACTATAAATAAAAGTAACAAACAACAAAAACAATTAAACAACTAATTTAAACAACTACCATCTTAACAACATAACTTCTGGCGATTATCAAACCGTAGATGAACATCCGGGAGTATCCACCGAAGTAATCTAAGCGAGAATCACGAGATGGAAAAATCTCAATCGAGAGCAAACTCAGGCACGTGATTGATTGGATACAAAGGTGAGAGATAACCAGGCAAATGGTAGCGTTTTCCCCTATTACGTCTTTTCTACCGCAAAATTAATTGCAAAGATTAAAAATCAAAACTCCCCAATCAATGTATGCTCCCACAATAACGATACAACAAATGACATCTCATCATCCGTAACCCCATAAAAATCTCTAGTTGGATAGATCCGAGAATTAATGAAGCGTTTCCAAGCCCTTAAATGAGGGTAAAGCCGAGTTGAAGAATCATAGTTATGATCAAACAACGGAAATCGAATCGAAAAGGCTTCGCGAAGACGGTTTACAACATTATACGCATCCCCAAGTTCCCAAAGAAACTCGAAGTGTGGGTTTCGATCAAAAGTACATGGTGGAATTTGATAGATTTGATTTATGATGGTGGTGAAAATGAAATAACGATTCCCTAATCGTAATAAGTTGAGATGAGGCTCATTGTCGTTATCTCGGTGAGAGCGCAAAGAAATCTCTAACTATCGAAATGTTTATTCGACCTCTGGGAGTCCTTATCAACTTTTTCCACCCGCAACCTCGGATTAGATTACGTCCCCACTGATCAATTTTTTCAGTGTTTAAGCCTTTCTCCATCAGAATAGGAGAACGGACGAAATTTAGATGCCTCGGGACGTTATTATGAAAACAAGAGGCATGCCGCCGGGGACCACACCATCAGCGTATGTGGCTCATAACTATTAACCGAAGGAGAGGATCGGTTAGACATTTCTGAAATAGAGATTTAAAATAGAAGAAAGGAAAGAATGAGCAAAAGGTTGGCTGTTGCTCTTTCCTTTTATAGAATACATCCATCAAGCAAAAGTAGAAAAGATCTACTTCTGCGCGTTTTACTTACCGGATCGATCCGAGAAAGGGCCGGATCGATCCGGCCTCGAACCGATAATGTTGTCGTCGGTATATCACGCCGGATCGATCCGGTGAAAAGCGGATCGATCCGAACATTATCGTTCACGGATGAGTCGATTTTTCTTGAAAAATACTTAGTTTTTCTAGGTGACAAGTTTTCTTCCTATTTTTGGTTCATTTTCATTACGTTATAACGATAAATTTTTCTACACGATGCTTAATACCATAATATGCAATGAAAACATGAAAATCGTATAAAATCCTACTATGATCAAAACAACTTAAAATTTAAAGAAAAAAAGAAAAAGTGCATGATAAATAAAATTGTTTCAATGTCAAAAACCATAGAATGTTTAAAAATTATCACTCCTCTTCATCACTCATTTCAGCGTGGCTTGAACTTGGCATAGCTTGAGAGCGGGTCGATTCTTGGGATGGATCTTGAAAATAAGTTGACATACAGACCGAGCTATCTAGTCCCATCGAGCTCATCTCTCTCGTGATATTAGAAAAAGTGCTTCCCCATCTCATCGTGGTATAGCCAAATGATCCAGATCCAGTCCATTTCGATGTCGCGTTTGCCATAGTACTGTCGAAAAATCTCTACACCACTAGTTTGAAATCCAAAAGAACGCGGCATTTGTTGGAAGTCCGAGTGAGGTGGCATCGGTGGAATGAAATCGGGGCAAGGTATAAGGTCGGGTTTGGCATTGCGGAATATCCATCTCGGCATAGGAAGGGTTCTCGCGGTATATTCATTTGATATAAACCTCGTATGCCTTAGCGTAAATCTTGAGACCATAATTTATTCCTTTTCATAAAAACAGACCATATTGGCATTAGCACGATGAACATCATAGGCCATGGATTGAAACATGTCGTAAGTGATGGTATTGGGAAGATGAGTTTGAGTTTATTTGGATGAAGGAGGACAAAGCAGTAGATGGAGTAAGCCGAGGTCGTTGACGGTTAGGGTCCAAAAGTTTATTCTTCCGCCGGCCTAAGTGGTAAACTAGGACTATAAGTGTGTCATCCACCATCATCAAATTATCATTTGGGAGCTCAGGGACTCTATCGGCGACACAAGGAAGAAATAAAACACGGAAAAGGCATGTATTTGCTGGTCTCAGTTATCAGGGCAAAATCCTTGGCCTTACACACATCACTCGCTATATCCACAGGTACATCATTAACTATAGCCCAAGCAATACACAAATCCTCTTTACCAAAAGATGTAAAATGCCGAGTCGGGTAAAGAGTGTGGTGATAAAACGTTTAATGGCTTTCATATCCCGGATACATTTCCCATAGGAAAACTTTGTTTTCATGCCAGACGGCATGGGATCTAACTCATTCAGGCTACCGCAACAATATGATCAAAGTCTTTGGCTCATCCAAATTCCAAAGCGTATAATAATCCTCATTCTCCGGTATATCAGAATACCATAAATAGCATTAATAATGTGAGAGTAAACGGCCTTTGTCTAGTTCTCGAGGTTGTGAGGTTAACTCACCTTCATCCGTAGCATTGTGAGTTGCTACCAAAGAATAAAATTCTCGCTACTAAGGTGGTGTTAATTTCTCCCGACCTTAAAGCGGCTAATTCCATCCAATGTCGCCTTTCAAAAATTTCCTTCACCTCCTTCCCAAATCTTTAAAGTCTAAGCCCTCTCTATTGCAACTAAACACCGCCCAAATTTATTTTTCAATGCTTTCTTAGGCTGCAGCAGACGCAGTTCTTTCAAAACTAAGCGCCAATTCTTCTTCATTAAAGGCCTAGTTTCTATAAGCTGGAATTTGGGTAGGGATATGCGGTTTTGCGTTTTTACTAGCTTTGGATGATTCGGCCATTCTACGATAATGACACAATAACAAAACAACAAAAAAAAAAAAAAAAACAACACAACACAAAACAACAAGTACAAATGTGAGTGACAAAACAGTTGAAAAATAAAAATTGCATAAAAAGCGAAATTAAGAAAATAAGTGACTACAATGTTACCTTACAAAGCTTAAAGAGGTTGAAATTTGGCGGAAAAGATGGAAAGTCGCCGGAATGAAAGTTGAAGCTTTCCTTGAAAATTACTTCAATGTAAATGCAAATTTGAAGAGAGGAGTGGAAAATGAGAAAAGTTTAAGCGGTGTAGTTTAATGGTGATAGTGTGTGATGATTTGAAGGAAAAAATTCGAATTGGGGAAGAAGGGGAGGGCGGCTGTTTTAGAAAAAAAAAGAAGAAGAAGAAGAAAGAGGTCCCGTCCACTTTTAGGTTCCGGATCGATTCGGGGTTAGGTCGGATCGATCCGACCATTTTTTTTTTTTTTTTTTTTTTTTTTAAAACTTAATAAAACTTCTACAAAAAAAAAAAAAAACTTTTTATAAAAACTTTATAAAACTTTTAAGTAATTTCATAAAGATCCTATTTATAAAATTTTCAAAAGTTATATAAAAATTTTATAAGTACTACAAAATTCACGAGGTCCTAATTCCAATACTTCTAAATCTTCCAGAGTTCGATGTAACGCTCTATCAACCTAATCTTAAGAAATGAGGCGTTCGAATTTTCTCTTTGATCTCCATCGGGATTTTCGGATAACCACCTAATCGTTCCTTCTTAACAACATTCAAACACTCATCCCAGGATTTGGTTGTGCTTTCCTACATTTCCTTCATGCTCACTTTTTCCACAAACTTCTACACCTTCTTAAAAACTTTGCCCTTCTCTTTATCGAACTTCTCGATTTTCCATTACATAGTTCTTTGATCTGATCTCTCTCAACAATTGCTTGTTTTTCTCAAAAGCAAGCTTCTATCTTAAACGCGACATCTTTATCCAAGCCTAATTTCAAAAGCAGTATAAAAATTCCTATTCTATCTAGAAAAGACATCCAGTTCTTTTACGTCTATCCGGTAAAAGACGAAACTACTTTAAACATAAATAAAACACATAAAAGTAGAGTAAAGATAAATAGCTTTTTGGTATTGGTGAGTTTAACTCCTCTGCTTTTCAGTTTCTCGATTTCTCTGCTTTTTACTTTGTCGGAGGATCAGTTAGTAGCATTATTTCTTCTTTCAGTGCGGTTCCTTCTCCTTCCACAAATAACTTTACTCTATGGCCATTGGCTATAAAAGTTGTATTTCCATCGATTAGTTCAACGACTCCGGATTTGTAAACTCGTTACTTTAAATGGACTGTCCATCTTGATTTAAGCTTTCGGAAATAACTTTAAACGTGAATTGTACAAGAGCACTCGATCGCCTACATGGAACTCACGACTATAGATTCGTTATCGTGAAAGGATTTCGTGCGTTCTTGTAGATTCGGCGTTTTCATAAGAATCGAGACGGAATTCTTCTAGTTACATCAATTGAAGCAATCTATGATCACCGGCTTGACCTTAGGATCGAAATTCAAAAATTTAATAGCCCCTGAAGGCTCGGTGTTCTAACTCAATCCTGGAGATGACACGACTTACCAAAAACTAACTTATAGGAGAACAACCAATTGGTGTTTTAAAAGTCGCATTCTATATGCCCATAATGCATAAATCTCAGTTTAATCGCCCGATTTTCGATTTGAATCCACTTTGTCTTTTCTACAATTCTTTTGATCTCTCTATTAGACACTCTACACGACGACCACCGGTTTGCGGATGATAGGCGTTCTAACTTATGCGTTACACCATATTTTTCAATTATCTTGGTAAATGGTCTATTACAAAAGTGTGAACCTCTATCACTAATGATAGCCCTTGGAATGCCATAACGTGTAAATATATTCTTTTAAGAAATCGTATGACAACTTTGGTATCATTAGTGGGAAGAGCTTGATTTTCTACCCATTTCAAACATAATCTACCATTCTTAGAATAAATCTTTTTCCAAAAGATATAGGAAATGGTCCCATGAAATCTATACCCCAAACATCAAATAACTCACATTCTAAAATAGGTTGCATAGGCATTTCATGTTTTTAGATACATTTCCCATTTTTGACAAGATTCACAAGATTTGACATACTTATAAGCATCTCTATATAGCGTAGGCCAATAAAAACCACATTGTAAAACTTTAAAAGCAGTTTTCCATCCTCCATGATGACCTCCTGCCTCACGATCATGACAAAATGATAAAATACTTAAAATTTCATTATCAGGCACACACTTTACGATTATCCCATCCGAACATTTACGAAAAGGTCAGTTCCTCGGTAATAAAATTTTAAGTCATAAAAGAATTTCTTTTTTCTTTGCCAAGTCCAATGAGACGGAATATAATCACAAAGTTAAGTAATTAATGATATCTCCAAACCAGGGTGACATTTCCTTAGAAGGAATTCTATTCTTTAATAACTGCATGGTTGAAGGAGTATCTATTCTAAAAAGTTGTTCATCAGGAAATGAATCTTTAATTTCTATTCCCTTTTCTCCATCATTTTCCATTCTACTTAGATGATGCGCTACTACATTCTCACTTCCTTTTTATCTTTAATTTCCAAATCGAACTCCCAAGTAAGAGAATCCATCTAAGAAGGCGTGGTTTCACATCTTTCTTACTCAAACAAATACTTCAAAGTGAGAATGGTCTCAGTATAAATTATTACCTTAGAACCAACAATATATGATCTAAACTTATCTAAGGCAAAAATTACAATAGCAGATTCTTTTTCGTAGTTGTATAGTTCGGTTGAGTCGCATTTAACGTATGAGATGCATAGTAAATAGCTTTGAGAATTTTGTTATATCTTTGACCTAAAAGCGCTCCTACCGCTAAATCACCGGCATCACACATAATCTCAAACGGTAAATTCCAATCTGGTGCTATTAGCACTTTGGTGCGAGAGTTAATTTCGCTTTTAAGGTCCGAAAAGCTTCCTTACATTTACTATCGAAGTTAAAGGTACTTCCTTTTCAAGCAAATGACTTAGGGGCTTTGCTATCTTTGAAAAATCTGCAATAAATCTTCTATAAAATCCTGCATGTCCAAGAAATCCTCTTAGAGTCCTTAGATTAAGCGGTGGTGGTAATTTTTCAATTACTTCAACCTTAGCTTTATCAACTTCAATTCTATTTCGGAGATTCTATGGCCTAGAACAATTTTTACGATACCATTAAATGACATTTTCCCAATTTAAAACTAAATTGGTATCCTCACAAACGTTGCAACACTCTTTCTAAGTGCGATAAACATTTACCAAAAGAATCTCCGTAAACACTAAAGTCGTCCATAAAATTTCCAAGAATTTCTCAACCATATCGAGAAAATATAGCCATCATGCATCTTTGAAACGAATTTGGAGCATTACATAAACCAAACGGCATTCTTTTATACATAAAAGTTCCATAAGGACAAGTGAAAGTAGTCTTTTCCCTATCTCCTACGCAATGAAAATCAGTAAATATCCGAATAACCATCTAAGAAGCGATAATATTTATGACCACTTAACCGTTCCAACATTTGAACTATGAATGGAAGTGGATGATGATCTTTCTTAGTATGATCATTTAGTTTCCTAAAATCAATGCACATTCGATATCCCTGTAATTTCTCTTGTTGGAATCCATTCATTTCTATCATTTTCTTTCTTTGTGAAACCTCCTTTCTTTGGTACCACTTGAGTTGGACTCACCCATTCACTATCGATCGATGGGAAAAATTATTCCCATCTCTAATAGCTTAATGACCTCTTTCTTAACAATTAACCGCAAATTTGGGTTGAGGCGGCGTTGCGGTTGAATACAAGGCTTAGCATCTTCCTTCGTAATTATCTTATGAGCGCAAATCTCGGGGCTAATACCTCGAATATCAAAGAATCGTCCATCCAAAAGCTTTCTTATGCTTTTTCAACATTCCAAGTAATTGATCTTCTTGTTGCTCGTTAAAGTCGATGAAATAATAATCGGTAATAGATTATCGGTTTCAAGAAAAGCATATTTGATTTAAAGGTAATGGTTTCAAGTCCAGGTTCTTTGGCGGATCTTATTGACGATTTAAGAACCGGTCCTTCTAGTTCTAATTCCAAGTGCTTATGCCATGGTGGTTTAAAGGTAAAACTTTACGTATCTAAAGAAAGAATTATCTCTTTCATTTCAATGTCTTCCTCATCTTCTTTATAGATAATGAGTTAAACATTCTTCTAATCTGTCTTCAAAAGTTGGTAATCGATTATCATAGACCAGAATGAATATCTTCTATAAAAGAACATGATTACGATGATGCATGATTCATAGCTTTGAAAATATTGAAAGTAACTTCGTCTTCATTGACTCTTAAGATTAATTCTCCTTTCGCACATCGATTAAAGTTCTTCCTGTAGCTAGAAATGGACGACCTAGAATGAGAGGTCTTTGAATAACCGTCTTCCATTTCCATAACTACAAAGTCTCTTGGAAAATAGAATTTGTCTACTTTAACCAATATGTCCTTTATAATTCCTTTAGGGTATTTAATCGATCTATCCGCCATTTGCGAGTCATTTCGATCTTAGTAAGCTTTCCTATGCCTAACTTTCTATAATCCTCATAAGACATGAGATTTATACTTGCTCTAGATCACATAAGACCTTCTTAAAGCAGAAATCCTCCAATTTCACACGGAATGGTAAAACTACTGGATCTTTCGGTTTAGGTGGTAACTTATGTTGCAGTGCGGAACATTCTTCATTTAGGCATATATTCTCATATTCCTCTAATTTTTCTTGTTTGATGTAATTTCTTTGAGAGAAATTTTCCATAGGTAGTATATTAATCAAAGCTTCGATAATGAGGATATTAACTTGAATATGACGAAAAGTGTCAAGAAGCGAGCATACTTCTTATCGGCTTTTTGCCTTTTTGATTTGATCTTTAGGAGGGTAAGGTAAAGATTCTAAATCTATGACCTTTGGCTCCTTTGTCGAGTTTCTCTTTTCCTTTTTCCTTAAACCTTTGAGTATTACTCGATCGCCATGTTTCGAGTTCTTGAATTCTTTCTTTTAAATTGTTCCACTGAATCAATCTCTACTTGATTCCTTCATTTCTTCATGTTTTTCATCCTTGTTTTCATTTTCTTCCATTCTAATGTGTTCCTTAAATAAAGTCCTTAAATCTTTATCCATGGGATCTTCGAGAATTCTAGGGATTTTACCCATTTTCCTTTTCACTTTCAGGTTCAATTTTTATTTCTTTTAAGAAATTGTCTATAATTTCTTCTTCCCTCGTCAGTAAATTCAAGTTCATCTTTATCATTCTTAACATCTAAGTCATCTTCTACTTCATTATTCCCAAGGTTTTCAACTCCATTACTTCCATCGAGCTTCCTACTTTCGTAACTACAACATTTACCTCTCTTGGGTTCCTTTCGGTGTTACTTGGTAATCTCTCCTGAAGTCTGCTTTATTATTCGTTCACCGCTTACTACTCAAATGATCTTCCATATTCCTTAATGAGGCTTCTATCGTTCTCATCCTGGTATCATGTCCACTCATAGATGTTTTCATCGAACTCATGTCCTTAGTGATTGTACCAATAGAAGTTACCATCGTTTATATTTTTAGCTTGAGTAGATACTACACCCATCATATTTTCCATTAGTTTTCCCATTTTTCAACTCCTTCTGCAGTTGAGTTGAACTTTGAGTTCTTGGTATACTTTGAGTGGTATGTTGAGGATAGGATCTAGGTAATGATTGTAAATTTCGATTAGATGTGTTTTCTTGATAAACTTGATTATTATTCAAGTTCTATATGGAACCTGGATACGGCGGTTGTCCTTGCTTGCTAGGGTTTTGGACCATCGATAAGTAGGGTGATCTCTTCTAATAGCATTGAACGAGTTTGAGTAAGCATTGTTTAAATTTCTATCTTTCTTTCAAGAAAACTCACCTCTCTCTTGAGCATCCCGTCGGTTCTTCAATCCCTAGTGGTATTTTATCACGATTTGAGTATTCGGTTGGTGTACTATTTTACGAACTTTGATTCTTATTCTGTTGTAATCCATCAAATTTCCTACTCAAATTTTCTAAATGTGCTAGAACTTCCGTATTAGCGTACATTCTCTCTGCAAAAGCTACTTTTCCGGTGCTAGAACCGTTTCCCACATTACATTATTTTTGGAAATCTTTTCGATGGCATCGTAAACTAATTGAGCCTCACTCATCATTAAAGAACCACCACATGCATGGTCTACATCAGCACGTGAATCTTTTCTTAATTTACGACAGAAAAGTTGAATTTGCATGTCTAAGGAATAACCATGGTCGGGACACGCTCTTAGTAATTTTTTAAATCTTTCCCACGCATTCCCAAGCGTTTCTTCAGATCCTTGTCTAAAATTAGCAACCTCGACTTTTAATTCCAAATTCCGTCCAGGAGTGAAGTATTGTTTCAGAAATTCAGTTTGAATCTCCTCCCAACTTGTAAGTGAATGATGTGGAAGAGACATAAACCAATCTCGGGCTCGTCCTTTTAGAGAAAAAGGAAACATAGTCATCCTTGTTAATTCCTTGTGAGCACTTGACTTTTGGTGTATTACTGAGTTCTTCAAAAGATAGAGATGATGATGTGGATCTTCATCATCTTCTCCTAGAATTGGGCTCTTGCGTCAATTAAACCAAAAGATGAGATTTAATCTCAAATTATTCGCTCCTTCATTAGGTAAAAGTATGGGATTATTAGTCGATTTCTTCTTATGGTTTGGTCACGAGATAGGCCTTGGGTTTATTTGGGTTATTACGATTATTCCGGTTCCGATTCGATTATTTCTATTATTATTATTATTTTGATTATTAAGGTTAACGAGGTTTTGTCCATGCCCTAGAGCATGTTCCAGACCTTGTTCGGTGTTTCATCACTGATTTCAGCCATTCTCGTATTTCTGTTTGAAGATGATTCGTCAGGATTTCCCTGACTAGTATGACCACGTTTTCTCTCTACTCTTAACTGCCTTTCGTAAGTGTTTATGTCAGGCTTATAAGGAGTGAGTGGGGCCTTACCATACCACGGTCATCAACTAACGAAATTAGAAAATAACACGAAATTGATAGTAGTAAATTTGGTAACTTACCTATAAGGTAAGTATTTAATTAAAATAAAATTAGAAATGAGATAAGAAAAGTGTTGACTTATTCTCGAGAATTTTGAGCTAATACAAGTAGTAACCATAGACACAAAAAAGAAATTAGCGTCGTTCCCGGCAGCGGCGCGCCGTAAAGTCGACGTGGCCTTTTCTAGTGCTAATACGGTCCTTAACCGACGAGTGTATCGGGTCAAAGCTGTAGTGCTAGTATGGTGAGTCAGTAGTATCGTATCCTCGGGAACTTTGTAATTCTTAAGTGTGGTTAAACACCAAAGAGCTTTTATTAACTCGATCTAAACCGCAATTTTATAACACAGATCACTACTATTCTAGTCAACATAAAATAAATACGGATATTAAAATTTATCCTAATATAATATATATAGATATATAAATATATATAGATGTGCATAAGTTGCAAAGTATATATATAGATATAAATATATAGATGCCAAATATATTATTAGAGAACTAGCCAAAGTTTATATAATTGATTTATACGATCTTTTCAAATGAATGGAATGTGCTCGATCTTTAGGTTCAATTGAGTAAATGAAGCGGTGTACTTCTAAGGTTAACAATTCGTCCTCACATTAGCGCATTGAAATTGTCATATGTCCATTGTCATCACCCAAAGTCCACAAGCTGCATACGGTTTTTCGAACAGAGGTCGAGTGCGATTCTACCCTTGAATAAAAGGAGTCATTCCGTTCGTCAAGCGGTCAATTTTATTTAAAGGCTCCGGTTGTCAAAGCCGGCGATTCAACTTTCGGTTTAAGTTTCAATTAAATCGATGAATTTAACATTATTACGATCTTGAGTACAAATTTTAATAAGATTCATCTTTTAGGACAAATCGCCCCGAATAGAAGCGGATTCCGTTGTCACGTTTTCACTCGGCCAATTTTACCCTCCGGTTTTTCTATTAACGAGTTCATAACTTAATTACGAGGCGTCAATTCATAATTAGATTATGAATTCTTTCAAGTCAAACTTTATCAATAGAAAAAGATTCAATTAACTCAATTTTATTCAATTTTACTTAGACGACATTCCTTTACCTAAAAGATCGAAATAAAAGCGATTACATAACTTTGGCTAGTTATTAGATTTAGCCTACTAACATTATACGAAAGAGAAAAAACAAACATAATAAACATAAATACTTTAGAAATTTTACCCGATTACAACGATTGGATCGAGAAGATGTATTAAATGCGGATGCTACAACAACTTCAACAACATTGATCTTCCGATAATTTCTCGAGCATTATGGCGATACTACTTTATTTATGGCATAAGGCCTATATATATACATACTACTACTACTAGAAAGAGGTAAAAGAAATATATTTGGTACCCGCTTTTGCCTGCAATGCTTTTCGCCTTTTATAGGCAATTTTTCCACTTGCCGGATCGATCCGAGAAAGGGCGGATCGATCGGGAATAAAAATATTATCCCAGGATATTCTCTGCGGGGCCACATCTTTGGATAATCATTATGCCTCCTCGGATCGATCCGAGGTAAATCGGATCGATCCGGATAGATTTTTTCCAATCTTAATCGAAACTTGATAAAATCATAACTTGAGCTCTGGATCTCCAAATGACATAATTCAAGATGCGTTGGAAAGCCCTTGAGGAGATCTATAACTTCCATGAAGACTTCTTTTTCAGAAAATGCCTTTTTTGCTGGGCCATTTGTTCGTTGAAAATATAACTTGTTATGGCGTCACGAACCATTGATCCACTTGAACTTTAAATCTCGTGGCACTTCCTTTATTCCTTCAAAAGATATGATTTTACTCCATAAAATGTCGTCACTCGGGGTCTTGGTTTACCTAAGGTCTCAGAAATACCAAAAATACCACGTGAATCGACACGACACTCCGGTTATTAACCCGGTACAAAATTTATAACTTTTATCATTTTTACTAGATTTTTATAGTATTTAGATTTATTCATAGCTATTAATATTTTATAAGATTATCGTTATATTTTATTATATTTTATATAAAAAGAGTCGATAACGTATATAAAACATCGTAATTTTTATCATATAAATGTTATACATCAAAGAGCAAAAATAAGGGGTTGGGAGATTTCTTCCAATTTCTAAGCCGTTCTGCATCCATTTTCAGATCATAGTAGAGCAACGAAATCATCGTGAAGAGGGCGTAGTTTCTACACAAGAAAGTTGGGACTTTGTCAATGTATGATTTTCGACCTAGATGTTGTTTTGAATGACTTTTATGGATTAAAACTTTTATCTTTCGTAGTCTTGTTGTTTTGGAAGCGTGTGATCGAATCTAATCTAAGCTTGGATTGATCACATAGGTTTTTCTACGGAAAGATTCAAGTTTCTTTGTAGTTTTATGAGAGTTTGGACTTGGATTAGCTTGCTAAAAGGTAAGAGGCTCTTTCTACGTTTTAATTATGGTTTTAGGGTTAAGATTGATGCTTGGATATGGTTTAGACGATAGAAATCATGTTGTTTGATCGTTTAAGGATTAATGGATGTTATGGTTTGTGAAAGTAGTGTTTTTCTCTTTGTTTTTTCGATTACAACCGTGTAGAACATGTTTAGAATCGAGTAGAGGTCGTAAAGTGCGCGGAAAAATAATGTTTTAGGGTTTTACGCGTCGAATCGCGCACGCATTTCATTACTGAGATGTTTGGCTTTAGTTTCAGCAGGTGTAAATGCTCATGCATTCATAGGAATGTGCACGCATTCGTGATTCGGGATGTAAAGACCTTTTCACAGCAGGAGCAATGCGCACACATTCAATGGATTGCCCACGCATTGTTGTTTCGGGATAGTTCAGGTTGCTCCCAGCATGGGCAATGCGCACGCATTGACCCCAGTTTTTGAGAAATTATTGTTTTAAGTTATGTTTTGAGATTTAAAACGTTGTACCATGATCTAATAACATTAATTAAACATGAACAAGCCTTGATTGAGTTTCTGATGCGTTTAGTTCCGGAACCGAATGTACTCTTCCAAAGAGTTGAAGTTCGGGACCGTCGGAAGAACATGATAGGCTTGTGCTTTGATGAAGTAGAGTTCATCAATGTATGTGTACTTGATAGGATGTGGTGTCTAGCTGTCTAAGTGAGGAGTAGAGTTGTTAATGTGAGTTTTATCTTGAAAACACTTAGGTGACTAGTTAATACATAATAAATTACATACGTGGTAGTCAAAAGATTAAATGTCAGACTATTCTTTGTTAGACACCGATTCATATCGGCGATGTGGTACGTTCATAAAGGTGAACAACGCTACTGGTTCAAAAGGCTGAAGGGTAGTTGTGGAAATTCATTGAACGTATACGCATACCGGGGAGACCCCGGAGCTATCAGGTGCTATTCACCGTTAGTTAGCAAGTATATATCTGCGGTGATAAATGTCATGCATAGTGCCGCTTGAATGATAGCGTAACCAAGATAAGTTGTTTTAGATCATATAGTCATGACATGTTAATGGACATGGAGTGAACCCTAGATTGAGTTGCTCTTATAAAGATAATCTTTTATTATAAATCATAATTAATTTGTCGCCTCTACCTCTTATTGAGTACACTGTACTTACCTCAAATGCATGTTTTTTATGTGTTTGGGGGAGAGAAAATGAACAAATAAATCCGGAGTATGAGGAGGACTTTGCTGTCTACGTTGAAGCTTTTGTTTTGTTCTTGTTATCTTTATTTATTAGACTTGTTGTTCTTGAAGAACTCTGTATTTTATTTTAGTATACTTTTTGGAGGTTTTCGTACGTTATACGTTTTGTTTGGTTTTCCAATATAATAAATTTACATTTCCATCTTTAAAAGTTGAGTTTCTATTTTTGGTTGTTTGAAAAAATTATACCCGAGTCTTTTGCTTCCGTTATGCTTAACTCGATACGACGTAGTAGAGACTGACGTATAATATGTGATTTATTATATATTATACGTGCCGAACGTTCCTTTTCCGGATAAGGACTCTGTGTCCGGAAACGGGACGTTACACTTCCAAAGCCGTAAAAGCACTATTCTGTATCTGAACCGGAGGCCTTGTTTGGTTTCAGGTGGGGTTGGATCCATTTGGATCCATTCCAATATTTTATTCACTCCAGTATCTTATTTATCATTATTTTATTTTAAATTATCTCATCAATCGTTCAACATCAACAAATAAAATAATATTAATCAATTCACTTTATTCACCAACTACACTATTTAACCATTACTTTTTTCAATATAATATATCATTAAAGTTTCTCTCACCAATCATTTCTTCAACTACACAAATTTCAACATAACATTTCAACTTTATAATCATTATTTCATTATATTTTATTTTTACTTTCTATTTTTTGAATTCATTCAACCCCAATCAAACCCGAAACCAAACAGGGAGTGTATGACCCCTCCCCTCTAATTGCATTCAGATCTTTCTCACACACCAACACCTCAAACCCATTTCTCATTGCCGCCAAAGAAAACACAACTCCCCCAATCCCACCACCAGCCACTGAATCCACAATTTTTTGGGTTGGCTTTGAATTGATTTCAGCACTCCCTTGACTTACCAGCTCGGTTGTAGACTTGTAGCATCTTTAGATTTTGTTTTCTTGTTAAAGTTTATAACTTTTCTGTTCCCAAAACAATTTTTTGATGATGGAATAGCTGATAGAGCCCTAAATATTAAAGAGGAGCATGGAATCTTGAAACTGGTGGTGTTGAAGAGTTTAGAACACAGATGCAATGGCCTTCTATTGGTTCAATTTGCTAGCTCCCTCTGTTTCCTTGGATTATTTAAGCAAAGACTCAAAATTGCAGAAAAAGAAAAATGAAAAAAAAAGTGGTGAATCCAATGCCTTGTTAAACTTCGAGAATAAGCAATTTACCCTTCATGGAGGTGGTGGGTGAGGAGGCTAGTGGTGGGAGGAAGAAAAAATAAAGTTAGGAGAAGCAAACCAATTGACTGATTTACCCTTCTTTGAGGATCTTAGAAATTCTAAAAATGGATTAATGGTTGTAAATTGAATATATCAATAGTTTTGGGTTGTAAATTGAACGATCGATTGTTTTTTTTTGTTGAAAAAAACCAAACAATTTTATTAAGGCAGATCTGCCAACAAAGCAGAGATTACATCGTTCGGCGGGGTAGTACCCCAAACCACTCGACCAAGCAAAGCCACACCATACCTAGCTAGAAGGTGCGCAAGCACATTATACTGCGCTTGACTTGAAAGAGAATCGCGGGAGTGAAAAGAGGACAATAAAGCTAAGCAATTGTCATTTAGACAACCTAAAACCGAAAAGTCCTCCGAAGGGCGGGAAAGAGCCTGAACACAAGAAAGACAATCGCTCTCAAAGATAACCGAGGTGAGACCCATTTGCGCAGCTTCCTCCGTAGCCAATAAGATCGCCCGCATTTCCAGAAGTTCCGGCCCGTCTCCCGGGTCAAAATGAAAGGAAAAGGCGGCCACAATAGTTCCCACACTATCTCGAAAGATCAGGCCGACCCCCGAACCTTCACATGCAACTGAAGCATCCGCATTACACTTCCAAAAGGCTTTAGGAGGGGGGCTCCAAGTCTCGGGATAAGAAGACCCAACGCCTGTCGATGCTAAGACAGCTAACACCTGGCGATACTCCAACGCCTCTGCTACCGATGAAGAGACTGCACGCGAGACGTAGATAGGGGCATCGTCATACACAACACTACACCTAGCCTTCCACATGTTCCAAAGGAGCTGCGAAATAGTGGAAACCTCATCAGCAGTATATCGTTCCAAAAGCATGGCAAAGTACTCCCTGAAGCATGATGCCTGGTGGGGCCGACAATCGCTAAATGATGATGCTCTCCATATCGCCCGAGCATAATCACAACCGAATAGAACATGATACATCGTCTCTCTTTCCTTTCCACATGCCAAACACCGACCATCACCAAGATGACGCTTGTGAAGATTCTCACCGATCGGCAAACACTCCTGTAAACAACGCCGGATAAAATGATGAACTCGGGAGACTCTTGCCACCTCCAAACCTCCCGCCAAATACTATCAGCCCCTATGGAAGATGACGTGGAGTGCATCCCCTCTCTGAAGCTCAATGCAAGAAAATAACCTGACTTCACCGTATACCGACCCTTGCGGTCATAGTGCCAGATCTGGCGATCAGGATGAGAGCTACCGCTTATCGGAGTCCGAACAATCGCATCTACCTCCCAAGATCGAAAAAAACTGCATAAGCCGAGGCATATTCCATTGTCGACGACCAGGTAGCATCAGATCACTTACCTTACAATCCGTCGGCAATGGGTGTGAGGTATGGGCAATTTGAAAGGAAGGCGGCAGTGAGACCCACGCATCATGGAAAACATACACTGAGCTCCCACCACCAATCCGCCATCGCATCCCTGACATAAGTAAGTCCCGTCCCTCTAAGAGACTTCTCCAAAGGAAGGATGGACGCCTCCCCAGACCTGCCGCCACAATAGTCGCCCCCGGATGATATTTCGCATTAAGAACCCGACTTACAAGGGCCGTGGGAAAGGAAAGAGAGACGCCACGCCGCTAGCCAATAAAGCCAGGTTGAAATACTCAAGATTCCGGAATCCCAAACCACCCATATTCTTTGGCAAACAACACACCTCCCAACTCCGCCAGTGCACCTTCCTACGCTCCTCCGTGTCCCCCCAGAAAAAGCCACGGATATAACGCTCCCACTCACGGACCATCGTGACCGGGACTTTAAAGCATTGCATGATAAAAGTAGGGATGGCCTGCAAGCTCGATTTGATCATTACCTCTTTACCATCAGGGGACAAGAGCTTATCCTTCCAACTAGAGAGCTTTTTCCAAATATGCTCACGAATAAAATCAAAGACCTGCCGCTTATTATGGCCAGTGATGAACGGCATACCAAGATACTTCCCCGTACCATCACCAACTGGTATCTGCAGGAAATCCGATATATACGCCCTATCCTCCTGGCTCAGCCCCTTACTAAAATACAGGCTAGATTTGGGATAGTTGATTGCTTGACCAGAGAGAGCCCCATATTGGGCAAAAAGGTCAGCTAGGGTCTCTAAAGCGCCATCTACATACTCAAAAAAGAGCATCTATCATTCACAAATAGTAAGTGAGATACGAACTTGATGCCTCTCAAAACTTAAGCGATCGATTGTTTAAGGTTTTAAATTACCTGATTATATAATTTAATATTATAAATAGAACAAATATTAGTTTGAGATTGAAAATTTTACATTAAATATAGTTTTTTTTTTTTTTTTCCTCGAAGAACGAAAGCTTATATTAATACAAAATAAAATACAAATTAAACATTACAAAGCCAAACCGGAACAGAGTTGTGCCAAAAACCCCAAAATCCGAACGGAACGAGAAAGCTGCGAGATTGTGAGCCATCTTGTTACCTTCTCGCCTGTGTGCAAGACACGACAATACTCAAACCTACTAGATAACAACCTGATATCATCCAAAATAACTGAAATGGAAATTGGGGGGGGTTTTAAACTATTACAATAATTAACTAATACAAGACAATCCGAGTAACATATTAAATGTTTTAGGCCCATAGCCAGGCATCTACTAAGGCACCATCTTAAGGCTTGAGCTTCCGCAATTAAGGCCGAGCGCAATGCGACAGCGAGAAGCCTCAAGCCTCCAAAAGCGCATCACCATCCACGGAGAAGAGCGCACCAAATCCAAACAAGACCAGAGTCGGTTTCCAGTGCATCGGACGAAGCACGCACCCTCAAAATGGGAAACCTCGCGCTGCAAGACAGGAGAGAAAGAAAAAACTTGATTAGAAGAAGCCCCCTCCTCATTATGTGCCTGCATATAATCAGACCAAGCCTCCCTGGCAAATTTTGCAGTTTCCTCAAAAGTCCAGCACAAACTATCAAAGACCCAATTACAGCGTGCCTTCCAAATATACCACAAAACATAACACGACAAAGTTATTCTATTATTAAGCGTAGCTGTAGGCTTTTCTTTCGAAATATTGTCCCACCAATGTATTAATGAAGCGCCTGGAGACCCAAACAGATTCCACGATAAGCTACCAAATTTTCCAAACATTTTTTATAAAGGACACTTTAAAAACATGTGCTCACTCGACTCGGTTTCAAGACCACGAAGTTACAAAGAGTAACATTAAAACCAAATCTCTATGTAGCACCTCCGAAGTTGGCACTACTCTTCTCATCAACCTCCAAACAAACATTTTAACTTTGAGAGGCAATTGTAGGGCCCAAATTCTTTTCCAAAATTTATCATTAAGGCGGTTAGTATGCACAGTAAGCAGAACTATTCTGCAGGCTAACACTATTTTGAATGCAAAAATCATAGGCCGCTTTAGAGACAAACTCCCCATTAGCTGTAAACAAGCAAATTCGTCTATCGGAGACATCATTTATACTTACCGGAATATTAGTTATCTGGTTCACATCCACCGGCCAAAAAAATTGCAAAGCTGACTTGTCCCGGTTCAGTACTATTACTCAAAAAATCACTCACTTTTAAATAATTAGAGCTAGTTCCCATTGGAGTTATAGGCAAGCACCTATGATTATTCGGGATCAAGGGTCCTTCCAGGCGTTAATAGATTTTCCATTTCCAACAATATAACACGTACCCTTTTCAAAAAGTCTGCGCCGACATTAAGCTCCTCAGGATAAAAGAGGAGGTGGTGAAACTTTTGCAATCAAAGATAGAGGACTTGTGGAAGTATTTACCACTTTAGAACTTTAGATACCAAAAGGTGAGGATTACAGTGAATTCTCCAAAGTGTTTTTGCTAAAGCCACCTTATTAGCTATTTCCAAGTTTTTAAACCCGAGTCCACCCCTACCCTTTGGGACGCACAGTGACTCCCACTTTATCCAATGATAGCCCGAAAAGTCTCTGTTAGAGTTGCCCCACCAAAAATTTGCCATTAACGAGTGCATTCTATTAATAATGCCTTTAGGCAGCTTTGCCACCGACATAACTAAATTAGGAATAGCAAACAAAGATGAGGACAGAAGAATAGCCTTACCACCCAGACTTAGAGATTTAAATTTCCAACTTTCTAACTTGGCTTTGCATCTGTCTACTACATATGTAAAGATTTGATTTTTTGACCTTCCAACAACTAGAGGAAGTCCCAGATATTTAGAATGACTAACAACCGATAACCCATTAAGAAAACCAAGTACTTCACTTTTAACCTGATTGGAAGTGTTACGACTAAAAAAACCGCCGATTTCTCTAAATTAATAGACTGACCCGACACCATTTCGTATTTAGTGAGTATAGTGGTTAATTGAGAGGCACAACAAAGACTAGCATTTGTCATTAACAAAGAATCATCAGCAAAGAATAGGTGATTAACACGTGGGCTATGTCTAGAGACACGGATACCTGGGACCACTCCATTATAGTTAGCTTTGTGCAACAGATGACTCAATCCTTGTGCGCAAATTATAAAGAGGTAGGGAGAAAGAGGGTCTCCCTGCCTAATTCCCCGTTTTGGCTTGACAAATCCAACCCTTTCCCCGTTAATAATGAAAGAAAGAGAGAGAGGTAATACATTCCCGAACCGGCCCAACCACTCGTCATCAGAACCCCAATTTATTTAATATAAAGAAAAGAAAATCCCACTCGACACGATCAAAAGCCTTAGACACGTCTAGTTTGGCGCCATATAAGCATCCTTACCTTTTCTTTTATTGACTAAATAATGCGATGTCTCGTGAGCAATAATAAAACTATCCAACATTTGCCGATTAGGGACAAAAGCATTTTGACTTTCACTGATACAGCTAGGGAGGTAGTGCTTTAATCATGGCCAAAATTTTGGAGATAATTTTGTAAAACACGTTACATAAACTAATAGGCCTAAAGTGGGAAGGCTCCGAAGGAATATCCTTCTTTGGAACCGAGCGATGCAAGTATGATTTAATTCTTTTGGGAGCTTTGCTTTTAACGTGAAGTCGTTAATGGCTCTAAGTATATCATGCTTTATGATATGGAAACAATTTTTAAAGAAACTCGGAGACATACCATCCAGGTCCCGGCGCCGTGCTAGAATGCATCCGGAAAATTGCGGACTTTAACTCTTGCTCATTCACTTCCCTCAAAATGTTGTCGTTCATCTCCTTGTGATACATGCCTCCATATCGTCAAACTCTGCAGAACATCATTATTTACACCGGATGAAGCAAAAGATTATCATAATAATTTTGGAACTCGCCACGACATCAACAGGGAACATTTCCAAGTATTGTCGGTGGAGCTAAAAATTCGGTAATGGCTCTTTTCCGCCTCCTCCCATTAACATTGCATGGAAAAACCGTGTATTCATGTCCCCTTCCTTTAACCATCTAACTCTAGAACATAACCTCCAATACTTTTCCTCCTCCAGATAAGCGTCCTTGAGTTCAGCTTTCCACCCCGACAAAGTAGCTGTTGGCAAACTCATTTCAACTCCAGTATTAATTTTGTCTTTTAAGTATTTTATTTTATTAGAGAAATTCGGCATATTAACTTTTTTCCAAATATTGAGTTTCATACGAACTTGTTTAATCTTGCTAATTATCTGATAGAGCTTCGTCCCTCTAACATTAACATTCCAACCTTCCCTAACTACATTATGGAAGCCCGGTTTATTTACCCACCTGTCATCAAAAAAGAATTTTTGATTCTTGCTCGAGACTTTACCAAAACAGACTATATCTAGTAGGCAGTGGTCCGAGGAAGCCATGTCCACATGGGTGACAGAAGAGTTTTTATAAAGGTTAAACCAGTCCTGGGAAACCAGAGCTCGGTCCAGCCTTTCTAAAATACGGTCCTCCCCATCCCGAATGCGCTTCCAAGTCCAAAAATGACCAACGAAACCAAGATCTATGAGCCCATTCGCCGATATAAAGTTATTAAATTCGCTAAAGGAAGACTCACTTCAGGCACGCTTCTAACTTTTCCTCATTCGATCGTAAATCATTAAAATCACCGGCAATTATAAACTTGTTACCCCAAAGAGGCATCCTACTTTGCAAAAACAGCCATTGGTCCCTTCTAGAACTATGGTTGGGGCTCACATAGACACCAATAAACCACCAGAAGGAGTTAGATTCATTACCTTTAATGCATGCTTCGATGGTGCAAGTTGTGGATGCAACGGATACAATATCTGAGTCCTTACTCCAAAATAAAGCTAGGCCACCGGATAACCCCACTGGTTCCACCGTATGTACAAAGTCAAAATTAAACTTCCTGCAAAGCTTCAAAATAAACGGGGATTGGTTTTAGTTTCCGAGAGAAATAACAATTTTGGGGAGTGGAGCTTGCACATCTCCTCAGCCTGGGAAATTGTCAAGGAGCTCCCCACCCCTTGACAATTCCACACCATAATCCTCATTGCGTCTGTGGGAGCCACTCCGGGCTGGCTGCCTCCACCCTTTCTTGATTGGGGCTAGTTTTTGTTGCACTCTTTATCTTGACTTTTCTTGAGGCAGCTCAGACAAGCCAAAATCTTCCTTCAATAGCAGATCGATCGGACTTCTTTGTAGAATCCGAGTCATTGTGTCAACATCCGTGAACAAAGAGCAAGTGAAGCCGCGACAAATTTCCGCTTTTACTACCTTGGTGAGAATCAAACCTCGAAACACGCCTCTGCAAGACGTCGGTGACATCTTCAATTGTGACGCCAGAATTTTGAGCTGAGATGTGCACATCTGTATCATCCCCGTGCCACTCAAGCATAAGGGTTTCTAGACTTGGGGGGGATAGTTCTTCTTCTACAAATACAACAGTGGCTTCATTCTGCGCTCGAGAGGATTCTCCAAAGTATGCCACCTTGCTCTTCCCCTTACCCGAACGCTCCATCTCTTTAGGTTGTTGTCTAACATTTTCTGCTCCCGACGCACTAAAATTCGATGCATCTTGAGATACCCGTGTCCTAAGGAGCTTTTCCTCGATTGCGTCATCATTTGTCGGTGTTGATCGACTCACCGAGCGGGGCCTCGCCGATTGCAGTTGAGACTTACCTGGGACTAATGGTGAATCCGTCACAGGTTTGATGGGGTAGCCTTGGAGCTCCGGCCCATAAGCCTCTTCTCTATAGATCCCCGCATTTTGATCAATTACTTTAGTATAACAACAAGCAGATTTATGACCAATGATTCCACAATAAGCACAGAACAGAGATACATTTTCAAACTTAAAATTCACCCATTTCTCTATCCCATCTTGACTAACTAACATTCCTTGCTGAAGCGGCTGCGAAACGTCAATAACAACAAGGCACCGCACAAACTTACCATATTTACTCCCTCCGAAGACTACTGTTTCTTCAAAACCGTCCCCGATTCGCACAAATTTTCTTCACCGCTTCTTGAAACCCATTCAAGCAACAACCCCAAATCGAACCCAGATCGGAGCTAGATTAAAAGCCCCCTCCTCATTTTCAATCCCGGTCTCCATTTCTTAATGATCAGTGTTTGGGAGTCATGATACCATGGGATGACCCATTAGAACTCTATCCGCATCCAGCTCCAAGTCAAACTGCACTGATAGAGATTAGTGCTTAGGCCAATGATTGTGTATTTTTTTTCTTGACTTCCAGGATATTCGAGAGAGTTCCAACAAAGCTCCATAGCCAATGTTCTTCTCTGAAATAATTTTGACGACTAGGCTACGCTTGCACTCCTCTTTGGATTTGGCCGTAACACTCGCCGGGAGAACAAGCTTCAGCTTTTTAGGAACAGTGGCTGACCCATCGTCCCTCCCCTTTGCTAATTTTTCTGCCATAAAATCCGATCCAGTGGTTGAGATCAATTAAACACCACCTCCGATTGTACCAGGATCGAAGCTCCCCCTCCAATTGGGAAATGGACAGCAAGCCTCAAAAACCGCGCTCGACCCAGGAAATGATCCGCCGATGAGAAGAAAGAGAAGAACCAAGCTAGCTAAACCTACCAGACGGCGAAAGAGAAGAAATTCCGATCAAAAAAACCGGCAAAACCCCACCTGGGAGGACTGGAAAGATCGAGAACGCTTTCTCACTGTGGACTTCTCAGAGAGAGAAACTTTTTTGCAGTCTGCTATTCAAATGATATTTTTGGAAATTGTTCTTTAAATATAGTTTAAGGGTGTACTTTGCATTTTTCCCTATTTATTTCAATATACATTAACTTCTACCGATTATCATCCATGGATTTCACGTCACGGTCACGCGTCACCAAAACACCGAATTCCAGAAGCGATACCGCCAAGCTCCTTGCAAAATCAATTGCCGGAAAATCTTGTCCGATATGTTTTTGTGTCGTGGAGGACCGTAAAGCAGCTGTAATCATTCCCTGCATGCACGCGTACTGCATCGAATGCATCCGCAGATGGAGCAATTTGAAGCAGAAGTGCCCTCTCTGCAATGCTAACTTTGATTCCTGGTTCACTGAAATCAACCTCGCATTCCAAACTTACCGGAAGGATAAACTTTCGATCAACAACAAGACAGTCACCTCACCTAGGTTAAGCTTCCGGCGGGGAAGACTTGCAGCCGATCAATTAAGGTTACCTTTTATTTTTCAGTTGTTCTTAAAGCTACCTTTTTCAATTCTCTTTTTTTTTCCCTTCAATAAAATTGCTTTGTTATTGTAAGATTGTTCATGTTTTCAGCTTTGTAGTGTTTCTGTTTATATCTGTTTGTTTTGCATAGTAATTTAAGGTTTATTTTCTGTGATTTACTTGAAGAACCAGGCACAAGCCGCTGGTGGTAGTTATTTCTATTGAGTTCTATTAGTTTTTATGATTTATTTGATTCAAGCAAATTTTAATACCTCAGACTGTGTGTTCTCTTGTGTTTGTCAGGACATCCAAGATTTTTTGGGGAAACAAATGCATTACACTACGTTCGTTCCTTGAAATGTGTCACTCTTTTGCTTTTCTCATGTAATAAGAAACTGAATAGATGTGGTGTGGGTTGCGATTAGACGGACATATATGCCCTTTATTCAATGCTTTATTTTGGAAGGTGAAGGGATTATGGGGAGTTAATGGGCGGAAGATTAGGGGTATAGATTGAAAAAATTGTAATGAATGATGTATTGGTTCTGTAAAATGACACTTATTATGGGACAAATCCTATTAAAAAAGCGACTTGTTGAGGGACGGAGGGAGTACTATATAGGAATATGCTACATCTGTTGGCAATGATGACACGATAAAAGAATTTGAAGCTTTTGTGTCCTGTAGAGCTAGATTTAGGTAGTTACTCCTTTATGTTACGTAATTAAGGGTATGCTTCATTATGTCTATCTGCAACTTTTTTTTCCCCAGTTCATGGAATTATTCTGCATCTATGTTATCGCCAATAAATTTTTTGTGCTCGAAACCTTGGCACCTTGATTTCAGAAAATTGATTTTGATTGTTGACTGGGAATTGATTATGATAGGTCATTCGGAGGTATGAGGGAAGAGTTGAATGCTTCAAGCTCATCCAGAACAAGACCATTGCCATGGCGACGTTCATTTTTGAATAGGAATGAGCATCCTGATGATGTTGCTAAAAGAGTTCTGAGTTGGCGTACTAGGTACAGTTTCTTACATTTGTTTCTCTAGTTTGTCTTTATTGTAATTACTCGCAACGTTGTCTTGGTCAAGAGAATGTTTGAACAATTATTCTCTACTTACTTTGGTTAATGGCATCCACTGTCTATAAGGAGGAGTTGCAAATTCATACTGTTCTTTTTTTTTTTACTAAGAGTGTCTGCCAATAGGATATGTACAATTGGATATAGTGTACTCATATGTCTTGAAACATGTCACCTAGGTCTGTGAAATGTGCTTAGATTTCTGTGTAGTCCGTCCCGTTTCACAGTAACATACTCATCAGTGTTTGGTTTCTGTGAGCCTTTACAAAAATGAATTTGGGTGTCGAATATCGGTTTTGCTGTTTTCTTTTGTGTCTGTGTCTGCACCCACTGGATTATTTCCGTACTATCTCGTTATATATCTCGTTTGGATCCTTTTGCATGCGTTTTCCTGTGCCATAATACACGAATGGGGTTGAAAGTGAAAGAAGTTAACTGCAGGACTTGCTAGTTTTAGGATTCTTTTACCTAATATAGACTTTTCTGTTCTATACTCAGTGTGTGTGTCAAGGGAAGTATGAGATGACTTTTCTGATATAATTTATATAACCTGCCCTCCGGCATTGAGTGATGTTGCCAATCTAATTGTCAACAATATGTCTGTGGCAGCATATATGAAAATCGGTTGCAGGCTGTGCCAAATGCTTCAAGGAATTGTCCTTTACCGGTATGTTTTTCACAAGTACAGTTTATTTTGGCCAACTTATGTGGAGTGTGAAATAAGTTGTCTGTAAGTAATGTAATTTTAGGCATCATCCTGTTTATAACCATGGACAGAAAAAACGGCTCAGGGCCCTCAATCAATCATCTGTGACTTCTTCTTTCTCTCTTTCATGTTTATGGAACCGAGCTTTAAGAGATTGACATTTTAATGGCAGAAATAGGAATGACCATTTTCATTTTTGTTGAAGTTAGGCATGATTACTTTAGTTTTAGTCATCGGATATTCTAGTTTTTTACCATCTTGTCTCGTGTCATTATTACATACACGTTTATCCTTGTTTTTTTATTAGCCTTCCCCCCTTGGGGAGATAATTTAGAGAACAAAAGATATTTCACTTTTAAATGAGTGTCTGGTCAATCAAAATTAGGAATTTTTTTTATAAAAAAAAATAGAAATTGTTATATTGTTGTTTACTCATGAATACACATCTTTAACGATCCATCTTTATATACAATGATTTAAAGATCCAATCTTTATATATAAGGACATCCATCGGGTCATTATCAATGATAACATCCAAACTTACTCTCATATTCACATATTTCTTTCCCTTATCGTCAAACTTAACGATCCATCTTTATATATAACAATTTAAAGATCCAATCTTTATATATAAGGACATCCATCGGGGTCATTATCAATGATAACATCCAGCTTACTTCTCTTAGTGAGTGAACCGACGACAGTTGGGCTCTCTATGATAGATAGATGAACTGATGACGGTGAATACTAGGATCATCCTTGAGTGTACCCTTCTCTATAAGGACAACTTGAATGTTTCCGCTGGTACCATTACTATCTATCGATGATGCGTATTGAATGCAACTTTTGTTGAACTCTACCCGTCTGTGCCATTCAAAAACATCTCATGCGAGTGATCTTCCACATATTTGTCCATAGGTTCGGAACCTGATCCAACCGTCATGAACCTATTTGTTGGTTCTTCAACAATGAATTTCCAAACGTCATCATCTACTTGCTGATTCGATACATTCCAATGGTATTGAACAATTACCATAACTATAAAAAAATTTCGGACTTATGGACTTTATAGTTATTGGAACTGTTCAAGATACCATTGGAATGTATCGAATCAACAAGGATAGGTTCATAACGGTTGGATCAGGTTCCGAACCTATGAACAAATATGTGGAAGATAACCCGCAAGACATGTTTTTGAATGGCGTGGACGGGTAGAGTTCAACAAAACAAAAGATGCATTGAATACGCATCATTGATGGATAGTAATGGTACCAGTCGAAACATTCAAGCCGTCCTAATAGAGAAGGGTACACCCAAGGATGATACTAGTACAATAAGTCGAGCCCAGCTGTCGTCGGTTCACTTACGAAGAGACGTTTGACAATAAGGGAAAGAAATATGTGATGCGTGAGTGGCCGCGAGGAATCTGAGAGTAACTTGGATGTTATCAATGATAATGAGCCCGATGGATGAGTCGTTGTATATAAATATTGGATCTTTAAATCATTATATATAAAGATGTGTATTCATGAGGAAACAACCGTATAACAATTCCTAATTTTTTTTCAAAAAAAAAAAAATTACAATTCCTAATTTTGATTGACCAGACACTCGTTTAAAAGTGCAATTGTTTTGAGTGGTTGACAAACTAGGTTTCACCTGTGTCAAACTTTCAGAAAGCAATGGGATGTATCGATGCCAATAGAACAGTACTTCAAAGAATAGAACCTTGGATAAGAAGGGAGCTACATGCTATTCTTGGGGACCCCGATACTTCTGTTATTGTCCATGTTGTGACCTCGCTTTTTGTATCCGCGTACGCTGAAAAGCATGAAAACATGTCTGGACAACAGGAGCTCAAGCCTGATTTTCTTGCACCTTTGTTACCTTTCCTTCATGAAAGGACAAAGATGTTTTGGCATGAACTCAGGTACCTGCTTTTGTTCATGTTCTTACTTTACTAGTTCTGTTTTATTACCATTTTCGTTGTTATAGTTTCTTTGGAATTGTGAGTTGCTTTATGTTGCTTGCATCGGTTTTCCTCGCACCGATTGGCGGAAAGTCGATTCTCAGTTCTACATACCAAATGATTTTCCCTGTTGTGACACAACGTAATGTACTTAGAATCTTCAACCTTTTTTTTCAGGTGCTTTGCAGAAAGCTCGTTTTCTATGGAAACGTATGATCGTGTAGTCGAATACATTAGCCTATCAGATTAACATTCAGACAAAACCGCGTATGGTCTAACTATCCTGTATTATTCTGGCTCTCGGTGTATGCTTTGTGCATCAACTGGCTCGAGTGCATCAATAAGAATCATAATTGAGGCAGATGATAACACCGCGAAGTATGTTATCTGAGGCAGTTGTTCCCTCAAAAACGGTACAGGCATGAGTTGTTGTACAATAATGTCACAACAATGAAGAATCATGCAGAGCCATTGATGATAGTACTGCTACCAGACAGAAGAATCATACAGAGCCATTGATGATAGTAGTGCTACCGGAATAAAATTAAGAATAAATCTCGGATTCTCCTGCATCAGCTATCAAAACCGAAGAATCATCTAGAGTCATTGATGATACTGAAAATTGACTTTGGGAAAATATCAAATCTTGGGTCAGGAATCAACTTTTCAAAGGATCCTCAAATTCAACCTTCGGAGAAGCCGATTCTTGGTTCAAGATTCTACTTGTGCTCCACGTTGAATCGACCTTTAAAAAGTCAAAATATAGAGTTTTTGAAAGCCGATTCTTACCTTCTCCGATCTTCGGAAACCGAAATTTGAATCTGAAAATTGATTGGGTGCAGTGCCTCCGGTGAAAGTTAAGGAAATAAACTAAAACAACGCTGTTTTAATGTTTGGTGCAAAAAGGAGCCCCAATGATTTTTCTCTTTTCAAAAAAATTATTTGATCACAATACATTTTTACTTATTGAATGTATTATAAGACGTAGAATCAATGTGTCTTACGCCATGATTAATGTGTAAAAACGTATGCATGTGGCTCATTTTTTTTTATACGTAAAAAGACGTTTGAAAGGGATCCAGACTCGTAGAAAGAGCTTGGATCATTTCTTGTTCACTGCAACATGCGAGATTGTGAGACCCAAAACATCACTAAATTAAAAAAAGGACCATAACGATGTCTTTTGGTCTCCACCCTACACTGCACGGTTCTATGCGCAAGAGATGATCCAAGCTCTCTTCTTTTAGAAGGTGCAACCCGAATGGCACTCCAAGTTTCACATCCAGATAAGGAAGGTCCTTCAACCCTACTGAAATCCCAAGAAAAGTGATATTGTCGGAAATATCGGGTTTGCGGTAACAATTATTTAAAGTGGATATATAGCTATTTGTGTGTGATTTCTTAAGTGAGAAGAGGTGGATATCATGAACCATGGTGGTCGGACTTGAACTATGAATAAGGCGATGAGTGTGTAAACAAATCGTGTGAGTAGTTACGTGTATAGATATTTTTAGATCCTTTTCTGTTACATTATGGCCTGTATATATAGCCAACATGCTAATGATAATTAGCTAAACATGACAAGACGTTAAGAGAACATAGTTAAGCATAATTATGCATAAGTAAGCAAGACGATTATCAAGACAGGCTTGGAGTGCGGGCTTGACAAACAGTCGAGCTTATCTCTTCCTTTATCTCGTCGTGATCAGCTTCGAGCTGGTTGGCCTAATGAGGTGGGCTGTAACCGACGTGTCGAGGTGCGAACACAACGATCCCTTAGACCTAAAGGATGGGGTCGTTGAGGATCGACTCTTGTGCGGATCCGACTCATAGAGTGCGGACTTACGGTCAACGGCCCAAGATCCGTCATTGGGCCCTAATCCAAGCCCAAATTGAGATACTCGGATTGTAATCCGGGTTTGGGTATATCAAAAGAAAGGAAGATCTGTCATAGGAAGTCCTTTATTGGGTAGGGCCGTCGGATGGCGTCGTTTATACATACAGAGAGAAAACAGTTTTGTAATGCTTTTACAAATAACACTCATCTGACGGTCCAGTCCAATAATAACTCTTTTCGAAAGAATCTCCCGAAACAAAATAAAAATATAAAAAAAATGTGTACCGTTTAGTACTAGATTCTCTTTGGTATTCACTTTATTGAAATTATGTTAAAGGACATAAACTTTACAGCAATTCATGTGGGGTGATCTTGAGCTGTTCTCTGTTACAAAATTGTCTCCATTGTTCCTTACAATGACTTCTATTCCCCAAGTAGATTCTTCATATCTTCAACATTTTGCTCCTATTAATCTGGGCTTCTGTGAACAAAGCAAAATTTAAAACCTTCTTGTTTAATTCTTCACTTTGTTTTAAAAGGTACAAGTTGCATTATTATACTGTAATAATGTATGATATTCATAGACCACTGTCAATGGCACCACAGTCGATCTACTTTGGTACCGTACTTCAGTAAAATTTCGACTTTCGACCTCTGCATAGTCGAGTTTTGTGGATAAATTCGACTCGAGCGAGGTCGAATTTCACTGTGTCGCCCCAAAAATAGGTTGACTGTGGTGCCAACAGCAGTGCCCTATTCATAAGAGATTAACCTTATTTTTATTTGTGAATGGCAGGTTCAATGTTCATATCTATCAAAGAAGGTGTGAACAATTCTTTTTTGCATGGAAACATCATATTCAATCATAGGTGGTATACTAGGTGGGCTAGTATTGTTGCTAATGATCATAGTGATAAGTTGGTTTTGTGTGTTAAAATTTAGAAGAAGGTTTTTCAACAGAAACTCAGATGATACCGATTCATCGGCACCATCTGTAGGTAATTACGTGATACTGTATACTTGTAAACCATTGATCAATGAATGAAACCATATTATGTTTGTATTTGGATGTCTGTATGTGTTAATGTTGGCACATACTCTCTCGCTTATGTCCATAATTAAGGGTGGCACGTTCAAGTGCATTGTGTTTAGAGATACGTAAATTACCAACTTTTCTAAGTTTTTGAGAGAAGTGGTAATTCAACGTGGAATTAGAGCAAAAGTTGTGAAGAGTTCGACCTCTTTATAGGCATTGTTTTGCCCTTTATATGTCTCTGTGTGTTAATGGGGTGGGGGTGGGGGGGGTGTTTGAAGTGTATTATGTTTACGTATCTCCCTATCAACATAAGCTTTTAGAGCACCAGAAATATTAGTTTCACGACTAAATGATCAGACCGCACTTTTATATTATTGATCATTTTCGGACAACCGATATCAATAGTATGTATTTATATCCAGAATCATCGAAGATAAAAGTATGTTGTGGTCACGACCGTTTAATGTAGAATCAACACTTCTCGCAGAATAGATGGTAATTCAACATATCAATCAATAGATTTCATTGTGATTAATGATTTATAAATATGTAGAATGACACAATGTTATGAAAGAAAAGAATCACTTTCTTTTAAAGTAGTTTGTGATGTTAAGTTTTTAAGTTTTGAAGTGGAGATGAAAAGGGGACCAATAAGCCCATCATTGCAAGAAGGCAGGCAATTCAGAATGGAAGATTTGGAGCAAGCTACAATCAATTTTAATGAAAATAACATTATTGGATTTGGAAGTTTTGGTATGGTTTTCAATGGTTTGCTTTTTGATGGGACTGTGGTGGCTATAAAGAGACACATTGGCACACCTTCTCAAGAATTTGTACATGAGGTATGAATATAACTTCAATTTAATTTCTTTTTATCCATATAACCTCACTTAAACATCTTAAATCCCGTTAAACGCCCCCTTAAAACTCACCTTAAACCGCTTCTTCAATTTTGTTTTTTTTTTTTTTTTTTTTTTTTTTGAAAAACTTATCTAAGAAAAGAAAAGGTCTCAACCCGGTTAATACATGTAATTTACCTTATCAAGGTGTGATGTTCGATTTTTCAGAGAGGCTGAATATGAATATTTGACCTCTAATTGTGCCACTAAAGATAAAATGCAAAATTTGATCATTATAGATAGATAGTTAAAATTTTGAGATTTGTTTAATTTTTTTCTTTTCTAAAATGTTGGATATTTAAATAGGTGAAAATTTTATCAAGGCTTCAACATGGCAACATTGTTAACCTTATTGGTTTCTGCCAAGAAAGTGGATACCAAATTTTAGTGTATGACTACTTGCCCAATGGCAGCATCTGTAATCATTTATACGGTAAATCCCATATTAATGTATTCTTTATTTTACTGATTGAGATACCATTTTATTAATTTTACAAAATCTTATTCAGTGTTGGTGTATATATATTAACACAATAAAAGTGAATAATCTTACTTAATGTACTTTGTGTGTAGTGTTTTCTTTATCTGTATCACTCTTGTTTGAATATATAGCATATAACTCATTTTTGTAATTTAAAGATTTGAGTATGATTTTTTTTTTTTTGTTGCAAATGATATTTTGCAGTTCTAAAGTATTTAAAACTCTATTTTATAGATTTAATTATCATCGTAAACTAATGCAAGTGTTCTTATCATTATTACGTTATACTAAATTATAATGTATAGTTTCTCATGTTATAATAATTACGCTATTGACAGACACCGGAAAAGGCGAAGCAACACAATTAGAATTCAATCAAAGGTTGTCTATTGCTGTTGGGGCAGCAAAAGGTGTTTTTTTTCTTCTTCTTCTTCTTCCTTAGAAATAACGAATGCGAGTTAGCTCAGACGATAAAAAACAAGTCATTTTTCTACATAAAATCACGAGTTTTAATTTGAGAGTGTGTCGTTGGACGGATTACAGGCTTACGGTACTTGCATGGAAGAAATCCTTGCGTAGTTCATGGCGATTTCAAGGCAGCAAATGTATTGGTAGATGAGAATTTCATTGCTAAAGTTTCAAATGCAGGAATTGCTCAACTACTCAAGAAAATCGAAGACGTGGGTCCATCTACCTCGAGTTCTTTGAACCCTTTAAACGATCCCGGGTAACGAACTTTCTTTCGGTTAATTCCATGTTCTTTCTCATTCTAATCGACAAAAACAAAAGACAGTCTGATATATGGAAGCATTCGTAGTAAAATATATACCCGAATGATAATTGGTTCAACACGTGTCTGTTTTTTTTGTAGGCGGGTCCCAACAAGTAGAATATCTCAAACTAGTGACGTGTACAACTTTGGGATATTTCTATTAGAGCTAGTAACCGGAAAAGAGACGTCCAACACGGAGGCATTCGAGTCAAACGACAACAACGTTGTTGTCCAATGGGTATGTCCAAACAACCTAGTACAAAAATATAAGAGAGACTACGTACAGTAGGCCTAAATGGTTCGTTTCATTCGTGATATTTTGATACTATATATCGGTGATAATCAGGTTAAAGAACAACTTCAATCAAACCAATTAGTAGACGACATGCTAGTTGGAGGCTACACTGCAGAAGGAATGAGAGATATCGTAAAACTGGTATTACAGTGCACAACGTTTCCTGTAACATCGAGGCCGACCATGGAAATAGTGGTCAAAGAGCTCGAACGGATACTCGAGACAGAAATCATGCTCACAACCGGCACGGTTGAAGGAGGTCCTACTGTTACATTGGGGAGCCAACTTTTCACCAAGTAACATGAATGGAAAGACCGATGATATATCATACTATGATTAATAAAAAAAAAAAAAAAAAAAAAAAAAAAAACTTGATCGATGAAGCATATACTAATTTATCAAGTTTGTGGGGTTTGACCCTACTATAAAATACTTCTCGAATCACGAAGTCTCCTATAGTGTGTTAAAACATTTAATGCAGAACTGGACATGAAAATACTGGTTTACTACAAATCTCAATGCATAATTAATAATACATCCATGCCAAAATATGTTTCATCTTAAGAGTTTTTTACAGATTAAAGAAGTCGTTGAGTGTCGTAAAATCAAGGTAAATGTCTAAAATACCTCTTGACTCTCATTAATGCAATAGTTGTTAAGTAATGAAAGTGGTGGATTGATAATAAATTAGGGATAAGATAGAGAAATGAGCAACAAATGTCAGATTGGTAATGTAGAATGAAACTTATATTGTTGACAAATCTAAAAGTGTAGCATGACTTATATTTTGAGATCGATGTAGTACATAAATAAAGCATCATTGTGCTTACAACGATCCATATCATTACAATTACATAAGTTTCACACTTCATAACAAATACAAGCTCCTTACCGCATCACACTAATTACAATCACAATGCCTATAACCTCATTGTAACGAATCATTAAGAATACCCGGATACTATGAAGACGACATGATGAATGTATTTTCCCACATACCATGTAAAGTCCAGAGAAACCATGATAAGGGACAGGAGTAGCAATCGCTCTAATCCTTACCACCTTTATGTGGTGACGGAAGGTGTCCATCTAGTGAAAATGTTAAAGGGGTGAGATATGAAGCTCAATATGAAAACACAACATCAAAGGAAACTATACCATTTATTGGGGTCATGATCAAGTTTCAAGATAGAGGAGCTGGTATTTAAAACCCATGCCTCTCTAACCGACATTTGTCCTTCAGGGAGGCCAATTGTTCGTCTTGGAGAGAGCGTTCTGACAACGGGCCACCAAAGGTTGGATGGATCAGCCTATTGATAAACACCGACCAGGTCGTAACGTAACCATATTCTAATGAACGGCAAGCATCAGTTGGAGGACTAGGGGCGCACCTAAGCATACGCATAGCAGCACATAGCGCGCCAAAAGGCTACATACGCGAGGCTAGAGCGAGTAGAGGATTGAAAGCTACTCGTCATACGGGAAAGCCCAGTTTTCCGAATCCGGAGTGGGATCTTAGGAGTTTCCAATTGATGGCAGGGGTATCCAGCAAAGTATCCATTCATATGGCGGTCAGAAAGGCCAATAAGGTAATCCCCTCTTTCGAGACCCAGTTGAGCAGCGTACTGGGGACAAACAAATAGCCCATTTCTTTGGCCTATCAGGAGTATTATATTTCGCAGAATGAAATGCATAAAGCAGAGATAGTATATAAAAGCTAGCAACTAACATGTATACCAGATCATACAAGATCATTTTCAACCATTTAGGACATGAATCATACTTTTAACATTAAAATGACATAGATGTTCCTATAAACATGGTTTCTGTTCCATAACAATGAATATTTGAGGCTGCATTTACTTGTAAAAATCTCACATCGGTAAATTAATGTCCTGCTCACCTCCATATAAGTGTGAGGCATAAATGACTCTTTCAACTCGGGTTAGCCCTTTTAGACCAAGCAAGGACGGCGGTCTAAGCAGTTGATCGGAACTTTATGACTCATTTAGCGCTACCAGACCGGGGTCCGGAGGCGTTACAGAATGGTATTCAGAGCCGACTATCATACGGAACTAAGTACCTCACCGTGAGAGCCGGTGGGGGCCACCTCTAGAATCCTATGGTAGGGATGAACTGAGACATGTCTTGGCCGTCGTGGCGAGGACGCCAGTCCTTTATAAGGGGGAGTTATGGTTGTTGGGGTTGGGATAGGTTGAAAACCGACTAGAAACTGCATGAAAGTCGTTGGATATGATATTTTGGATTCAAATCCCACCGGGCCTCCGTAGCTATACAAAACAACGCCAAGAGGGGGGGGAGGAGGCAAATTTATTTTTTTTCCTTTTATTGAGGGGAGGGCGCGAGATTCCGAATTTAAGGGCATTCGTAGCAGAAGCTCTATATGATGTCATATCCCTAAAATGAAGATAAAAGATAGAGTTTACCCCAAATAGCTCCAAAGATCGTGGCAGACTCGCTTGTGAGGTTTATATATGGTGCCATATCTCTAAAATGAAGATAAAAAAAATAGAGTTTGCCTCAAATAGTTTCCACAGCAGAGTCTCTATCCCTATTTATTTTTAGGGATATGAACAGTGCATCCCTACTTGTGGGGATACACTATTCACGCCCTAAACATATTTAATTATTAAAAATTATAGGGATAGAGATATGGATGCTGCTGGAGTGAAATAATAAATATTTAATGTGTATAAATAGGGTTGTGAGGTAGAATATGCATTATTTAATATTATTTAAAATGTTATAGGGATAAGGATATGGATGCTGTTGTGGAGGTTTTTGAATTGAGATGTTGTAAAATAGAGACATGTATTATTTTATATTATTTTAGAGAAAAATTTAGGGATTCACGCTTGGAGTACTTGAGTCTCTATCCCTATTTATTTTTAGGGATATGAGCAATAAGATCCCTATTTATGAGTTTCTGACTATTCACGTCCCTAAACATATTTAATTATTAAAAATTATATGGATAAAGATAGAGATACCGCTGGCGTGAAATAATAAATATTTAATGTGCATGAATAAAATTGTGAGATTGAATATATATTATTTAATATTTGAAATGTTATAGGGATAAAGACAGGGATGCTGTTGTGGAGGTTTTTGAATTGAATGTTGTAAAATATGGATATGCATTATTTTATATTATTTTAGGGATAAAATATGATGATTGTGATAAGAATGCCCTAACGCTTCCTACGGGTTTCTAAGTAATTTTCCGAAGTTTTTCGGATATATTTACAATAGTAAATCGCATTTATAACGTATTATGAATCTGATACCGACGTAAGGTATAAAATTGAACTCACAATCTGGTCGCTCACGACCTCTCAAAAAAAAAAAAAAAAAAACCTTCATTAATTATCTTCTTCTGCATTGAGAAGCCCATATAAGTTTTATAGTTCATAAAATAAAAATAAAAAAAATTATAAAAAAATAAAATGACCACCAAATACGCATGAAAAGGATAAGAAAACAAAAGGCTTAAAGTTCATTATCGTTCCCCTGAATTTGGAGATAAAAATACAAAGTGTTGGCCAAATTCATATTTGACAACAATTTACTATATAACTTATCCAACTAAGGAAGCATTAAACACTTTTTTTTTTTAATCTTCCTTTCACATTCCCTTGTATACTCTCTTTGCCACCACAATTGCCCAAACACAAGAACTTGGAATTCATTCCAATGATTAATGCTTGTTCATTAAATAAACATCTAAAAGGGGATCAAGAAAAGCTTGTAGATTTGCAGTCAAATTTTGATAGAAGAATGGTGTGGGATTTGAACTTCTTAGCTCATCTAGGAAAAAAAAGACGGCTCCTTTTCGATAAATAAAAAAGTTCTAAAGATCTGGGGATGATATATAGATTTTTCAACTTATTTTATGATAGATATACAACCGTTTGTAGGTTGGTTAAACCGAGTAACATACACATCGTATCCTTCCATTTCTGTTCTCTTTCACATAGTAAGAGTAGTGTGTATGGTTGGTGTGAGCGCGTAGAAATGATGCATGTTACTTAATACGATCTTTCCTATAACGGTTGTCAGGAAGCCTCATTGGACTAGAGGGAAGGGAGCCAATGAAGGAGAACCATATGGCTTATTCAAAATATAAATGGCTGCCACATTACGGTCTTATGAACACCGAGTTGTGTAACCATCATTGAATTGAGATGATTACTCGAAAAACAGAGAAAGAGAGAAACAGAGGGAGAGACACATAGAGAGAGAGAGAAAGTGCACCGGTTCAATTGCTTAGCTTGACGTCCGAACATCAGAGGTGGTTGAACCAGATGGCATAGTGGTTGAATGGGGAACAGTTGCGCTTTTTGAGAATAAAGAACCAACTGAGGAACTAGAAGTGCCCAGATAAGACATTCGGCTCGAGAACGTGTCTTTGGTGGATCCAGACAGTAGTTCAGGCCTTAAGTCTGAGGATGAAGATGATGGAGCTAATGTAGCCATGGAAGATCCAACCGGGTATGGAGCCACCGGCATATCAGCCAATGACGATGCAGAAGGACTGTAACTTAGTGTTCCCATTGGATGATTATATTTGCATGATGGCCCGAATTTGCATACTCCATTTTGTGCATAGTGAGTACAAATTGGAGCCTCCTGAAAAAGAAAACGAAAAAGTGAACCATGAAGGGCTATTATGTCAAATCAAAGTATCTGGAAAGTTATGCTTACTGCTTACATACCGGACGAAGAGGTAGGCCCATGGGGCTGAGAGCGAAATTTGCTTTTAGTAATGAACTCCATTCAGGGGGATGATGGTAACGACACGAGGCCCCGAATTTGCAATCCCCAGTTCTCATATAATACTGGCATTCAATCTGGCCAGGTCTTTCTGGAAACGCCTTTTCTTGATTATTGCTACTTCCAGCAGAAGTAGGAGGAACGGATACATACTGTCCTGTATACGCCGGTGCAGACGGAGATAACTGTGTTAAACCATAAACCGGGGTAGCTCCGACTGTAGGTGGGGTACTTGCAGATGCTACAGGACTCACTGGTGCCTGCATATTGTGTATAGAGCAACGATTACTCGAAAAAACATAAAAAGCAGTCCAGAAGATGATTCTATCAACAAGTGACTATTTAGTATATATATATATATACATACTGGGTAAGAAGTCCACCCGGGAACAGGAACCATCCGGTGGGAAGCAGCATGGGACCATAGGTTCCAGGCATGTATGAGCCAGGAAGAAGAGTAGGCCTAGTTACTGGCCAGTTTCCGGCAACTACACCGTATGGTTGAGATGATTGAAGAGGAGGTTGCATAGTAGGGTAAACTGAAGGTGCAGGTAGGGGTGTTGGTGCAGGAATAATAGGTCCAGGCACTGGTGCGGTTATTTGTACACCGGCCGGCTGTGGATGATGAAATTTACATGTAACACCAAACTTACACTGCCCTGTTTTCACATAATAAGAGCATTCTTTTTCGCCCTGTGTGACAAAATCTATACAAGTAAGAATTTACATCTAGCATATGATCAAAATAGTAAGAATAACGAATTTTAAGGGAAAGCAGACCCGGACATACGGGTATCCATGGATAGTAAGACCTGCTGGAGATTGTGGACCAACTCCCTGTTTTGGATGGTGATACTTGCATGAAGCACCAAATTTGCACATTCCTGTTTTCATATAATACTGCAGAACAAGATGCATATAAAAAAGTACATCAAAAATAAGATTGGCATGCTGTCCTGCAGGAACTATAATCAACAACAGAACAATACTCAAACCACCAAAAAGGAAGAAGAATAGTTCTGAACTCACGGGAATTCCACGTTTCACCTTTATTTACGAAAATATATTCATCTGATTACACTTGAAACATGAGTTTAATGGAATTTATGAAGGCAGAAGGGAATAAAGGAAACAGACACAAATACTGTTCACATGGAAGTAACCCTCAGTGGCCCCCCTCCCCACCCCCACCCCACCCCCCACATCCCGAAAAGAAGAACCTAGGTAAGAACAGAACATCAGGTGATAATTCCAAATCCAATAATATATAGAAGCAACTACAAATTCAAAAGACAGAAAAAGACAAGTTTGCCGTTACTAAAGCTGCAGTGCCTCGTTTCTTAGCACAGACATATGAAGACAAATTAAAAGCTCACCATTACCAATCGCTAAAAAACCAAATTCAAGTCAAGTATAAAAGTTTGTTCCTTTTTCAGTTTGTTCCTTTTCTTTTTTCCTCATCCTGATTGGTAGACTACTGATAACAGTTATGCTTATAAATTATTTTAAACGAACTTAATGCTAAAGTGCATTAATTTAAGACAAAACGTTCTTTTCTGCATGTAATGATCGATCATATCAAAGAAGAAGATGAACTCTACGATATCTTCAGATCTCATGAAATTTTTCCATAACTCGTTACTTACATGTTCTTAAGTTTTAGTTACGATGATTAATGCAGCATGACAGAGAACATGGCTAACATGCACACTCTTAAAAGTGCAGTTAAAAATGGATCAGACAATTCAGCAGCAAGTTCCACAATGCTAGGAAAAATACAAAATCAAAATTCACAAAACACGGAGAAATTCCAGCTTGAACGATCCCTGATTGAAGGATAAAAAAAAAAAAAAAAAAAAAAAGAAAAACACGTGTTTTACTAAGTCACTTTATCATTGATCCCATGCAAGAAAAGAGTCCTAGCTAGAAATTTGCCTACCCTGATACCAAACCGTTGAATAAAAGCTCGGTTTTCGCAACCAATTACATACACTAAAAGAAAATACCTGGCAAACAGGTTGACCCACTCGATCTGGGTATTCTCCTCTGCTGGCCCTCATAGCTCCCATGATCTAATTTCATAATCACCAAATTAAAGAAACGAATTTTAGATTTGCCATTAGTGCTCTAGATTACCTTTGGCTCCCCAAACTGCAAACTATAAAATAAATAAATAAAAAATACTGCTTGAAGAGTGTTGTGCTTATTATACATTAAGCCTATTGTGAAAGATGTTAATTCAAAGTAATATCAGAGCATGAGGTCGTGGGATGTCATGGTTTCAAAACTCACTGCCTCCACTTCCTTTCCATTTATATATATTGTATAAGTATTTGGTGACCTTATCGGCTTTGTATACCCTTGTGTGTTGTATGTAAATTTACTCACCCCTCAGGATTAGGAAAGAAAAGAGAGGAAAGGATTTCTCTTTAGGGCCTTCTGGAAATGGCGAGGAACAAAAGGAAACAATCTATCTTTAACCAAGTATTTTATTTATTCACCAAAATTCCATTCTTTCACAATGTCTACAAGTGAAAATTTATTTTTGTTAGATTCTCCAAACATACTTTTTGATCCTTCATTTCCTTTCCTTTCCTTTCCATCAAGGTTAATCCAAACACGAACACTAAATTTCATAATCACTTTTCACCTCTCTTTTCTTTTCTGTCATAATCTTTTACCTCCATTTCCTTCTATCCAAAGAGAGATGGTAATTCAACTCAACGATACACAATGAAAAAAGATCAAATGAATCATACACCTAAAAGTCAGTGATCACAAAAGAATATGCACTAGAAAACCAATAAAATGTACCCCTAAAAAGCTCAAATTCAACGGAAATTACCACGCTACGATCACGAGGATGATTAAACCGACATCTTGCACCATATCCACAATATCCAGTCCTCAGATAATACATACAATCAGCGGCTTCCGGCCGTTCCGGGTAAGATTCCGGCCCACCTCCGATACCTAATTGCCACATAGGCTCTGCATTATACCCAAATCAAACAAAAATCAACAGATTCAATCCAACCCTATATTCCGCCAAATTTAACTGAAATTCAAATGAAATTAATCAAAAACAAAATAAATACATTCCAAATTTAACAAAATCCTATCATAACTAACCTTCAAGCCCTGTTTCTCCACTAGGTGCTGTCCATTCCGCCATAGAATCAGCCTCAGATGCTCCCTCCATTGTCTGGGCCCCACTGTACCTCTCCATTGTACAACCGACTATTATATACAGTCAAAATTTACACTTTAAAAGAGTATAATAACAGTATGTATACAAACAACACTGAAATCTACAACAAACGAAAAAAAGAAGAAGAAGAAGAAGAGAGAGAGAGCTTTGTCTGAAGCAGTTATGGAGTGGCCTTTGATCGATGGGAGAAAAAAAGAAAGATATTTTTTTGTGAACTTTTTCTAGTGAGAGAAAAAGAAATGAGTTCTTTAGTGTTGCTTTTTCCCCACACTCTCTCTGTGAAGTGTCTAGTGTGGATGTAGGAAATGTTTTGCTTTTGTTTCTTTTCTTTTTTTTCTTTCTTTTTTTTGTCTATACGGAAAAAATAATTAATTTTATTCATTAATTTAATTTTATTTAAAATGTGTGATACGTATTGATATCCTAAACTCGCAAACGGCCTTACGGATCCTCCGCTTGACCCAAACAGGGGTTTCACGCCGCTAATCGGCAGATCCATTGCTGTCAATCCGCATACTACTAAGCGGAATCAAGCAACGAGTAGTCTACTCGGTTAACCCAAAGACTCATCACGGGCTGGGGCCGATCCCGCATCAACCCAGCTCGTGGTCCGCCAAACCAGGTCGCCCCCAAGACTTAAGGCAACCAGGACTCAATCATAGCAAGCTCAAGGCAAGCTTGATAAGCTACTAGCGACTATCCATGGACCCGCTCCACGCGAAGTCGCCTTCAGAGTTAATCACCGCAGTTATGTTATGATTGCATTTAATTACGCTTGATTGTACTTAATTACGTCTTGTCGACATTAGCTTAATCATGATTAGTCCGCTGCCAATAAATAGGTACACCCTGTAAATCACTAATCATCCGGAGAAATCACACATAAATAACTAGATATCTCCTTATAAATATCGCTACTGTGATATTTCTGACAATATCACGTATCATACATTTTTATGTTTTTTAGTTTATTAAATTTTATAGTAGTATCGTTACAAAAAATATAAAATGTATGAAGAAAGAAGAAAAAGAAAACACTTTATCAATTATTGTACACGTGTCATAGCCTCATAGGTTTATTAATTCAAGATTTTATTTAATTCATTGGAGATCTACTCAGTCTCGTAAGTTTTAAGGGACTACCAGCAGAGTCTCCAAATTTTATCCTTAAAATAATATAAAATAATACATATCTCTACATTTACAACATCTCAATTCAAAACCTCCACACAGCATCCCTATCCTTATCCCTATAACATTTTAAATAAAATACATATTCTACCTCACAACCCTATTTATATACATTAAATATTTATTATTTCACTCAAAGAAAGATCCCTATCCCTATAATTTTTAATAATTAAATATGTTTAGTGAATGAATGAATAGTGTGATCCCCACAAATAAGGGATGACTGCTTTCATATCCCTAAAAATATATAGTGATAAGATCATCTCTGCATGTAATTTATTTTAGGATAAACTCTACTTATTATCTTCATTTTAAAGATACGACACCATATAAGAACACATTTGGAAACGCCTTTGTAAGAATCTTTATCTTGGAATTTCACGTGGCTTTAAAAGAAAAGAAAGTACAACAACAAAAAAAAAATTGTACATAAGTGATGTAACCACTTATTCCCCTATTTTATGACTTCAGTTTTTCTCTCCTCCAATAAAGTGTGCAACTATTTGTTTCACTTATTAATTTTTATTTTTATTTTCGGGTTCACCAAATGCAAGATAAAATTGGAATTATGATATTATAATAACAAGTGAACTTGTTGAAAATAATGATTTACATTGTATATGATTTGTTATTTAAGTGGGCTAGGGTTTAATGATTTACATTCTATCTGGGACAACTCAGATGTCAAATGATACTCACTTTTAACAGTGGATATCATTTGACAACTAAGTTGTCCCAAATAGATATTGGATCGGGTGATACGTCATCTCATGTAGGGCCGAATTGGATTTGGTGAAGGTCATGGATATTACAAGTTAAGCCGTGCAACAAACATTTTATTTGGCGTTGCTTGCATGATTGTTTGGCGACGAATGTGAATCTCGGTAAACGCAATGTTGAGAGCGCACATTGTGGTCTTTGTGGCATGGAGGATGATGCTCTTAATCATATGTGGTGCCGAGGGATGTGTTGTCTCGTCTTGGGATAGGTGTACCACAATGGTCTTGCTTCGTGTGTGGATTTTAGAGAAATTGGTAAATCAGACCACTGTAATGTCTGATATTTTTTTCAGGTCAAACATTTTCTGACATTCTTTTTTAGGTTTCCCGTTCAAATTTGGACGATTTCGTCCAAATATAGTCAAACCGTCCAAATTTGTATTTTTTTCGTCCAAATCCATTCACTGACCAAAATGGACGGAAACCGTCCAAAATTTGGACGCACCATCCAAATTGTGACGAATTCCGTCCAAATTTGGACGCACTTCTTCACCACCATCATTTTCACCTAATACTTGATATTTTCAATCATTGAGTTTCTTCATCATCATCGCTAGATTATGCATGCAGGAGCGTCTCTCCATTACGTGACCATATATCACCTCTATATCCTCCATCCTTATCACTACCATCATCGTAATCTCGTAGTAAGGCTTGTAGATAGGTGATTTGGCTCATTGTTCTTCAAGCAGGACAAGAGTTGTATTCAATAGTTTCCATGGATCGAAGAGGTGTAAGAAACTTGTTTATAGTGTTTTGACCAAAGGATGGAAACCGTCCAAATCACGGACGGAATTAGTCATAATTTGGATGCAGACGTCCAAAATTTTGAGACGATTTCGTCCATTTTAGTCGATGAATGGATTGAGATTTAAAATGCAAATTTGGACGGTTTGATTATATTTGGGACGAAATCGTCCAATTGAACAGTAAAACCTGAAATCAAAGACAACACACAAAGGCCCTACCAAGTATAAAATATAAGTACCATGTATTTACAACTTTACTCTTCTTTTAAGAATTTTCATTGGCTGAACAATTGTGACATCGTGATCGAGACCCACCATAGAACTACTGAACTAACAATAAATTAAGTAAATCTTAGCTTTTAATCCTATGTGTATAAAGCAACCGTCACGAGTCCATGTTGAATGTGGACACACAAAATATAAAGTTATAGCATGTTGTTTTCATAACTAACTTTGTCCTCTATTTAGATATTTTCAAATCTTTCAACTACAGTACAATTGTTTTTTAAAAGTCAAATTTTCTTACAAAGCTTGAGGCTTTTCTTTTTGTGTATTGCTTCTGACTCGACAACTCAGACATAATAAATCAAATACCATCATGTATGATACATTGATCATAACGTAGGTAGTGCTGTTAAACGAACAGAGCCTCTCACGAATAAAATCGTGTTCGACTCGTTAGTATCTGTGATCGTTCGTTTATTTAGCTTAACGAACCAAGCTTGAACAATATTTTAAGCTCGTTTCTTAAACGAACGAACACGAACTTACTCGTGAACGTTCGATTATGTTCGCGAAACTGTTTATATAGATAAATCAACGTCATAACCTAATCGATTTATAAGATGATAAAACATCTATTAATCTAATAGATACTCTAGGGTATTTTTATAAAATCTTGATAGAGTTGTCATAATGTTTTTATTACTATAATGTTTGAATATTTCATTGTATTTTGTTATTTATTCGATTGGACTTAATTTTTATACCTTAATAAGTCTAACTCGAATTGGTAAGAAAATACATCTAAAGACGCCAAACTCGAATGAGATCGAACAAAAATTTCTTTATAATTGACTTGAGTTTGAACATAATGTTATGTTCGTTTATTTAGCAAACGTTCGCGAACAAGCTCGTTATCTTAACGAACAAGCTTGAACATATTTTTTGTTCGTTTATTAAGCGAACGAACATGAACGAAATGCTCGTGACATAAACGAACGAGCGAGAGCAAGTGATACTTCGGTTAAATCCCGGCTGTTATGTATTTCTAAATGTGGCCTATAATGATCAATTTTTAAAATTATATCGTGGGACCGTTGTAATTAAATGATTGTATGCGTAATATTATCATTTCTTTACGTAATAAGTCATATTTTTGAACCAAGTGGGCTTTTACTACAGATCAATCCTAGCTTGTTTTGTAAACGTTATTGATATAATGTTTGACATATCGATTGATATAGATCTTATTATAATTAATGATGTAAAATTATATTATTATCATTTATTATGATCATTTTGTTTTAGTATTAACATTTTTGTTTACCATACAAGTTAGTGTCGAGGCGGACCCGAGTGGAGTGGTGTGGGGACAATATGCCAAAGGTGAAATCCAGAAAAAAGTAGTTTTATTGATAAGAAAATGTAAAATATTATTAATGTCTCACTCACATGCGTGGTGATTGGTTGTCTAAAATATATATATTTTATTTTAGTTTAAGAAATGAAGAAAAATCCGGTAGTAGAAGGAAAATTTTACATGATGTCTCAAATATTGTAGAAAAACACTGAAAATTATATTAAAAAAACTCGGGCTTGTAAGTATAACTAGTGTCTTTCTTTCTCCATCATACGGAGACAAATGACTTTTTTTTTAATTTCAAAATTTAAAATTCTTGTTTGAAACACAGTGCAAAGTCAAGTTTAAGTTTATGGTTTTTTTTTTTCTGAGAAAAAGTTTATGGTTTTTGTGATGTAAAAAAGTTGCAAGACCTCCTTGTATTTCATTTTTTTGTCGGATACGAAAAAAATACTTGCACGAATACTTACCTAAAACCTCAGGACTAACAACTGCAACATTTACCTCCTCACACTTTTATTTTATTTTATTTTATTTATTTATCTATCCTTTATTTTTAAGTAAGGCGCCAATCAATTAATATATCCGTATAGTACGGACGCATGCAATTGGTACACGCCAGAATTTGTTTCTACTTCACGGGAAATACTTATGTGGTGAAGGAATTTGAAATGAAATGATGGGTGAAACGATCAGAACCACACAGTTTAAATCTGAGAATAAAAGCCGGTGTAGTCGTATTAAGCCACACTGAGTGTCTCCACACCAGTGTGGAGACATACACGTTAATTACCCCTACTTCACAGCTTGAGGACTGCTTGCTATGGAAATGACCGAAATGACCCTCCTTCGTCTTCCACTTGTGTGGGTGACGAAAGGTTCCAAAAGCAACGTTTGTGGCATTTTTAGTTCCACGTATCAAAATTCCAAAAGTAGGCCTATGGAATTTCCTAAATAAGTTATCTGATATTAGTGATATACTACGTCGGAGGGGAGAGAAATGTATTACATCTTTATAAATGTCATACATAAATATTTGTTTAATTTGTGTTAGTAATTTTTGCCAAAATGATGACGATCGCCTAATCAGTTGATTTGGATAATTGATGACTTCATGATAGTCTGCCAAACACGGGTCTTGGGGCGTTGCAAATTAGCATATATACATACATAACTTTTGTAACATGATTAATATATTCGTTGATCGATCTTCAACAATTATAAATGATCCTAGTGTCTGAATCAACGGCGAAACTAGAATTTGATGTTTGAGTGAAATTTAGTCGACCATATTTGTATGGATCGATGGGTTGGATTAAGATGATTAATGTATTGAACTGTATTATATTAATGTTTTCGTGTATTTTTTTTTGTTTTTGTTTTTGTTTTTTTTAGATTTGATTTGTTATATAATATTAGTCGGATTGGATCTAACAAACACTAAATTAGAGGCAATGAGTTTCATCTCCAGGCTTAATTTGTGCCTAGTTTGCACATGCTAATCTGTGGTGCGATTGAAAAAGGAAATTCTTATTAGTACACGTGGCATCAATGGCAGGTGCACGATCCTGGACGAGAGGGTGAGGATATGCAAAAAATTTTTTGTAATCAGAAAAGTGTATAAGAGTGTTTTTTTTCCTGCACCATTGGATTCGAAAAATACACTACTATATATTGCGAATAAACACCACTATACATTTTTCTATACACTAGAAAAAAATACAATTTTATATCGCATTACCCGAAAACATTAATCATTCTACTCTCATAAATAAAGATTTCACACCGTAAATGTAATATTTTTAAGGGAAACAGACATTTCACACATTAGTATTTTTTTATTTTTATAAGTAAAACTTTATTACTACATTGTCTGAATGTATCACTTTTGTAATGAATTTGTATTTTATTTATAAATAAATGTTTTTTGTCAAGGGCAAATATAGAATTTAAGGAGGCGGAAAAAATCATAACATATATAGTAATTAATTAATTTTTATCCTTATTTAATAGAATAATAATATGAACACATTTATTGGCAAATATTCTGTATCATTGCATATATTATTTTAGTATCTTTTTCCATATTTAGATTATTCTCATTCAATTGTAATTAATACTATGATGTGTATATGTTGTACCAATTCACATTTTTAAGAGGCATTCCCCCCCACCCCCACCCCCAACCCCCGCGCACACACTCGTCACACGTTAATCCATCAAGACATACGTGTCTAATAGCTCCCCAATCACCTTAGTGATTCACACAATGATCATGACCAAAATGAGTCAGGAAATTGTTAGAAATTTGAATTAAAATTAATTCTAAAATTAAGGAGAAGCGCGTCGGTTCAAATGAAAATTCATTTACGTCACGCGAGGTTGTATCAGATCCTTTCGGTTAAAGGTTGTCACTGTTCGGTTGATTAATTTTTGAAAGGATGCAACCGTTAGTAAATGGATTCTTTACTCCTATAAATTCCCTCCATTTCTGAATGAATAAAACACAGTTTTTCCTGCACTTTCATACCGAAATTCTGTCAAAAGAAAAAGACATTTTTCAGCATTTCCCAAGTCCGAAATATCAAGGTCGGATCGATTCGTTCTTTGTTCACATCTAAGTGCAAGACTAGAACAAAGGAGAGATCTATTGTATCTTGGGAGACATCTTGCCATATCCGTGTGCGCGTAGTCGGGCAATAATGTCTTAGGACGACGTTCTACGCGCCGATCTAACAAATAAGTTTTAAGTATTTCTTGTGCGTTTAGTGCGTTCAATTTTACATATGCATAAAATCGTGATGTTGTGTTGTATACATATGAATAAATTCTTCTCTGTTATGTGTTCTATATTGTTGACATTTTGTTTCAACGTACTGTTCATGATACTCGATTTCAGAAAAGTTAGCAAACCGTTACTACACTATTAATTTTCTCAACAATCTTAAGACATTATTTGACATACAGTCTGCACGTTATCTAGACACAGCAACCGCATTGTTAATTAGACAGGAGGTTTGAGGCGTTCTGTTTTTATATATAGCAAGGCGTTGATTTCGCATGATTTCGGTTGTTCTTCAATGGGGAATTTTTTTTTTTTATAAAAGGAATGACTTTTTTTTTTTTTGAAGGAAGTTGTTGTCATTAAATGAAAAACTGGACGGAAATGGAAAAACAAAATATATGTTTGATAAATAGAACTTGTTCGTCTATTAGATTACGAATATTAAAGGCTTTAACTGTGAAATGATTATTTGAATGCACATCACAATATCATATGCTTCATGAAATTAATTCATATTCTGTGGACTTTGAAAATTGATCCATTAATTTGAATTATTAAAAGCGGTTATTAGTTATAAGGCCGTCGTTAAAGACTTAATAATCATTTAGGACACTCTAAAATCTTATTTAGTTATAAGGACGATCTAATTTTTTCTATTTCCTACTTTTCCGTCTTTCAGACAAATCCATCGATAAACCAAGTCTCTCTCTTTTAGAACACAAATCCATTTCATCGAACTCCAGATTTCTGCCCCTACTCTCCGATCGGAATGAATCAATATCGGCGGTGTTTGTGAACGTGTATTTCCCCAGATTCCAAGTTGGCGGAAGAGTCTTGTTTGTGATTCGATTGCTGAAGCAGAAGGTCAGTTTTTTTTAATTCGATTTCTGTTGCATTTTCTTCATCATGCCCGGTGCTTAATTATGTAGAATCCCTGGTGCCTAATTATGTAGAATCGACATGATTTATTGAAAAGGCATCTCAGATTCTTATTCTTTGCAGTGGTGATCTGTTATTGAAAAGAGGCATATGAGATTCTTATTCTTTTTATTTGTTCTAGCGCTAGCTCTAGCTTTTGGGGCCATGATTATGACCATTGAGAACATAATTAATCAGCTGTATATGTTTGGTCTTGACAAGCTTGAAAACAGAGCTTTGAGTTCAAGCAAAGGAATAATTGTCAAAGAAGATCAAATGGAAATACTTAGACACAAGAGTATCAAAGGGTTCTTGACTCGTTGTGGATGAAACTCTTTAACAGAGAGTATATCTTCTGGTGTCCCAGTTTTAGCTTTGCCATTAATGGCGGATCAACATCTTAATTCAAGGTTAGTGGTAGAGGAGACTAAGAAATTTGTTACGACTCAGCCACCTCATGTTGAAGTTTATAGTCTGAATGCTGACTGTTGGAGGCAAATTACTGCAGAAATCAAGGGTTTAAAGGTTTACGAGTCGACTTCTTGCAGTGGATTTATTTACTGACGGGCTTGGAATAGTGGTTGTTATGATAATAAGTGTACTATATTGTCATTCAATATGTATACTGAAGAATTCAATGTGATAGAATTGCCACCGAATCTTGCCTACTGTGAACCATTATTATCGTACGACGGACTACTTGCTGTCTGTAATCCATATGTTATTAATCCAAGTTTATCAAAATATGTCCCTGAAGTGTGGGTGATGGAAAAGTGTGGCAACACTTGTTCTTGGTCTAAAATATAGAGTTGTGAAGCAATGGCTAGCAAGACCAATGCAGCAATTGGAATTACATCAGATGGAAAATTGTTAATGAATATGTGGGACTTAGCAATCTATCTCTACTTTTAGACGAGCATTGTAAGTTGAAGAATTCTTTGGTGAATGTGACCGGAGTAGGCGTGGATAAACTCATCACATCGTTAATTATGATACTATAATCATAATTACGTATTACAATTATGATATAGGCTGGTAATCTTGGAAAATGCAAGAAATATTTCACTTTGTGCGGCAGAATATCGGTTCATACTACTTCTGTCAAGAAAAGAAAAGAAAAAGTCCCGTTTGAAGTTGATCACAATGATATGGCCCACATGTTTACTACCTTAACCTCAACAAAATTGAGACTAGCGTATGAGTGTCAAGCTTGTCTATTAATTAACTATAATCTACTAACAAGTTATATCAAAACAAGATGTAAGAGTGCAATTAGTGCCATGTTTTTCTTCTGCTTTGCTAAGTTAGTAATCCAAAAAATGTTAAGAATACTTAGACAAAACCGTGTATTAGTTCCAATTCTTAAAATTATTTCTATTTTATGTATCATACTAATGATGTTTCTTAGTTTTTAGATGCTACTTGATGGAGTGACATTGATGACTGATGCAGGGACATTGATGACTTGTGCAGTGACATTGATGTCGATCACGAGGACATTGATGACTTATGCAGTGACATTGATGTACGATGCGGGACATTGATGACTTATGTAGTGACATTGTTGACTTACGCAGTGGCATTGATGTCACGATCGCGGGGACATTGATGATCGATGTAGGGACATTGATGTCCGATGTAGTGACGTTGATGAATGATGCAGGACATTAAGCTAAACAAGATCGTCAAATGATTCAAGATCGTGTTAAAGAATTGAGGATTCCACAATGAATCCAATTATTGAGAGGGCACAAACAACGTGTGACCATTACAAAGTCATAGTGAAAAGTCTTTGTAGTTTCACCAAACTTGTACTTCTATTCATATTAAAAGCTCCACATTTGGAGAAATGCAAAACAAGAGCAGAGCTGACTGATGCACTTGTTAGGTTTTATGCAGTGACATTGATGTCTGATGCGCAGGGACATTGATGACTTATCGCAATGACATTGATGTTAGATGCGATGACATTGACGGCTTATCGCAGGTGACATTGATGTACGATCGCGGTGACATTGATGACTTATCGCGGTGGCATTGATGTCACAGGCGATGACATTGATGTATGAAGTAGTGACATTGATGATTGTATTTACAATTAGATAAGCGATCAATGATATTGATGTTACCGCATATACAACTTGATACACACATTTTTGATAACTTTGTAAAGTAACTTTATTTCTTTGTTATCTTTAAATAATTGATCGATGTTGGTTTATTTGATTAGTGTTGATTTAAATTTTCGATAACTTTGTAAAATAAGCGTATTTCTTTTGTTTTTTGGTTTAAAGGCATATTTTACAACCAAAGGTATGCATAAATTGTTACAATAACACGCCATCTGCATAAATCGTTCTGATAACGCGTCATCGCATAATTCGATACAATAAGACATCATTTGCATAGATCGCTACAATAAGAAGTCATTCGCGATAAATCGCTACAATGAGACGTCATTGTATAAATCGCTACAATGAGATGTCACTGATCAAGGTTGTCAATGGATCGCGACGGTCAATACATCATGCTAGCCAATGAATCGCGGCGGTCAATACATCGGGGTGGTTAATGGATCCCGGTGGTATAACATTAATCCTATACATGCTGAGTACTCTATAGTAATAGTATTAGTTTGATCTGTTGAACATATCTTTCATCTGATCTGTAAACTAAGCTGAAGTTTATTTCTAAATAAACCCGCAAGCTGTTATTTGTGAATCCGATTGTATTCTAAGTCTTAATCTATTTACCTTAGTTGGTTATATAACAGCAATTTGTCTTTATAATAATCTTTTGGGAACACTAAATTGGATCTGCCTACACCCTGTTTTGTTTGAGTAATATTGACCACAAAGTTTTAATCCATGTTTGCTTTTTTAATTAAACCAACCTGCTTTGTCATGCAATCGTGTTTGTTTTTCCTTCTTCCTTTTTATCCACTTGAAATTAGAATGTCTTTATAACTAAATAAGTTTCCTTCTTAAAATTAGAATGTCCTTATAACTAAATAAGATTTCGGAGTGTCCTATTACCCCTAATAAGTTAAAAATCAGTCCTTTTAAATAATTAGCCCTTATTAAAAATGGCTACAGTGAAAAGTTTTAGTCACTGTGACTATTGAGTGTGTTTAAAAATAAAAAAAATAAAAAAAAATAAAAAAATAAATAGAAAGTTTAACCCTTTGGACTTTCTCATGAAACTAAATGTGGAAAGTTAGATATTTAAGCGAATGGTTGTGTTGTTTTGCAAAGTTATTTGTGCACCTTCCATTTCCAATTTTCCGTAAGGTGTTGTTTTCTTTATTTTAGTGGATTTTGTTAGGAACATAATAATATATTGGGTTGCACTGTATGCATATTTGCATGGACTATGAAATTTGACTGTATGCATATTTGCATGGACTATAAATTTCATATGCTCAACATAAGGTAATAAATTTGAGTGGGTTTGATTTGAAAATTTGTTGATACACGGATGAACAGTGGCGGTGTCAGAATATTTTTTCAGCGGGGTCAGTAAATATTTAATACATTAAATAATCTTTTTTCACGGGGTTTGAAATATTTTCTATAGGTAAAATGTAGAGTATTTTTATTTTTAGCGGGGTCCGTGGACCCGCCCTTTAGTAACATGTAGATCCACCCCTGCGGATGAACTACATGTGAACTACCATCTCTCCTAAAAGCTTAAGGAGATAGGGTGATAGATAATTAACATATATATCTAATACGCCCCCTCAAGTGTAGGCCTATAAGTGGGGAGAGAGGCCCAACACTTAATTTTTTTTTTTTTTTTTGGTTTTTAGGAAGTGTGGCCTTTAAGAAGATAGAGAGGTCCAACACTTTGTTTTTTTAATTGTGCTGGAAGCGGGGTTTGAACTCAGGATCTTCTGCTCCAATACCATGTGAACTACCATTTCTCCTAAAAGCTTAAGCTGATAGGGAGATAGATAATAACATATATATATATATATCTAATACTACATGTATATTGGTGGTTTTTCTTATTGTTAAATTGTTCCTAATTTTTCATTAACCGGCTGGTGTGTTTTCATTATTAAAGTTGGTAATTGATGTAGCTTTACCGAATGGCTGGGACGGACATTCCATGAATACTAAAATTTTCGCAAGGTTGAACCGGTTCATATCAATGGCCTTTTTCATGTTGTGGTTTCGGTTGGAATCAAACTGGACATGGTGACTTGTTAATCTTTTGTTCGCTGAACAGAAATGGAAGGATCACCGAGGTGTGAGAATAAGGGTGTAGGTGTAATATCCCGATTTTCGATAAAAGGGCATTTCGGTCTTTTGATAAATCGGAATATTATGTTCTTTTATTTTTTTAAAGGTTTTATAAAAGAAAAGGGATAATAAAGGAATTATATGGTATTTAGGAAAAATTGGGATTTATTAAAAGGAAATAAATCCTAAATTAACCTAATCACTTTTTGAAAAAAAAAGAGAGGAGGCCGCATCTTTTGAAGAAGGGCGCAAGTTTAGAAAAAAGAGAGGAAGAACTTTCAATCCCAGGCTTAATCCGTTGATCTTTTTGACAGAGACATCTCGAGGAAAAAGAATCACCTCGACAAGAGAATCGTTTGGATATCAACCATCCTTAGAACCGTTAACGTAAGTTCTCATCACCGTTCTTGTTAGGGTTCGTTTTCCTGTTTAGCATCGTTAAGCCTGCGTTTCTGCGTTATCTGCATCGTAGTGATCAATTTGGTGTTGATCGTTTTAGGTTCGAGGTTAAAGGTTTATCTTTTTCAAAGTTGTGGTTGCTTGGATCGTAGTAGCTCGCAAGAATCGAGGTAACGTGGTCTTTATCGTATGATTTAGTTCTCATAACGTTGTAGGGCAATGTGTATGTTTTTCTGCTTTATTTTTAAGTTGTTTTGGTGAACTTTGGGATGCATATGGTTGGAAAACAAGCAAGCAAGTGCGTAAATTCGAAAATTCCCAGGTGGACGGGCGTCAGAGGATTCGGACGGGCGTCCGGTTCTTCTGCAAAGTGGACGAGCGCCCAGTTCCTTGGACGCAGCGTTCAGGTGAAATTTTGATCTGAGATGTGATGGTTTGAAGGTGGGACGGGCGTTTGGTTTTGGACGGGCGTTCGGCCTCATGGAGACAGCGTCCATGTTCGAGACGGGCGTCTGCATAGAGTGGACGGCGTTTGGCCTGGTGGTTCTAGTTTTTCATTGTTTTTTGTCATGTCGACTTGAGTTCAGGCTTTATTGTGCTCGTTTCTAATGCATAACCTTACGTGACAAAGCTCGAACTAGCCACAGTGCGTTTAGTTCCGGCACCACATGGATTCCTAAAAGATGAAGTGTGGGACCACTGGAAGCTTCGGATTTGCCTTGTGCTCGATAAGCTAGGGTTTATCGATGTGCGTGTAATTGCTAGGGCTTGTCCGTGTTCAGAGGTCTAAGTCACGAGGTAGGAAGTGTGAGGAGCTTACACGAAAACACTTAGGTGGCTAGTTAAACATCTAATCAAAGCGTATGTGCTAGATTAAAATCTTAAACATCATGCAATGCTTGGTAAGGCATAGTACAATATCGCGATGTGTCCTCGACCAGACAAAGTAGACTGTACTCCACGCCCGGTCAATCGATTGGCGAGATAAAGCGTCTGGTGCACTCTGCCGGTCATCACACTATCGGGACTCAGATATTCCCGGGGCTCTTAGAGCGAGTCTCTAAGTAGGTTGCACCCAGATTGTCCTAGTACATCCTATTACTAGGCGTAGTGCCCTTGTTATTCATGATGTAACAAACTTGAGCTAAGATAGATACCCTTGGAACCTCATGTTATGCAATGAACATAATGTGATAGATAGTTAGTGCTAATAACGGAAAATGAATTAATAAAAGACGGTATTGCTTTTATTTCTTTATGAGGCATAGTTATACGATCTTCTACACGTTCATCGAGTACTTTTGTACTTACTTACCCGTTACGTTATCTTTGTCTTTCCCTTTCCCCAAAGAAGATGAAGCAGGTGGTTACTGATGAGTTCTTTGATGAGCGAGGACGTTTGAGTTGGAGTTTGAAGGCTTAGATCGTTTAGATGTTTTCTTTTCATAAGCGATTGTTTCGACTTTGAACAATGTTGTTCTTTCTTTTGGTTTAGTTACCTTTGAGATCTTTTGGATTGAATTACGGATGTTTAGATCTTTTATTGGATTTAGTTTTTTCACGGCATTGATTACCGTATGTTTCGATCGTTTGGTTTTCGAGTTGTTGAGTTGTTTTATCTTCCGCGTCGTTTGATTTTTGATGGATGACGTAAGGCTTGCATGTATTATTGAGTTTTATTTGATAATATATGTGCCGGCGCTCTTTCGGATAAGGACTCGGTGTCCGGAAACGGGCGTTACTGATTGGTATGAGAGAGAAAGGTTTTCCTTCTTTGTGTAGGACTTGATTTTTCTTTAAGATAAGGTTAGAGCTTTAGTAACCCCTCTCTTTCTTGGCTGAGGATGGTGCTTACTAGAGGAGGAGCTAGTTCGTATAACGCCGAGGCGAGATAATACCCAGCACAAGCAACGCAGAGACGGATTTTACCGAGGTTGTGGTTCCGAGAAGGAGGAGGAGTGGACCGGCCTACTCGAGTTCCTCCGGTCACTCAAGTGAACAACCCCGAGTCATGGTGGAAATCAAGGACCAAGTAATTACTGTTAGAGGTTGAGTGGAACAAGCGGGTCCTTCAAGGTTTAGCACCCGCGTACCGGTTTACATCGCCCCAAGGACCACCACTTGGACCGGGTTGGGACTTTCTAACCCACCCCCGCCGGTCAGTTCTTGATTATCCACAGTATCCATGTTTCCGTCTACACCGTTGAGTTTCACTCCTCGGCCCGGCATTCGACCTCCACCACCACCTAGATCGAGTTCTTTCAGAGCACTGGCTACACACCCACCCATGCAGAGTTATCGAATGCCCCACCGGTACAAAGATTTATTTCAGACCCTGATTTTGGGGTTACGATAGACCAATAGACTGGTATGAGAAGGTGAAGAAGCACAGTGGTACGAGTTTTTCGGTAATGTTGAGCCGCAGCAAAGTGAGACTTGTGGCCGTCATTTTGAAAAGGCATGCAGAAACATGAGGGCCCAGAATCTGAATGGGCTCGGTTGGCGATATCCTTGTTGGGTGTGTCTGAGAGAGTTGGATGGAGTCTTATGAGCAAGCTAATCCTAGAATCACAGTTGGGCGGTATTCAAGAATTTGTTCTCATCAGAATACTTCCTAGAACGGCACAAAATGCAAAGGCCAACGAGTTTCGAGTTTAAAAGCAGGAAGAAATACTACGGTGACACAAGACTCGCAGAAGTTTCACGAGTGAGGCGAGTTCTACCCGAGATTATGAAGAGTGAAGAAAAGAAGATAGACAAGTTTATGGAAGGGTTGTCACATGATGTGGCAAAAGGTATGCTTGGAGATAGACCGACGAGTATGGCAAGCGTCATGGATAGAGCATTGACAATGAAAGGTTTGCCAACAGCCGGCAGGTTGTAGTTGGGGACAAGAGGCCATTCTCAAATTTTCAAGGAGTAGTAGTAGGCGCCACAGCGAGAATGTAAAGAAGGCAGGAGTTTAGCAATGAAGAGTTCGACAAGTGGGGCGCCACCGGTTTTGTGCTAAATGTAACAAGGCACATCTGAGGAGATTGCATGGTGGTAGCTTGAATTGTTTCCACTGCTGGGAAGCGGGACACTACTCGAGGCGTGTCCTAAGAAGCTATCCGCAGGGCAATCAGCGGGAGGGCTAAGTAACCAGCAGGTAGTCGTCCTACGGGTAGCGAACCGGTTCGTATCTTCTTTGCAGAGATGCAACTGCAGGAGGAGCTAGATGACCTTGTGGTGACAAGTACTTTTCGGTGTTTGTGTTTCTTATAAATATTTAATATGATATAGCGCATATGATGATATTACATATTTATACGTAAATTGATTCACTTTTAGGTACCATAATCATAGATAATCTAGCGATTTCACTCTGTTTGATACCGGAGCTTCAGGAACTTTTGTTTCTTCAAACATAGTCAAGAAGTTAAACCTACCGCTTAAGGAGTTGGAGAGACCTTGAGTATATCCACCCTTTGGGCCGAGTCACCAGATGTGCTCAAGTCACACCTCGATCGACATTAGAGTTGGGACTTACAAGTGTCGGCATGCCCTCGACGGTGTTGGATTTCTCGGACTTTGATGTTATCCTAGGTATGGGTGGTTGTCTAAGAACCATGTCTATTTGGATTGCAAGGGCAAGAGAGTAATCTTTAAAGTTCCAGGAAAATCAGCTAGGGCGTTTGAGGGTATCGTATACAAGCCTAGCAAGAAACAAAGATCCGATCATCTCGGCGAAGATTAAAGCTATAAAATCCTTGAGGCGGGGTTGCCAAGGTTTTGTGGTGTCTGCGCGCTAGATAAGGAAAAGCTCAAACCCGAGTTAGGAGAGACTCGTGTAGTTAAGGACTTTCTCAAGTTTCCCGGAAGATTTGCCGGGACACATGCCACGATAGGGCCATAGAGTTTGAGATCGAGTTGATCGCAGAGCTTCACCGAGAGCTAAAGCGCCATACAGGATGGCACCGGTGAGTTGAAGATTCGACTTAAGGATATGTTAGAGAAAAACATCATCCAGCCAAGTACATCACCGTGGGGAGCACCGGTTTTGTTTGTAAAGAAGAAAGATGGGAGTATGCGCTTGTGCATCGATTACAGAGAGTTGAATAAACTGACAATCAAGAATAAGTATCCTTTACCAAGGATTGACGATCTGTTCAGCCAGTTGCAAGGTAAGAAGGTGTTCTCTAAGATTGATCTTAGGTCCGGTTACCATCAGTTGAAAATCAAGGTGTCATATATACCTAAGACGACCTTGATGACTGAGGTATGGACATTATGAGTTTTTGGTCATGCCGTTTGGACTCACTAATGCTCCATCAAAGTTCATGGACCTAATGCAAAGAGTTTTCATGCCTTATCTCGACAAGTTTGTGATAGTCTTCATAGACGATATTTTGGTATACTCTAAAGACGCGAAAGAGCATGAAGAACATCTAAGGGTAGTACTACAAACCTTAAAAGAGAACAAAATTTGTATGCCAAGTTTTCCAAGTGCGAGTTTTGGTTGGATCAAGTCGGTTTTCTTGGACATATAGTTTTCGGAGAAGGTATTAAAGTGGATCCAAACAAAGATAGAAGTCTGTCTGCAAGTGGCCTAGACCGACATCGAATGAGATAAGAAGTTTCTTGGAGTGCAGCGCAGGTATTACCGGAAGTTTGTAAAGGATTTCTCGAAGATAGCTACACCTCTTACGAGACTTACTCGTAAGAACGTCAAGTATGAGTGGACCGATGAATGTGAGGAAGCCTTTCGGACTTTGAAAGAAAAGTTGACCACAGCTCCTCGTGTTGGCGTTACGGAGGTTTTGATAATTATGATGTTTATACTGGATGCATCGGGTCAAGGTTTGGGTTGTGTTTTGATGCAATGGGAAAGGTGATTGCTTATGCATCTAGACAACTAAAGGTGCATGAGAAGAATTACCCTACACACGACTTGGAGTTGGCAAAGAGTGGTGTTTGCTCTGAAGCTTTGGAGACACTATTTGTATGGTGTCAAGACAAGGATCTTCATGGATCATAAGAGCCTTAAGTTCTTCTTTACTCGGGAGAATCAGAACATGAGACAAAGAAGATGGTTAAAGTTTGTGAAAGACTACGACTTGGACATTCAATACCACCGGGTAAGGCGAATGTCGTGGAGTCGATGCACTTAGCCGGAGAGCGGTTAATGCTATCACCACCTTACAAGAAGTTGTGGATCGATTGGATAGAATGCAGATTGAAGTGGTTGAGCGAGAAGAATGAAGACCAGCTTTATGGCGCCATTGATGGCGAGGTCGATCTGCTAGATGAGATACGGTTTAAACAAGATAAGGACCCAGTGATGGTTAATTTGAAGCGTGTGGCCCGAGAAAAACCTCTGATGGGTTATCGTTGGACAAGAGTGGTTATCTTTGGTATGGAGACCGTTTTGTGTGTACAGATGTGGATGGTCTAAGAGAGAAGGTTATGGATGAGGCTCACAAGATTGCTTTTGCGGTTCACCCCGGAGCCACTAAGATGTATAGAGATCTCAAGGAAAGATCTTGGTGGCCTGGTATGAAGTTAGGGATCGCAGAGTTCGTGGCGAGATGCGATACATGTCGAGAGGTGAAAGAACATAAAAGGCCAGGAGGTTTCTTTGAAACCTTTGGAGTTACCGGAATGGAAATGGGAGAATATCACGCTGGATTTCATCACCGGTTTGCCTAAGGCGAAGGGCGGTCATGACATGATTTGGGTGATTGTGGATAGACTTACCAAATCAGCCCATTTCTTTGCCGTGTAAGGTAGACATGCCTATAAAGAAGTTCGCTACTATGTACATCGACAATATAGTGAAGCTTCATGGTGTGCCTTTATCTATTGTATCCGGACAGGATAGTAGATTCATCGATCGCTTTTGGAAAGGTCTGCAAAGCTTTTGGAACTAAGACCGATTTGAGTACAACGCTTCATCCTCAGACGGACGGGCGATCCGAGAAACGATTCGAGACTCTTGAGGATATGCTTAGAGCTTGTGTTTTGGATGCCGGAGGTTCATGGATAGATTACCTCAACTTGGCGGAGTTTGCTTACAATAACAGTTACCACGCAAGTTTGGGAATGCCACCTTTTGAGGCCTTGTATGGTAGGAAGTGTAGGACTCCACTTTATTGGGATGAAGTGGGAGAGAAACACATCACCGGGCCGGAGATGGTTCAAAGACAAGCCAAGGAGAAGATCGAGTTGATACGGAAGAATCTGAAAAGTCGCACAAGATCGCCAAAAGAGTTGGGACGATGTTAGAAGGAGACCGCTAGAGTTCGAAGTTGGGGATGAGTTTACCTTCGAGCGTCTCCAATGAAGGGTGTCAAGAGGTTTGGTCGAAAGGAAAGCTAAGTCCAAGATACGTAGGACCTTTGATATCATCGAAAGAGTTGGGAAGTTGGCTTATAGACTACGGTTGCGAGAATCGATGTCAGAGTCCACAATGTCTTCCACGTATCAATGCTTAAAAGTGTTTATCAAAAGTGGATGTGGAATCGAGATTGATCCGGAAGTGTTACAAGACAACCTATCATATATAGAAAAGCCGATCAAGATTCGGATAGAAAGGAAAGGATGATCAAGAGGCGAATGATTCCGTTAGTGTTAGTGCAATGGAGCAACCATGCACCGGCGGAAGCCACTTGGGAAGTGGAAGCGGACATGATAGAGCGAGTTCCCGAGTTTTCTCATCTGCGCGAGCACGTTCTAGTTTCGAGGCGAAACTCCTCTTAAGGGGAGGAATGTAATATCTCGATTTTCGATAAAAGGGCATTTCGGTCTTTTGATAAATCGAATATTATGTTCTTTTATTTTTAAAGGTTTTATAAAAGAAAAGGGATAATAAAGGAATTATATGGTATTTAGGAAAAATTGGGATTTATTAAAAGGAAATAAATCCTAAATTAACCTAATCACTTTTGAAAAAAAAGAGAGGAGGCGCGATCTTTTGAAGAAAGGCGCAAGTTTAGAAAAAAAGAGAGGAAGAACTTTCAATCCCCAGGCTTAATCCGTTGATCTTTTGGATGAGACATCTCAAGGGAAAAAGAATCACCGCGACAAGAGAATCGTTTGGATATCAACCATCCTTAGAACCGTTAACGTAAGTTCTCATCACCGTTCTTGTTAGGGTTCGCTTTTCTGTTTAGCATCGTTAAGCTGCGTTCTGCGTTATCTCGCATCGTAGTGATCAATTTGGTGTTGATCGTTTTAGGTTCGAGGTTAAAGGTTTATCTTTTTCAAAGTTGTGGTTGCTTGGATCGTAGTAGCTCGCAAGAATCGAGGTAACGTGGTCTTCTATCGTATGATTTAGTTCTCATAACGTTGTAGGGCAATGTGTATGTTTTTCATTGTTTTTAAGTTGTTTTGGTCGAACTTTGGGATGCATATGGTTGGAAAACGCAGCAAACAAAGTTGCGCAAAGTTCAGGAAATTCCCAGGTGGACGGGCGTCAGGATTCGGACGGGCGTCCGGTTCTCTCAAAGTGGACGAGCGCCCGATTCCTTTGGACGAGCGCGTCAGGGTGAAATTTTGATACTGAGATGTGATGGTTTGAAGGTGGGACGGGCGTTTGGTTTTGGACGGGCGTTCGGCCTTATGGACGAGCGCCCATGTTCGAACGGCGTCTCGACAGAGTGGACGAGCGTTTGGGCCTGGTGGTTCTAGTTTTCATTGTTTTTTTGTCATGTCGCCTTGAGTTCAGGCTTTATTGTATCGTTTCTAATGCATAACCTTACGTGACAAAGCTCAACTAACTAACCACAGTGCGTTTAGTTCCGGCACCACATGGATTCCCTAAAAGATGAAGTGTGGGACCACTGGAAGCTTCGGATTTGCCTTGTGCTTCGATAAGCTAGGGTTTATCGATGTCTGTGTAATTGCTAGGGCTTGTCTGTGTCTAGAGGTCTAAGTACGAGGGTAGGAAGTGTGAGGGAGCTTACCTGAAAACACTTAGGTGGCTAGTTAAACATTTCTTTTTTTTTTTAAACAACTTTATTTTATTAAAAAGAAAGAATAAAGTGCTACAAAGTCAATGCCATATCCTGGCCCGCCCAAGTATGTGATAGAGTGCATAGCATGGCCTCCTTAAAACCCTATCGTGGCAAACCGGTGTAGGAAAATCCAACACATAGGGAAGAGTACTCGCTCTATGCACCCCAAAATCCCGACACCAAAAATATTACAATCATATACATCAGAAGTAAATCCGAGGAAAAGATAGCCCGTGTATCCGACCAAGGTATGAGCCAGAGCCTCCAATCAAGCGCATGAGGTATGAAAACTGCAACACTCCTTCTCCACCTTGTCCTTGCATCGCAACCCAACGAATGGTGACACCTGGCATAGGAGGAAGATGATAACCCCAAAAATAGCTAAAGAAGATAATAAAACAAAAAAGGAACAAGGACACTGGATTGCACCCTAACAGATGATGATAGGGTGCCTCCAAAGTTGAATGCCAATCCAGTCCTATGCATTGAACCCCGTCTTTGTCTTCCACGCAGTCGCTTGTATGCGTCTCCTCCAAATAAAAAGGCCGGTCCAAGCTAGCCGGACTTGAATCCTCAAAATGCAAACGCTGGTTAAAACATAGAGATCAGATAGCCATATAAAATAGACCATGATAAACAGGATCCAATAAAAGAACATGTACACCTGAGTTGCACTCCTAACATCATGATAGGGGTGCTTCCAGATAGCGACGTCGGCCATGTCCCTAGAAGAAGTGCCCAAATTAGGCTTGCACCCTCCATATGTGAATAGTACTTCCCTAGATGTCTGTAACATGTCGAATAAGAGGAGGGCCATGTAAATCATCACTAATAAGCTGTTGAATAGGATAAGGTATATCGTTAAGATGGTTAAACGTCATATCGTCTCCTTCCATAGCTGCAAAGCTGTCCGCCACTCTATTACATTCCCGGAAAACATGAGAGATATTGTGTGGTATTTCCCGAAGATAAGCCGAAATCCGACTAATCGAGATGCAGAGGGGCCAGCCTCCATTAAGATTACCGGATATCACACGAGAAACAAAAATGGAGTGGTCTCAATATCAAGAGGCAAAACATGTGGACGCAAGCGAATACCAAAAAGCAGTGCCTTCACTTCAGCATCAAGAACATTCCCATGGCCGAAGCAAGCATGAAACGCAACGACAAAGTTGCCATGCGAATCCCGTATAATTCCACCTCCATAGGCAATTCCATTTCTGACACTACCGTCAACATTGAGCTTCATCCTTCCGACATGGGGGGGGGGGGATTCCACCGTAATTGGATCAGTCGACGTTTGGGTCGAGTTTTCACCTTGAAAGGCTTGAAAAAGGGAACATCCCAATCAATCCCAATATGTTTCCTATCAACAACCTTGCGGAAAGCTACCTGTCTAATCATCCTCTCAATGAGAATGTTGGTACGCTGAACAGATGGACAACAGTCTTCATGTCTACACTTGTTCCTTTCCATCCAGATGCCCCAACACACAATAACCGGTACAAGAAGGCGCAGATTATAAATGTGGGCCGAAGAGTTAATCCAGAAATTAAACATAGGAACAATCCCAGTAGTAGGAGTGAAACGGAGGCCAAATTGATTCATAAAGTGAATCCAGATAGACTGGGCAAAAGGACATTCAATGAAAATATGACGAAGATCTTCCCCATGATGGCATGCAAAACACTTAGAAACCAAAGTAATACCACGCCGTTGAATGTTCAAATCAGTAGGAAGAACATTGTTGATTAGTCTCCAGCAGAAGAAAGAAATCTTGAGAGGCAACATATTGTTCCAAATTAACTTGAAGATATGACGAACCGAGTCGTGAGACCGAAGCATATTCCAAGCCGACTTAGTACTGAAGTGCCCATCTGAGTTTAAGGTCCATATCAACTCGTCGTCCTGGTCAGGTCGCAAAGGAATGCATAAAATCTCATCCACAACATGTAAAGGAAGATACTCTTGTAAAAGGGGAACATTCCACCTCCCATTCACTAGGAAATCCTTCACCTTCCTAAACTCGTTGTCCGGAGGATCGCCCAACTCAACGTTCAGCCATTTATCTCTCCAAAAGTCTATATTACCGTCATTGACCTTCCAAGTGATAGCATATTCAAAGTATCACGCAATTGCCAAACTTTCTTAACCATCTGCGTCGGATTTCTGGGGAGGGAGGCTTGCAGGGGCGACTGATCCGCAACATAAGTATTATAGATAGTCCGGGCCCAAATCCCCTGCCTCATCCGAAGACGAACCCACAATTTAACCGCAAAGGAATCCATAACTTCAAAAAGATTTCGCACTCCTAAGCCCCCTTCCTCCGTCGGCTTACAAACCCTTTCCCACGACGTCCAATAAATATGGTTACCATTGGGTCCGCTATCCCAAAGGAATTTATTAAAAAGACGATATAAACGATGAATAACCTCTTTAGGAGGGACCAAAACTTGGAGGATAAAAATTGGAATAGAAGTTAATACATGCCTTAGCAATATAAGTTTACCTCCAAACGACAGCAGCCGACTCCCCCAGTGAAAAAGCCGATGCTGAACTTTGTCAAGAATGCCTTGATAGTAGCTGATTCTATTCCGTCCCCGAAAAAGAGGGGCACCCAGGTATCGAAAAGGCATATTCTCCCTCATAAAACCCAAAGCATTTTGGATCCAACGAAGTTGATTGGCATTCAACTTATGACCAATGAATGTGCTCTTGCTCGCGTTAATGCGTTGTCCCAACACAATCTCATAATGCTGAAAAACCTCCTTAAGACGCTTAAGACCTTTCTTATTGCATCGAGTAAAAAGAATCGTATCATCCGCAAAGGCCAAGTAATGTATCCCCCGCACTTTCGAGTGATAATGCATACCCGTGTTGGTATTCATGAAATCATTAATTAGCCTCCCAAAATATTCTGCTGCAAGAACAGAAAGAGCGGGAGAAAGAGGGTCACCTTGTTTGACACCACGAGTCGCATGAAAGGATGGTGAAGGAATGCCATTCAGAAGGACATAGAACCAATTATCCGCCAATGCTTGGTAAGGCATAGTACAATATCGCGATGTGTCCTCTGACCAGACAAAGTAGACTGTACCCACGCCGGTCAATCGATTGGGCAGATAAAGCGTCTGGTGCACTCTGCCGGTCATCACACTATCGGGACTCGAGATATTCCCGGGCTACTAGAGCGAGTCTCTAAGTAGGTTGCACCAGATTGTCCTAGTACATCCTATTACTAGGCGTAGTGCCCTTGTTATTCATGATGTAACAAACTTGAGCTAAGATAGATACCCTTGGAACCTCATGTTATGCAATGAACATAATGTGATAGATAGTTAGGGCTAATAACGGAAAATGAATTAATAAAAGACGGTATTGCTTTTATTTCTTTATGAGGCATAGTTATACGATCTTCTACACGTTCATCGAGTACTTTTGTACTTACCCGTTACGTTATCTTTGTCTTTCCCTTTCCCCAAAGAAGATGAAGCAGTGGTTACATTGATGAGTTCTTTGATGACGAGGACGTTTGAGTTGGAGTTTGAAGGCTTAGATCGTTTAGATGTTTTCTTTTCATAAACAGTTGTTTCCAGCTTTGAACAATGTTGTTCTTTCTTTTGGTTTAGTTACCTTTGAGATCTTTTGGATTGAATTCTGGATGTTTAGATCTTTTATTGGATTTAGTTTTTCTTCACAGCATTGATTACCGTATGTTTCGATCGTTTGGTTTCCCGAGTTGTTGAGTTGTTTTATCTTCCGCGTCGTTTGATTTTTGATGGATGACGTAAGGCTTGCATGTATTATTGAGTTTTTATTTGATAATATATGTGCCGAGCGCTCTTTCCGGATAAGGACTCGGTGTCCGGAAACGGGGCGTTACAGTAGGTTTCTGTTGTGACACTTGTGAATGTGCCGAAAAATATAAATACAGTCACAACTTTCTGAAAAATTGCCTATATTGTGTTGTAGTCAAAATTACTTTTTAATTGCCTACATTGTTTGCAGTTTGTTTGTTTGCATATACTTGTGTAAGGTTTGAACATATAACTGCACCTGCAATTCTGGAAAATTAACCTCAAAATGGTTGTAGCAATAGAAACAATTTTTACACATTTTTCAGAAAATTGGCAAGACTAACTGAATTGTCTTCAAGGCCAAAATACTTTGTAATTACTACATTTTTTCTGAAAACTCGAAGAATAAAAGTTGTTTCTAGGGTGTTATAGATTACAAATCCATTTGTGTTATTTGTTAAAAGTGTTCGTGGATTTTTAAAATTCCGTTCGAAGACACAAGTGTTAAAAATAAAAGTTTGTGTTGCAAACTTTGTTTGTTGATCTTCTGTTTGTGAAACAGAAATGGAAGGAAGATTGGAATCAATCAATCCGTTGTCAATGGTGGTGTCAGAATGCAACACGGTTGAAAATCCCTGAGAATGGTTCGTAGACACGGGGGCTACGCGCCATGTTTGTGCTATAAAAGTAATGTTTTTCTACTACCAAGTAGTGGAAGGGGAAAATTGTCTATGGGAAATTCAGCCACTTCTAAGGTTGAAGGCCAATGAAAAGTTGTCTTGAAGATGACTTCTGGCAAACTTTTGACTCTGAACAATGTGTTGCATGTGCCTGACATTCGTAAAATTTTTGTGGAATCTTGTTACGGTGCAAACAGTGGCAAGAAATGAATATTCAAGGGCGAAAGTTCTAAAGGCAATCAAGAGGCTAAATCATTTAATGGTAAAAGCTTTAATTGTGGTAACAGAGACACCGCATGAGTAAATGCCGAGAGCCTTGAAAAATTGAGCAAGCAAATGTGGCAGAAATAGTCACGAGACTATGAATGAATTGAATCTGTCCACTTGATGATTGCATGAACTTTGTGAATAAACTTCTTTTTATGATTTTATTTAAATCGTGGTTTGTTATAAACGTTTTAATTTATACAATATTATATGAGTGTAATAATTTGTATAAATGTGTATGTAGGTGTTTGTGTAAACACCTTAATGGTTATGATAAGTTATTATAAATATATGTACAAAACGTGATTGTTATATTCATATTAATTAGAGATTTGCTTTCGGTTTTGTGATGTACATTCCAGCTGTGAAGATGAAGTAATTGATGCATTTGTTGATGCGGTCAAATCAACGTAATAAATAAGTTAATCGATTCATGGTGATCAAGGTGGAAATGTGTGACTCAAGGTTTAATGAATTTTGTTTTGGTACCAACAACATTCATCAAATCGTTGAACTACACTTACCTTAATAAATTAATATTGCGAAATGATGATTAACTTGAGGTTTATCCAAAACCTGTGGGGGAGAAAAATATCTTATGGACTAAACTTCATCAGATACTTGAAAATATGGGGGTGATTGGTAAAGGAAATTTACCTAAATAAAATGATATAACGAAAGCAATGAAATGGAAAGGAGTTGAATCCTTGGAAAGATATTACGTAAGGCTCAGAATTTGTCATTGTTATCAGCATGCAATAGTCGGTAAGTGATAGAAAAGCACACAGTAATACGGAAAATGGTAAGTCACGATTAAAAAATCGTAAACATAATATCATTTATTAATTGATCTCTAATGGTTTGATTTCCTTGATTGTATAAAATTGAAGGAGAATCTTGCGGATCCGCTTATAAAAAGGTTTAGCTAGAGATCGAGTGTCAATTTTTGACAAACGGGATGGAACTTAAGCCTATTACGCATGTTCCCTTATAATGGTAACCCAACCATAGTGACAGGCCCAATATCATGGTTCAAAAGAGACAACTAAGTTATGAGGGACAGTTAGCACTTACCCATTCTGTTAAAAACAAAAGTGCTTTCTGTGATTTTTTTAGGTTAAGCATTAAGCTTTTAATGATTCCTATATCTTGGTCAAGCCAAGTGGGGTATTGCAGAGTACTCTTTATAGGAGGTCATATGTAAGTGGAAGAGGGGCTTCTTCTGTGAGAGTTTGTGGGCTAAATTCTCTAACACATTTTCTGAAACCAAGGTGTTCTTGGGCCAAAATGGACACAACCATGAGAACTTCGAGAAGGCCAAGGGGTCTATTGTGTTGATATCATTGTCTAGGCATGCACCAAATCCTGAGCAGTTCAAGACCTAATTCACTGCTTAGCCGAGTATGTCCGATGGTATTCTACTAAGGAAGGTTCAAGGCAGCAAACCACCTCGCCCGATGCAATAGAGCTCCGTTTGATATCTCTTCAGAGTCCGCACTGCATTTGCATTAATTTTCATTCATGTGGGGGATTGTTGGAGAAATTTGAATTAAAATTAATTCTAAAATTAAGGAGGGTCGCATCGGTTCAGTGAAAAGTTAGCAAACCGTTACTACACTATTAATTTTCTCAACAAGATTGTTGAGAAAATTAATAGTGTAGTAACGGTTTGCTAACTTTTATGAAATCGAGTTTTATGAACAGTAGAAACAGAATGTCAACAATGTAGAACACATAACAGAGAAGAATTATTCATATGTATACAACACAACATCACGATTTTATGCATAGAAAATTGAGCATTTAAAAGCACAAGTAAATACGAAAACTTATTTGTTAGACTCGAGCGCGCGAAACATTTGTCCTTAAGACATTATTGCCCGACTACGTGCACACGGATATGGCAAGATGTCTCCTAGACACATTGTTAGTAATACCATCCGCAACGGAAGCGATTTAAGGATCTAGATCTATAAAATACACGTAATAAAATAACTAGATCTATATCTACAAGGGGGTTGTAGATCATACCTCTTGGATCTCAAAATCCAAGTTGAAGAACCGCAAAGCAAATGTAGGTGTGAAGAGCACCACGATCTTCCGTACGTGTGATCCAAACAACTCCCGGTGGAAGGAAATTCTCGACTCGAACCCTTCCGATATGCTACCCGGAAAAACCTCCAAGATTTTTCTTCAACCCCTTTGGCCGAAAATATTCTATCTTCTCTCTAAGAGATGATAGTCGAAATATTATGTGTGGTTGTAAGGCTTGGGTTAACTCTCTTTATATATAGAGAGTAAAACTTAACCTCCAAGGATTTTATTTTGCTAATAAAAAAAATCCAATAAATAAAGATAATTCCATAATATTCTAGAACAAATCTAGAATAATATTTATCTTTATTTCTTACCATAAATATTTATCTAATAAATATTTTATGCACATGTCTTATTAATACACAAGAAAACAATTTCTTGTTTCCATAAAAAGAGCATGGGGCGAAAATTATACTTATTGACCTAGTCAATATTAATTTTGCCATTACACAATAATTGGGCCAAGATTATTGAAAATGTCTTTTCCACATATTTAATTATTTAGCCCAACTAATTTAATAGTCCACTAAACAATTAATTCACATATCGTTTTAATAAAGTCCAACAAGAACTAAATTAATATTATTAGGATTCGACGTCCGAGAATAGCTATGCTATATTTGGAGGCACGTCGGGGACCATGGACTAATAATCGTGGCTCCGATAACTCAAATAAATAATTATCTTACGAGCGAATAATTATATTCGATAAATCAATCACAGAATATGCCACCATAATCCCGTGATCGCACTCCTCCGATTATGAGATTATATTTATCTCTCTCACGAGAATAATAATAAGCGTCCATCGATATAATCATTACATATGGATTAATCCTCCATAGATTATTCATTCTAAATCGGGAAGTTACCGTTAACCACTTTTTAGAACCTCTTATCCTTATTTACCATTAACCCCTAAGTGATCAATTAATTCATACAACTCTTTGGTAGCTAATCGGTGTAATATGAATTCGCATGCGATCGATCGATTTCTAGGATTAACAAATAAGAGAAAGCGTCTATCTACTTACATAAATGGAAGGAATGAATTCCGTATCCGTGATAACACGGACTACTCACTCAATCCAAAGACAATGCCAAGATGAGGTAATTCGGACCACGGACTCGGTGTAATCCTTAACCGTCAAGTCAAACCTCATCGATTCAAGCGGTTGATCACCTCGAGATTAAGATATATCCATAAATATGATCATCCATTGATTCGATAAGACTTCGATTACGGAATTATATCGTGAACTCTAATCAAATCGGTCCAAATTCTATATGATATATCTATCATATATAAATGCCCCACTAGGTTCTCTTAACCAAAAGTCCGGATAAGACAAGCACACCTATTGTGTTATGGACGCATTAATAGCACGTTAAAGGAGAGACCCGATACTCTCGATTAACTTCACTACGGGCTAATTGTATTTTAAGTACATCTTCACTAACTCAATCCTCCCGTGTATATCCCATACACTGAGTTAAGTGATTACATAAACGATATACTTTAGGGTTTTCTGTAGTGTAAATACTATTGTCCCATCGGTGAATATGAGAATAATAAATATGAATAATAATATCATTTCATTTATTAAATAAAACAATTACAAAAATTGTCTTTCGGGCATCACGCCTAACAATCTCCCCTTTGCACGAAAGAATGTGATTAATTGTTTTAGAGCACACCCTATTATTTAAACTACAACACACTACATCTCCCACTTGCTCTAAAGCAATGGAGACCCATCCCGTATTCGAGTACCCATTAAGCATATCATAACCATTGTAGATGACAAAGTACACTCCGAGTGTGCCGTCGTAGGATAGGTCAGTGACTCGGGGAGTACCTACATCTAAATGTCATGGGTCTTAATGATTAGTCAGGTTGTCGGCTCAAGACGATCCGTAGAATCAAAACGTTACCGGTCCATCTAATCATGTGGTACTTTCCCAATATGCTTTTGACCTCTAGTGATTTCGGAAATCCTTATAAGCTACCCCTTCATCGTTTGCACAATGATGTGGTATCGGCTTCCAAATCTAGAATCACTCCCAGATATGAAAAGGAAATCCTTAAGCTATATTGCCTCTCTAACTACTACAAAAGCCGCTAATCACCCAACTAGTTAAAGTCGAGTTGGCGTTGCTGGATTCCTCCAGGCAATAGCTTCAACACAAGAGTAAACATTGAGCCCGAGATCGACTTAACGATCATCCTCAATCTGACTTAAAGTCAAAATCAGTGTATCACACACATCCAAGTTCACACATGAATATGTCCGCATATTATTCCTCGTTCTCTTCAAGATACTAAAGGACATACTAAACTTGCTTTGTTAACCGCCGAATCTAAGATTCGATCAAAATTGACGTTCAATAACCTGACCATCTCTTACTAGAAAGAGAATCTATCCCATTTCTCTTGATCCGAAGATTTAGAGAGTCATTCCTGAGGCATAGGGTGAAACTTCCTCGTTGAATGTTGCATGCACAGATGCATCATCTTAACCAATAAGATGGATGGGAAACCAGTGACTGATTCTAATGAATTCGACCGAGTCAAACTCTTCAGAATGTTGTCCAAATCTCTGTTGTAGAGAATTGTGGCATTGTCAGATTCTGACTTCAGATAACACACCAATGTTGATTCCAACTGGTGCAATGTTATCCTTCACAAACACTAATATATGTATATATTCACTACCGTCCTAAAATTGATATCCAATCTACAAAAGACTTATCAATATTTCGGTCAAATCCATATATTGTAGAAATATATGACTTCCAGGTGACCGAGAGGTTTGCTTTTTATCCACAAAGGACATAGGCCTTGTGGTCATCCTGTCATAAGTTCATAAGGCAATACCCTTTTGTTCGAATGAATCCAGACTCCGTTTGTTTGGCAAGAAATCTCAGGAATCACCCCTATTTTACCTTCAACGAAATCATGCAATACTAAGTGGTAAGAGAGTCCAAGGTCTGATTAACTCTCTACTTCTTAGGGAATTACCCCTAGACCACTCAAGCTTTGCTCTGAAAGATAAACTTTCCTATTCCTTCTACTCTTTTTTGTGTAGATCCAATTACTCCCACTGGGCCTGAGACGCTCAGGTGATCCTACTAGAGTATGAACAGCAAATCTCTGTTGTAGAGAATTGTGGCATTGTCAGATTCTGACTTCAGATAACACACCCATGTTGATTCCAACTGGTGCAATGTTATCCTTCACAAACACTAATATATGTATATATTCACTACCGTCCTAAAATTGATATCCAATCTACAAAAGACTTATCAATATTCTGGTCAAATCCATATATTGTAGAAATATATGACTTCCAGTGACCGAGAGGTTTGCTTTTTATCCACAAAGGACATAGGCCTTGACAGTCATCCTGTCATAAGTTCATAAGGCAATACCCTTTTGTTCCGAATGAATCCAGACTCCGTTTGTTTGGCAAGAAATCTCAGGGAATCACCCCTATTTTCTGCTTCTGAACGAAATCATGCAATACTAAGTGGTAAGAGAGTCCAAGGTCTGATTAACTCTCTACTTCTTAGGGAATTACCCCTAGACCACTCAAGCTTTGCTCTGAAAGATAAACTTTCCTATTCATTCTACTCTTTTCCGTGTAGATCCAATTACTCCCACTGGGCCTGAGACGCTCAGGTGATCCTACTAGAGTATGAACAGAACTGGAGTACCGAACTCCATTCATAGGGTTATGGCTATTAAACCAACCTCTATTATCAGAATCCTATACTGCTCGCAAAAGAGCCATAGGTCATCAATCGATCCTCAGGCTACAAAGTCCGCAGAACCTGTAATGGGTAATGGATAAACCATACTCCCAATACTTACTGGGTGGATCGAAATTCTGATCTAGTTTAGTAGTATTTAGTGTTATCACCAACAACCAATGTTGGATGTGGTCTGATTTTAATCAGTTAGTAACTACCTTAAGTAAACGTACTTCAAGGTTCAAGGTTTTGATGTTCATGGACTCTATCAGAAAGGATGCAACAGTATAACTGTCCCTTCCCAATTTCAAGAATCCTATATCTAACCTTTATACTCAATAGCTTAAAAGATATATCACGAATGGTCATTGACCGAACGGATGCGCGAAATTCCCAGTCTTACCTTCAAGCACCGTGTGCTAAATTCTTATATTTACGGAAGTGGGGTGAACCGAATCCACACCTTATCTGGAAATTCCAAAGCATATTCTAGGTAGACTTCTCGGTCTTGCATTTCAATGTAAACCATTATTTTGCTTCCAATAACTTTATTGAGTTAAGCAGTGTATTGTAGCACATCTAAAAAACTATATAAGGCAATTTAACGGTTTCTTACTTAGTGAGAACATGTCACAATGAGGCAGGCTGAGCATCAGTCTCGAAGACTATGAATGGCCTATTCCGAGTATAGAATACTCTATCTCTGTTGAAAACAGAGAAACCTCAAAATATTTTGGATAAACTTTCCGGAGTGTTTGAATAGTTATCAGACAAGAAGCTCCTACTAGCTTGTATCTTCATCAGACCCCGAAGGTCGTCATGAACAAGCTATGTTACTTCTTTATAACCATTATCCTTTCCCGATTGAAAGGAAACTTAGTCATTGAACCTTTGAGACAATATAACCAGACTGGGAGAAATGAATCACCCTGAGCCAGTCTTCAGGTCTTGTCTTTTAGGGACTATGCACTAACTATGGAATATGAAGAAGCGTTTATCTAAATATAGAAACCAATTGCTTTTAATAGTTCTTAAGATGTGTTATGTATACATATTTCAAATTGCTTGTAAGTGGTTTTGACTTTATCAAACAAAAGTCCGAGTCTTGGATTCGTACTACAAATGGTATAATCACTTTCTATACGACAAACAAATTATCGAATAGAAGGTAAATCCATTCGTTCCAACGAATCTTAAACAAAAAATAATTTTTCCGCGATATCCAAGGATTGAATCCGAGATTCATTTCCTTATATCACTCCCACTATTCTAGCTAAAATTAACTGCCCGTTGTTTACTCTTTTAATCGTTAAATGCACTGCTATTTTGTTCTTCCAAAGAACTTAGCTCGAGAAAATCGCCAAGGATTCATAGGTTGGTGATCCAAAATCACTGTCCTTATCCTATGATTTTCAGTTAATTAATTTTCGGTTCAGCCTTAAAGTTTTCTCAGTTTAGGTGACTTAACACTTTTAGACATATTCTCCCATTCTTGACTTTCCGTGAATGGAAACAGTCTTGAACCATCGGTTCGTTTGAGTAGACACTACTCTTGAACCGTGGGATGTCTATTTCGAGTGTTACTGTCGGGACTTCTCGGATTTTCTAATATACGGAAAAACAACAAATCATAACATTAAAGCTCCCACTAGTTTATCGGTTCCAAATAATCATCTAACGAGCAATGCTTTATTTTTTATGATTTTCCGATTTTTCGATTAGAAAATCTTTCATATATAGTTCCAATGTTTCCAGAAAAACAACAAATCATAGAACTCCCACTAGTTCATCGATTCCAAATATCGTCCAACTAGCAACATTTCATGACTTTCCGGTTTTTCAATTAGAACGGTTACGTGTGTAGTCAGTCACACTTTTCTAATGTTCTAGAAAAACAATAAATCATAAAGCTCCTACTAGTTCATCGATTCCAAATATCGTCCAACTAGTAACACTCCATGATTTTCCGACTTTTCAATTAGAAAATTACTCGTGTAATCACTACACACTCAAAATTCACTAGAAGAATTTCAATGCCCGAAATCACCTTTGATCAAACTAAGTTTGTCTTCCGTTTGACACGAATGACACTAGTGACATACCTATATGTCACTCTGGTTTTTAAAAGGCTTAAGAGAAAATATCTCTTTCGAAAAATAATTGCATTATCAATTAAGTAGTTCAACATCCTAGTTACTTTCCACTTTTTAACGAAGTCAATACTAGTCAATTATTAATTTTTAAGCAATTTAGTAAGGGATTAATGCTGTAAATAAAATGACATTAATTCAAGTTTAACACTACTATATAATTTTATTTTAGGAATTGTAAACTAAAATTAAGTCTACTCTACCATTCCAAGGTTTTAACCTCGCATCTCAGTGCCGCCGTAGGGTAGGTCAAAGAGATGACGGTTAAATCGAGACAATCTCATCAATGAATAACTTGTGAGAATCAAACATCCCACGAGAATCGAACATCCCTTTATTCATTGACTACCTTCATTTTTTAGCCTAGATATGATCAAAAATATCCTTTATGAGTGTGACCTACTATATTGGATCTCTTAGGTACGCCCCGAGTGTGCCGTCGTAGGATAGGTCAGTGACCCGACGAGTACCCGGAAATCCTATCCTTTCGGAGACCAAGCCGTGAATGTTGATAGGGGTGAACACCGTCCGTAGGGGGACGAAATCAAAGCGCCGCGAGGCGTCACCCTTCTCTCACTTACTTGTATCTATAGTAGAGGCCGTGGGGTTGCCGCCGTCGCCTCCCGCTCCCACTCAATATTTTGGAAGTGGTGGTGGGTTAACTAACCACGTCTTTTGATGTTAACATAAAAGCACATCAAATCAAGGATTCGAATGGTGTCGGTAACGTGAGGCAAGCCTACCCGCCCTATTCGTTGGAACATATGTGATGATCAGACGAAATCGGGTCAAGACGACCCTATTGAGATAAGAAGGAATCACCCTCCGTTCTCCGGTGTAGCTTAGTCTTGCCGGACCCCGTGCATACATCACACTAGGAGGGTTAAGTCGGTCGAGCCTAGCTCGATTGACCACCCAACCTATAAGCGAACCGTTTTATCCAAGATTTATTGTTCTTTTACCATCATTCAATCTCGTAGACACTACGAATCGAAAACGTGATCTCGTTTGGGCTTTAAGGCGGTTCACCGAGAACACACACCGAAAGTCTTAACGATTTCATAACCCGTCCTCGGATCTTTAATTAGTTACTAAATTTATTAATTACCATGTATTAATTAAATTTCAACTAATTACACGAGTTTGTATACATGCCTATTTTAATTACCAAAATTAAAATTCTACATGTATGCAAGGAGTGGATTTATGATATGATGCATGTCATGGCAATTCCGATTTTATATCTATTTTATGATCAAACACATAAAAAATAAATTGCGGAAAATTTAAACACCGAGATGGATTGTTGGTACCCCCGTATCTAATCTATCATAGGAAAGCAGTAAGTTACATAATATATGTCTTCGAGTCTTGATCTTCAAAACTTGAACTCGAACCGCCGGATCACGAACCACGAACACCCGAGAGGAGAAAAGACCTTTTTAATTAAATAAATCCAATTTATTATAATTAATCCGAATTTTTTTTTTTATTTTTTTTTATTATTATGTTTATGCGGCTGTTTCCATAAAAAAAATATTTTCCAAAAAATATTTTGTTACAATGAGGCGGCTGCATAAATTATTTTCCAAAAAAATAATATATATATATTTTTTTGTTCTGCCAAACGGCAGTATGAAAAAAATAGGTTTAAAAAAAAAAAAAATTTACATGCAGCCCCATTATTAAACCCTAGCCGCATGCATTTATTTATAAACAGGACTTATAGCGACGCTTTTCAGCGTCGCAGAAAGTCCTGTAGCAGTTTTTTAATAAAAATTTTATCCGTTTCTCCTCGTTCATACCTTGGGTTTCGCCTTGATCTTCAATTTTCCAGTAAGATCTTCATCTTTTCCAGCCCGGATATTCAAAATTACAATAAGAGATGCTACTTTTACATATAAATTTCGAAAATTGACATAAATAAAATACAATTCCTATGCTCAATTGTTTCTAAACAAAGGAGCTACAGTAGATCTAACGAGTAAACAGTACCAACCCCAATCCATCTCTTCAACCAAGACATTCATGATCATAAAAAAAATTAAATTAATTTTCGGCCCCTTTTTAAAAAAAAAAAAATAATTGGGACAACAAATCTACATGTTTTACCACTCCTACATCTAATATTTTATACGTATAAATATAGATCACCTTGGCGACTGATACCACTGTTAGTAATACCATCCGCAACGGAAGCGATTTAAGGATCTAGATCTATAAAATACACGTAATAAAATAACTAGATCTATATCTACAAGGGGGTTGTAGATAATACCTCTTGGATCTCAAAATCCAAGTTGAAGAACCGCAAAGAAAAAGTAGGTGTGAAGAGCACCACGATCTTCCGTACGTGTGATCCAAGCAACTCCCGGTGGAAGGAAATTCTCGACTCGAACCCTTCCGATATGCTACCCGGAAAAACCTCCAAGATTTTTCCTCAACCCTTTTGGCCGAAAATATTCTATCTTCTCTCTAAGAGATGATAGTCGAAATATTATGAGTGGTTGTAAGGCATGGGTTAACTCTATTTATATAGGAGAGTAAAACTTAACCTCAAAGGATTTTATTTTGCTAATTAAAAAAATCCAATAAATAAAGATAATTCCATAATATTCTAGAACAAATCTAGAATAATATTTATCTTTATTTCTTGCCATAAATATTTATCTAATAAATATTTTATGCACATGTCTTATTAATACACAAGAAAACAATTTCTTGTTTCCATAAAAAGAGCATGGGGCGAAAATTATACTTATTGACCACCTAGTCAATATTAGTTTTGCCATTACACAATAATTGGGCCAAGATTATGGAAAATGTCTTTTCCACATATTTAATTATTTAGCTCAACTAATTTAATAGTCCACTAAACAATTAATTCACATATCGTTTTAATAAAGTCCAACAATAACTAAATTAATATTATTAGGATTCGACGTCCGAGAATAGCTATGCTATATTTGGAGGCACGTCGGGGACCATGGACTAATAATCAGCGGCTCCGATAAATCAAATAAATAATTATCTTATGAACAGAATAATTATATTCGATAAATCAATCACAGGAATATGCCACCATAATCCCGTGACTGCACTCCTCCGATTATGAGATTATATTTATCTCCACACGAGAATAATAATAAGCGTCCATCGATATAATCATTACATATGGATTAATCCTCCATAGACTGTTCATTCTAAATCGGGAAGTTACCGTTAACCCTTTTTAGAACCTCTTATCCTTAGTTACCATTAACCCCAAGTGATCAATTAATTCATACAACTCACTGGTAGCTAATCAGTGTAATATGAATTCGTACGATCGATCAGTTTCTAGGATTAACAAATAAGGGAACTGTCTATCTACTTCCATAAATGGAAGGAATGGATTCCGTGATCTCGTGATAACACGGACTACTCATTCAATCCGAAGACAATGCCAAGATGGGGTAATTCGGACCACGACTCTCGGTGTAATCCTTAACCGTCAAGTCAAACCTCATACTGATTCAAGCAGTTGATCACCTCAGGATTAAGATATATCCATAAATATGATCATCCATTGATTCGATAAGACTTCTCGATTACGGAATTATATCGTGAACTCTAATCAAATCGGTCCAAATACTATATGATATATCTATCATATATAAATGCCCCACTAGGTTCTCTTAACCGAAAGTCCGGATAAGACAATCACACCTATTGTGTTATGGACGCATTAATAGCACGTTAAAGGAGAGACCCGATACTCTCGATTAACTTCACTACGGGCTAATTGTATTTTAAGTACATCTTCACTAACTCAATCCTCCCATGTATATCCCATACACTGAGTTAAGTGATTACATAAACGATATACTTTAGGGTTTTCTGTAGTGTAAATACTATTGTCACATCGGTGAATATGAGAATAATAAATATGAATAATAATATCATTTCATTTATTAAATAAAACAATTACAAAAATTGTCTTTCGGGCATCACACTTAACAGATACAACAGACTCCTTGTTCTGGACTTGCATTAGATGTGAACAAGCAACGAGCTGATCCGACCTTATCTCAGACTTGTGAAATGCGGAAAAATATCTTTTTCTTTTGACATAATTTCGGTATGAAAGTGCAGGAAAAACTGTGTTCTATTTATTCAAAATGGAGGAAATTTATAGGAGTAAAGAATCCATTCACTAACGGTTGCATCCTTTCAAAAATGAATCAACCGAACAGGTACTACCTTTAACCGAAAGGATACAACCTCGTATGTAGTCGTAACTTTTCACTAAACCGATGCGACCCTCCTTAATTTTAGAATTAATTTTAATTCAAATTTCTCCAATAGAAATTACATTCGGGTGGGATAGTAGACTATACTATGTTGATCGGATAGGTTAATAGACTATATTATGATGATCGGTTGGGCTGATATACATGTTTTACTACGTCATAATATCAATATATATAAAATATTTAAGCATAAATAATTTATTGGGGTGGGCTTAGCCCCCTATCTTAACACACAGCTACGTCTTTGATCATGCCTATATAAACCTCTAGGTTTGTCATCACCAGGAACGGGCTATGAATGACACATATCTACACTTTGCATCTCCACGCATTGAAGTCGGCCTTAGTTTGGATATTTATTAAAATCTCCGCCTTGAAAACGAATTAATTATCAAAGGACCTATCCGCATATCAATCTCCAAGACCCCTTACGTTTCTTACATTGTGTAGGTTTCATAACATGTACCGTACAACTCGAGCCCATTTCACAAAGCCCGACGATAGCTCTTACATTTCACATGGCGAATTTTATCATCATCATCATCATCTTATCTTTCTTTGTCCAAATGACTTGTATTACTCTATTTTTAATTGCAAAATAAAAATTCTGTGAAATTTACTTTACATTTACCGCATACATCCATATTCTATAAATTTTTCTTTATATCTATCACATATGTAAAATAGAGATTCTTATGTATTTCATCTTGGATAGAGATTCTATAAACTAGAAAAACGTATATTTAAAACTGTAAAATAGATAACTTATTAAAGTATCAAATAAATGTGTTTAATAGAGTTATTAATGTAACGCCCCCAGACCCCGGGCCTGATAGCGTTAAATGAGTCATAAATGACCTGGTCAACTGCCTAGGCCACCGTCCTCGCTTGGTCTAAAAAGGCTAACCCGAGTTGACAAGACCTTTATGTCTCACACTTATATAGTGATAATGCGCTTCCCTCACTTCCAATGTGGGATATCACCTTCTCTCCTCCCCCCTATAAGGGACTGACGTCCTCGCCAGGACGGCCAAGACTTGTCACACTGGACTTGTCCCAGTTTCGTCTCTACCAGAGGATGTAGAGGTGGCCCCTACCGACACACAGCATAGTGTGGCACTTAGGTCCGTCTGACAGTTGACTCTGAATACCATTATGTAATGCCTCCAGACCCCGGGTCTGTCAGCGTTAAATGAGTCATAAATGATCCGGTCAACTACTTAGACCGCCGTCCTCGCTTGGTCTAAAGGGACTAACCCGAATTTACAAGATCTCTATGCCTTACACATATATGGTGGTGATGCGTTTCTCCGCTTCCAATATGGGATATCACAATTACACACGTTGAAGAGTTTAAATAAATTCCAATATGTCAAGTCTTAAGAGTCTAAACTTGTGTAATAGTATGTCTCTTTGTCATCCATGTTCAAAATGCATAGTTGTTGAAATAAAAAAAATGCATACCAAGTTGTGAAAGTGTGTTGCAATTGTGAATAAAAAAAAAGAAAAGAGGAAGGCTAGCACTTGCAGTAAATGCTATACAATCAGTAAATGCTAGCTATACAACAGAAAAGTCAATGAAACAACAACCTAACCAGTACCAGAGACCAACTTGAGTATACTCAGATTAAATGAGCTAGGAACTGACCTAATTATGTAAGTTGTATTTATTTATTGTGCAAGCTTTTAATTACAAGAGGAGATTATAGTTGTTTGTTCAAAGAAACCAACCAACTTCTCCTGTAGCCATACTGGCTTAAAAGTTCAGTCATCATGTATTCAGAGATTTTGTAATCTGGGTTAACATCTCTATTCCTATCTCTATCTCTAAAAACACTATTAAAAAATACATATCCCTACTTTACGGCAACTAAATTCAGAGTACTCTACATCAGCTTCCCTATTTCTATCCTTAATCATTAAAATATTCATTCTTTCTCTATAAACAATTTTTCAAAATTAATTTTTGTTAGAAAGAATAAGAAAAAATGAATAAAAAATATGTATGGTGAGCTACAGTACCACCCTATATTTGGTGTGACACTGTTCATGGTCCCTATTGTAGGTAAAGGGTGGGGAAGCTGACGGAGTATGTTTTTGGCTGTATCCTTATATTTTATCCCTATTTGTAGGGACTTTGATGCTAATGCTCTAAGTCAAATGATAATCAGAAATGGATCTAGAAGAAAATGTTAGTGGGGCGAATCTTATTGATCTAATAAAATATTACTTTAATAACATACATATATACTTAGTGACATCTTCCTTGGTGAAAACGATAAACCTAAATAGTTACTGAATTTATTATGTCTCAAATAGGGCTAGGTCTCTAGTATGCAATATTATGTGACATCTTCACAAAACAATGCAATATTGAATTTTCTCTTTTCACTTTCACAATAAATAATGCAATATTATAAGTTATTTTCAGAAATTAATGCAATATTTTGTTATGAAATGTTTTTCTTTGGAATAATTTGTTATGAAATGTTGAATTAATGATTCATTTATAATATTTGTTAACTTGTGTGCAAAAGCTATTAAAAAAAAACTCTTATATTATGGGACAGAAAGAGTACATGTTTTTAAAGTATGATAAAATGTTTTAACATCGAAGCAAAAATGTATTGTATCGTTTGTTGTGTTACTGCAGTTATTATAGTAAAATAATCTATTATTCAATTAGTCATAAATAATGATCAATAATATATAAATGTGTTGTGTCATTCCTTATCGCATAATTGTTCCGACAATAAAACAAGACGACAAAATGCAAATAAAAAACAAAAAAACAGATTTCATTTCATAGATTTGGTAGCATGTGCTTCCTAGATTTCTTTTTTGAATAAGTGCTTTCTAGATTTCATGGTTAAGCAAACAGACAATTATGGTTAATTAGTAAAAAAATAACATTGCTTGTACGTCATGTATTTAGATATATCAGTCGCTTAAGTATTATTATACGGTTTTCACAAATTGGACGTATCTCTCGAATAATCCTATTTTTTTTAAGGGGAAAGAGTAATCCGTCTGCCGTTTTCCGAAAATCGAAATATTAAAATAAGATTGAGGCTGTAAAATATAATCCACTAAACATTTCTTAATAATAATTATGTCATTTTACGAAAACGAAATATTATGTTCATTATTTATTCTCGAATTTAAAGCGTGTATATGTACATATATCTATACTATAATATAGAAAATAGCATATTTAACCCAATTACCCATAAAATACCCAATTACCCATAATTGACCCGACTCATATCCACAAATAAACACACACTTAAAATCGTCACTACCAATCTTCCGAAAAATCTGAAGATTACTCCCACGAATAGCTGGGATGGAAACTTCCTAATCACAACTTCCACCGTTTCAAATCCCACAAATTCGGTTGAAATCTAAACTAAGTAGGAATAATGGCCGCGTATCTGCTCTACCATTTTCAAATTCACTTCTTATCTCAATTCTCAACTAATTATAAAAAATAGTTGCGGGGAACTTATTCATCACAGTTTTATACGCTTATCAATTCCCGAGTTTCCGACGGAAAGCTAAGTAACACCTACCTATCAAAAACTTATGCCGAAGGTGGAATACAGAGCTATGGGAAGAGAAGGAGCAGGACCGGTCCTACGTTTTGAGAGGCCTTAGGCGGAGAAAAAAAATAGGGCCTATTAACACGAAAAAAAAATTCGACCGAAAAATGATTTTTTTCTAGTATTCAAATTCATTTCATCATTTTCATACCCAAAACATACATATATATATATATATATATATATATATATATACACATACATATTACTAAATATTAATTCAAGTATTCAACAATTCAACAACGCTCTTGAAGCACATTTGGAGGCGAAATCACTAATCAAAGCATAATCGTCAATTTCATCAACCGATTTCCGCTCAATCGATATTATGGCCAATCCATTCAAGCGTTCTTGAGTCATCGTGCTTGAAGATGGGTCTTTATTAGCTTCAACTTGAAAAACTCCGTTCACGGATGCAAGCTATTACGGAATAGTCAACAATATCCGGTAAACAACTTGTGTGTTTTCATAACTTAGAGGACATGTCTTCAAAAAATTCAAAATTTCGAGAGGTTCATCCACATCTTTGGGCAAAACATGTATAAGAAGTTGTAACTCATAATACAACTCTTCCCAATCAATATCCTCATGTGCACCTTTTGTCAACATTTTTGCAAGATACTTACAAGAATTCTTCAAACTTTCTTCATCTTTGCAGCTTTCATCCAAATCAAACAAGAAGCCAAACATTTTTTCATACTCATGAAAAGCTTCAAATCTAGCTTTAAGTGAGGCAAGAGCTTGGTCAACAATAGAAATGAAGTATTCCACCCTAAAACTCTCTTCGGGAGAAAACATGACTTGTTCACTTGAGCTCTCATCAAATTGTTTTTTTCTATGAACGATTCTTTTGTTGGGAACACCACATTTCAATACCCACTTCAATAGCAAGTTCTTTTGCTTTTGCCAAAGCTTTATCGAACCCGTTCTCTCTATATTCTTCAAATTTGGTAACAAGTCCTTTCAAATTCTTTATTGCGGTAGTAATAATCATGTCCTCCGTTTGTAGATCCTTGCTCACAACATTGATAAATTTGAGAACATCATACCAAATTATTGAGCTAAGCAAAAACTCAAAACTCTCAAATTCACTATAAGCTAGATTCTTGGCATGTTTTGTTCCATCGTAACTTTCCTTTTCTTCAATCAACTCATACAAAGCATCTCTAATTTGAGAAAATTGTTGCATGATTGGTCTTACACTTTCAAAGTGGCTCTCCCAACGAGTATTACTCAACCTTTTAAGAGTAAGAGAAGTTGCATGCTTTTTTAGTACGTCCCACCGCTTTATGGACAATGCAAAGAAGTTGTAAATGTGTTGAATCGATCCAAAAAAATCTCCGGCCTTGGAAGAAGATCCGGCCATATCACTCAATGTAAGGTTTAAACTATGACAAGCACAAGGTGTGTAAAATGCTCTAGATTCTTTTCAAGCAATTTACTTTTACACCTTTGTAATGGCCTCTCATGTTAGCACCATTGTCATAGCCTTGGCCTCGTATATCATCCATGTTCAATCCAAGGTTAGATAATGTTTTTTCAAGCTCCTTGAATAGGCCCTCTCCACTTGTATCAACAACCTTTATAAAGCCAAGAAAATATTCTTCAACCGTAATGGGCAACTCATGAACATTGACACAACGAATCAATAAAGTTAGTTGTTCTTGATGGCTTACATCGGGTGTACAATCAAGTATAACTGAAAAATACTTGGACTTTTGGATCTTTTCAATGATAGCACATTTCACCTCATTAGCAAACATCTCAATCAATTCATTCTGAATTTTGTGACTCAAGTAATGATGTCGAATTTCTTTGCCCTTAATCCTCCGTATGTGCTCTTCCATGATATGATCAAACCGTGAAACACTTTGCATAAAACCTAAGAAGTTTCCATTGTCCTCCGCAAATAACCTCTCACTAGACCCCCTAAAAGCCATATTATGTGTGGCAAGATATTTGATACCATTAACTATTCGCAACATAACTTGCTTCAAACGCTCTTTTTCTTTCGAAACTAGTTCATGAGCTTTTTGGTCAATTGTTCTTCCATGCTTCAATCTCTTTTCCAACTCATACCAAGAATTCATACATTTGAGGTGCCCCGGGCTTGCTTCATGAGCTCTAAGCCTCGATGCAAGATTATGCCAATCATTCGTACCAACACTATCCAATTGGTAAGAGGAATCACAATTTGTTGTACCCTTGAAAAGTTTACAACAAAAGCAAAATACTCTATCAATGGATTTTGAATAGACAAGCCATCTTCTATCATGTTTCTCTCCATTCTTCATCACACGAGTATAATGCCCATTTAAAAAACGCCGGTTTTGTTTTGAGCTATCCTTAGGATATTCACTATCATCCATTTGAACTCTTACGGGACCTTTTATCACAAGAAAGTCAACAAGATCTTGATTAGGAAACTTCCAAGTGTTTGGATCCGAATCAAAATTTTGAAACATTTGTTCCTGCTCTTCATCTTGATCTAAAGGAGTTTCATGACTTTCATCATTGACACATTCTTCTTCTATGTCATTATTGTCCATTTCTTCTTGTTCATTAAAGGCATCATCATCATCATTATTCACATTTGCCCCTTCCCCTTCATCGTAGTATCATTCATCCTTGTTTTTTTGACAAACTTTTCCATGGCTCCATATTGTTTCTTCTTTTCTAGTTCAATCGCCTTTTTCCTCTTTCTTTTAACATTCCCGGATTCCCACTTAGGCATTTTTCTAATTCCTACACACAAGTAAAATAGCCAATAAACACAACTACACACAAGTACACAACCAAGTCCAATGACCCAATTTTTCTAATTTCCACCACAATTCCACATTTTTGTCAATATACAAAGACAAAAAGCTTCTGCGTTCACCATATCCTCAAAACAAAAGTTCATTTAACAACTAATTATTGAAATTGACAACTAATTTATCAAGTATTAAGTAAGTATATACAACTACAACAACAACAAGTCAAAAAAAAAAAAAAAAAAAATCCTTTGATTGAATTGCAGAATTGGTATTTGGTAACAAGGAAAGGAAACATACCTTGGCTTGGAGACTTGGAGAGTTGGAGTCTTGGAGAGTTGGTGTTGGAGTTGGAGACTTGGAGTAATGGCCGCCTAATGGGAGCCGGAGGTGCCGCCGCAAATCAGAAGATGAGCAATTGCCAATTGAGCAGGAGGCAGAGGCAGAGCCGCAGGTTCTTTGATTTTTTTTTTTGATATTTGGGATAGGATTTTTGGCTATTTAATTTTTATTTTTTTGTATTATGAAATTTTATGGGGCCTTTTTATTGGGTTTTTTTTTAAAAATAATTTGGCCTTTTTATTTGGTTTTTTTTCTGAAACATTGGGCCTTTTATAGTTTTTTTTTTTTTTTTTTTTTTTTTTTTTTTTTTCCGTATATATAAGCAACATATATATCTTGGCCGGTGTGCATTGCATTTGGCTAAGCGGTGCCTGGCTTGCCTAAGGGTTGGGCCGGCCCTGAGAAGGAGCATCCGGAGGTGGAATAAAGAGCGATGGGTAGAGAAGGAAGCATCTTCTCCGGCACGAAGCTATCCTAATCAATAAACCCACCGCCATCTTCTCCGGCACGAAGCATCTTTTATTTTTGATTTCTTGCTTGGTTTTTTGCGTTCTGCTGTTTGGCAGTTTTGTATTTCAAAATATTTATTGCTCTGTTTTTTTGCGTTGCGCTGTTTGGCGGTTTTGTATTTCAAAAGAGAATAATTGTTTCTTTTGTTGTGTTGCTATTTTCTATGTCCATTTTTACTCAGGTAATCTTTGCAGAAACAAGATTTTTGGATTTGAGCATATCCAATGAGAGACATCAAGACATGAATGTACTTGGTAATCTTCACCTTTCTTTAAATCTGTTGAGTTTCGTAGTGTTTGATGGTTTTAGGAATCTGAAATTTTACATTTATCATTTATCACTTCAAAATTCTTAGCTTTCACAGTTATGGGATTTTTATTAATCTATCTATTTATGCCGCTAGGTCGACAGATCCTCAAACCCACAATTGTAAAAAAAAAAAACACCGATATATTTGTGGTTTTGCATTTATCAGCTATTCTAGCTAGGTTGAGTTTTGGCTATTTTAGGTTTGGTAAACTTCGTAATCAATGTCAAAAGTTAGAACATGCATAATTGACCGGAGCCGACATATAATCACCCATTTACCCGGATATAGAAAAATAGATCAACAGACATGTTTTACTTTCCAATCATGTTACTTTTCATACAAGTTGTCGGACATATATTGGTTGGTTAATCAATACAAAGATCTTCCGCTAATCAACACAAGGTATCAAAATTGTTTTGTGGGTCGTCCATTGTTGGAAAATACTTTTTATCTTTGCTATGTATGGTAATAACAAATTTTAGTCCGGGTCTTTTGATGCAGAAACTGCTAATTAGATTGGTGAAAAAGATACAACGGCCGGTTACAGCTCGAGCTGAAACACAACATCTCAACATCTGGGACCGGTAGTATAGCCTTCATCGGCATAAATGTCATTTCTTTTATGAAGATAACCCGATTCGATTTTCATCGGCATATATGTCATTTCTTTCAGGAAGTTCATGACACGGTTTTAAAGTAAGGTGAGTTTCTTTCAACTTGCAATAGGTATCATTTCATGTAAAATTTCAAAAGGTCATTTCATGGTTCCTGAATTAGCTTTTTTGTTTCCATGACACTATATTGTTGAATAAAAAAAAACTCAGATATTCCTCGCGCATAAAGTACACGAGGCTGCTGCACCATAAAGTACACGAGGCTGCTGCCTCGCGCATACATATGCTTAGTAAGTTGTTAACCTTATTTATTTTTCTCTCCTTTTCCTTTCTTCTAATCTGCATGTCCACTTTGTTCAGTCTATAACAAACCAAAAAGAGTTTAGATGATCTTTTTTCTTTCCAAATGAGATGTTTTTCTACTTTATCGGGTTTTCCAATTCATGATTCATCAATTGCAATTTGTTTTCAACTCACATTGATAAATTTGTTTTATATTTATCTTTTTATAACAACGTTTCTTTTTGTGTTTGAGGTCTTTGTGGTGTTGGCGTTAAATATGGTGGCAACAATAGTGATGTTCGATTTTAGTTCTGCAGCGTTTTTTTTAGTTGATGAACGAAGAATGTGGCGATTTTTCTGTTTTTCCCTTTAGTTTCTGCATCAGGATGCCAATGAAAATTCATTTTGACTTTTAACTGTTAAGGTTATATTCACTTTGTAAAATAACTGTTAAGGATCCTATTATCCCCACCTCTCTAGAAACTTGGGAAAAAAAGAGTCTAATACGTTGTTTTTCTTATAGGAGGGAAGTCCGTTATGGAGATGATTATATATTTAGCACATTTTCAACTTTGATGTTTTTTTTTTTTTTTTTTTTTTTTTTTTTTTTTTTTTTTGCTTATAGCCACCGGTATCCGGAACCCACTGGTCCGACTATTTTGAGTTCGGCCGGTCGTCGTGCTGTAGACCGACTTCTTTACTGAGGAAACGCGGTCAGTTAACTCTTTCAACATGGCGCCTCAGACGTCTTTGAATCTGCTTTCATTCCATATTTAGTATTTTATTTATTAATCTTTTATCCGGGTTTTGATTTTTTGATACAAATCAACAACTGAGTATTTTTAGCCGGATATGTAATTTATTAAGGGAAGCATTTGATTGAGTGGAATGTAGCGAGTTTAAAGTTTAGCATGTTGATGCCATTTTATATGTTTAAGGTTGACTGTAATTCAATCTGTTTTTTTCCTTTTTTTTTTTTTTTTCTTCTTCTGGAATTTGGGAAACTATCATCATTGTTATCGTTTTTATCATTATGAGTCATCCTAATAATCTAGGAAATAATTTCTTATCATACTGGTTGTTTAATGTTCTCGGATACTTCATACTTATGAGGGTTGTTAGTCTATGTTGTCATATTTCCTTCGATTTGTCCTGGCATATTTTATATGATGATTTGTTTCCTTTTTTTTTTTTGGTGTATTGGTAGTCTACTTGCTCTTTTTTTTCTTTCTTTTCGCTCTGATGAGTTGGTTACAAATTTTAAGATAATTTGTTTCCCAAATGTGTCTATCAACTTTGAAGGCAAGTCACTGAACTATGCAATAAAATGAACGGAAAACTTTCATGTTCATCAATTTCTTTGATAAATTTTGTTTTTTTTTCACCCGTGCATTATGCACGGGTTATTGGCTATATATATATATATATATATATTATGGAAAAATCTGGACTTAATTTAATTAAGGAGTAATTAAGGAAATAATAAGCAATTATTATTTTGGGATTTGTTATTTTAGAAATTGGGTTTTTACATCCTTGAGAAACACTTGGAGAGCAAAGACTAGGGCTGAGAGACTTCTTCAGAAATCTAAGTCGTCTTTCAACCGTTTTCAGATTCGAGTAGAGTGTTGGAATCGTCGTGAAGAGGGCGTCGTTTCAACACCAAAAGTTTGGAGTTTTTCTAAAGGTATAAATTTCGACCTAGATGTGTTTTTGAATGAGTTTGCTGGATTAAAACTCATGAACTTGTAGTCTTGTTTGTTTTGGAAGCATGTGATCGAATCTAATCTAAGTTTGGATTGATCACATACATTTTCTGTGGAAGGGTTCAAGTTGTTGATGCAGATTTTCGTAGCTTTTGGAGTTGGAGTTAGCATGCTAAAAGGTAAGAGGCTCTTCCTAAGTTTTAGTTATGCTTTATAAGGTTAAGATTGATGTGTTTAGATGTTAGAAATCATGTCTTTTTGCTAAAGTAGTATGAGATGATTTGGTTTTGTAAAGGTTGAGTTTTCTGCTATTTTCTGAGTTTGATCGATGTTGATCGTGTTTGGAATTGGGTAGAAATCGTAAGAAGTGCAGAAAATCGTGTTAGGGTTTTTCAGGTGAAATGCGCACGCATTGCTAAATACGAGAGTAAATTAATTATGCTATAGGCCTCAATGTGCACGCATTGCTATTTCATGATGGTCTGTTCTGTTCCAGCAGGAGCCATGCATTGCAAGCAAGCGCACGTATTGGTTGGACAGAAACTTCCTGAAAGTTTATGGTTGAGCAATACGCACACATTCCAAGGAATGCGCACACATTGACCCTAGTTTTGGGGGAAATGTTTTTTAAGCCACGAGATGAGTTTTAAATGTTGTTTCTTGATCTAATAACATTAATTGGGCATTAACAAGCATTGATTGAGTTTCTGATGCGTTTAGTTCCGGAACGGAATGGATTCTTTCTAAGAGTTTAAGTTCGGGACCGTCGGAAGAGAATGATAGGCTTGTGCTTTGATGAGTTATCATTAATCAATGTCTGTGTATGTGATATGATGTTGTGTCTAGCCATCTAAGTGAGGGAGTAGAGTTGTTAAAGTGAGTTTTGCCTTGAAAACAGTTAGGTGACTTGTTAACGATTAATAAACACATACTTGAGTAGTAAAAGACTAAACATCATGTCACCCTTGGATAACCACCTGTCCATATCGCGATGTGTGGGTGTTCAGATAAAGTGAACAACACTGCTGGCCTATAAACGGCTAAATGGCAGTGGAGGAACTTCGCCGAATGTGTGCACTATCGGAGCCTACCATAATAGGCTTCCATGGCTATTGGTGTGATCCACCAATAGGTTGCAATCAATATCTCCTGGTGGATTTTCATCAGGCATAGTGCCTTTGAGTGTGGTTGTAACAGAGATAAGCTAAGTTAGAAACGTATAGTCACGACATGTTGATGGACATGAAGTGAACCCTAGATTGAGTCGGTTTTAATAAAGATAATATGATCATTATGAATCTTGCGTTATAAATTTGTAATTAAAAATTAGATTCAACCTTTTATTAAGTACTTTATACTTACCTCAAATGCATGTTTGATATGTGTTTGGAGATGAGAAGATGAACATGTTGAACCGGATTTCGATGAGGATTTCGAAGACGACTTTTGAGGACACCGACGTTGAAGCTTTTATTTTACTTCCTTTTATATGATACACTAGACTTGATATTCTTCTTTTGGAACTTTGTAATTTTCTTTTATTCGCAACTTTTGGAGGTTTCGTATGTTATAATTTCTTTTGGATTTCGTTGTAATAAGTTACATTTCTATCCATATATGTTTGTTTCTATTCTTGCCATTGGTTGAAAAAAATTATACCCGAGTCTTTTGCTTCCGTTTTTGCTTAACTCGATACGACGTAGTAGAGGCTTACATATAATGTGAAATTTATTTTATATTATACATGCCAAACGTTTCTTTTCCAAATAAGGACTTGGTGTCCGGGAACGAGACGTTACAGTTGGTATCAGAGAGAAGCGTTCTATAGGCTTCCTTTCTTTTAAGATAAGATTTCTTTAGATCTTTTAGTAACGTTCTGATCTTTCTGTGATCTCTCAGAAGGGTAACGACCAGAAGAGGATTTCATGGTGCTGAGAGTTCTGGGGTACGACAAGACAGTCCGACACTAGTGGTTAGCGACGGGTTTGTGCGACCAAATCCTTCACCTCATCAGAACCACACTCCACGACCTCATTGATGCCCAACACCATGACCTCAGTTTCAACAGGAACCAAGGTACAACTACATCCCACGCGGGCCTGGGTAGGAACCCATACGTGTCAACATAATGGGTGATATTCCGCCGGTGCATGTACCTCCGCCGGTAAGTGTATACCATCCACCACCACCGGTAAACCACCCTTCACCTCCAGTCTTCCATCACCACCAACAAACCTTTTATCCTCCACCAGTAGGTCACACCCCTCGACCTACAGTACCACCATCACCGTGTTTTGACCACCATCATGGTTTATCCACCTTACGGTTTACATCAGCCTTACCATAACCCACCACATCACCAAAGATACCATCCCTATCAAACCGAGCCACAAGTGGTCCCTCCACAACAGCCTCAACCATCACATACCCTCCGCAGTAGCCTTACCCACAATTGTTAGAAAATCTACGCGGGAACGCAGCGTAATTTAAAATTTATTTCCTTTTTACCCAAGATCGACTTTCTTTAAGAAACAAGCATAAAAGAAGTAGACGTAGAGTATAACTTGGATGATCTAAAATAGATCGTCGCTTGGTATATGGTTGTTCGGCCTTTACCGTTGACCCACATGAACAACCCACCGAAATCCACCATTGGATTGCTACTAGAAAAACTCGGTTTCTAGACTGACCTTTTCTCTCTCTCAAAACTTTTTCTAGGAAGCTCTCTTATTTTTCACAAGAACTATTAGTCTCTTGGAATTGTGATGTACAAAAGAGCTAGCCAAGCCTACCTTAAATAGGGGGTGGTGTTCCCCATGCACTTCTCAATCTGATTGAGAGAAGCTTCCTAGTAGATTGGGGAGAAGGAAAAACCTTTTACTAGTAAAATAAGGAAAATAGATATTCTAGAATTATCTCATTTAATTTAATATCTCATATTAAATAAATCCAAGATATTGTCAATATCTAATCTTGATTATCTTTATCATATTACCATAAATCAATTTATGCAAATATATTAATATCTAATATTAATATATGATAATACCATTAATTAAATTGCACAATCCAAGTGTATCTTACACACTTACTATCTGCGCCCCATGTGCCAATAAATTGGCTTCCGGAATATTCTTAATTAATGTAATGATATGATTAATTAATTTGCAAAATACATGTACATCATATATATATATATATATATATATATATATATATATATATATATATATATTTCGACATATACATCAAATATGTATATTTAATTAATCAACATAATTAATATCTTTTATTATATTTATTCATATTAAATAAATACCACCATATTAATTTATCACTATAACACTTTATAGTTGAGATAAAACTTTCCTTATTTGGTTATCGCTATAACCGCATTTTAATCTGGCTAGATGTTCTTATTTGTGTGACCCGATATGCTTCCGAATATGTTGGCCGTAGGCACAAAGTGCATTTACTAAACTAGCCTTCATACCTAACGATCACGGAATAACGTCTAGCAACGTACCGTGACCCCCAATCATCGGAAGAGTCAAATGCAATGACTATTGCCTTTCATGTGAAACAGTTACCGTGTAAATACAATCATATCGCTATATAATATCCATACGGTCGTATCTCGAGTGTCAATACATTAACGACCGTATCTTATATTCTGGATATCATGCTCTCTCGAAGTAACTCATTTACTCCCACTTTGCAAAGATTCACGAGACCTAGACATTTCTTATAAGAAGGCCCTTTCGGATATTTACTCGTATTCATAGGATACACGATTTCCGGAAGGTCGACAAGAATCCTACGCATGCTTCAGTATCACACCCAATCACTACCGCATGATCGTCCTATGGCTAGAGGAAACCTCAATAGTGTCAAAGTATGACAATCCACACTGTGATGTCACGAAGACTCCGGTCTTAGGATAATTACACAACCGCCACATAGTGCGGCACTTAATAAAGTAAGTGGGTTAGTATAACGTACGCATTCTCTAATACACGTCCATGTACAGTCTAAGTGTCCCTACACTTTGATAGGCGAGATCTATCCCTATCTTCACAAGATAGAAGACATCTAATACGTGCTAGTCTAAACGTACTATTAATGTCCCATTTAATAGCAAATACGACTAGAGACATTTAAGTATCAAACTTTTTAAAGTGAATCAAGATCTCAGCAACCATAATCCTTATCATGATTTCTCTTTCACAGTTTGACACTAGGGACGTTATCATATATACAATATCATAACTGGTCCATTAAACGAACAAATATATAATAACAGAAAGCATATATTATATGTATAAACATAAAGAATTAGTGGAAATGATCCGACCCGGTTGGATCCGGTCCAACCCGATTGGGTTTAGGACACTATTTCAACAATATCCCACTTGGCCTAAAGCCAATCACTCGTACGCACAAGGCCAAGTTGAAACACGAGAATCTCATGCAATACTCGCGACTAACCCTAAGCGTGAACGGATCACTATTCATAGGGACTTAGACTATCTTCATATCATGCTTCAAATGAACAAGTCAAAAGGAACCACCTCAAGACACACATGAATCTCTGACGAGACCCTGAGCTATATCGAAAATGTGGAAGAACCGCACAAGGTTCAGGATTGAACCTTCTAGATCCATGTACTGCTCCCGCTGTGCCTCTAAGGAAATACAGTGTTTTGGCTCGGTTGTAGAATTTACAGTGATCTCTAGCTAAGAACATTTCCAGCTCACTGTTTCACTTAATCAAATTGACCGCAAACCCAGATTGTAGCTCCCACTGTCTTCATAAGACCATGGGTATACATCTGTATATCTACATTTATCCAATTCCAAGTTTCAATAAACTAGGAAACCATCCTTAAAACTTCTATGGATATTCTTGACATCTACCACAATCACTTTCATGCTAGCTCATGACTCATCATGAAGTACGAACATAATTATTTATTTGATTTATCGGAGCCGCTGATTATTAGTCCATGGTCCCCGACGTGCCTCCAATATAGCATAGATATTCTCGGACGTCGAATCCTAATAATATTAATTTAGTTCTTGTTAGAATTTAATTAAAACGATATGTGAATTAATTGTTTAGTGGACTATTAAATTAGTTGGGCTAAATAATTAAATATGTGAAAAAAACATTTTTCATAATCTTGGCAAAATTAGTGTTGTGGCCGAAAATTATATATTGACTAGGTCAATAACAATTTTCGGCCAAGGCATGTTCTAGGAAACAAGAATTTAGTTTTCTTGTTGATTAATAAGACATGTGCATAAAATATTTATTGGATAAATATTTATGATAAGAAATAAAGATAAATATTATTCTAGATTTGTTCTAGAATATTATGGGATTATCTTTTATTTATTGGATTTATTTATTTGCAAAATAAAATCCTTGGAGGACAAGGATTACTCTCCTATATAAAGAGAGTTCTCCCAAGCCTAAAATACTATAGAAATTTCGACTTCATCTCTTAGAGAGAGGGAAGATAAATTTTCGGCCAAGGGGAATAAGAAGGAAAATCTTGGAGGTTTTCCGGGTAGCATATCGGGAGGATTCGAGACGAGGATTTCCTTCCACCGGGAGTTGCTCGGATCACACGTGCGGATGATCGTGGTGCTCTTCATACTTTCTTTTGTTCTTCCTATTGGGGTTTTTCTACTTGGATTTTGAGATCCAAGAGGTATGTTCTACAACCCCCTTGTAGAGAAGATCTAGTTATTTTATTACGTGTAATTTATAGATCTAGATCCTTAAATCGTTTCCGTTGCGGATGGTATTACTAACAGTGGTATTAGTCGCCTGGTGATCTATATTTATACGTATAAAATATTAGATCTAGGAGTGGTAAACATGTAGATTTTTTGTCCCAATTTTTTTTTATAGGGGCCGATGCATGTTTAAATTTTTTTTATGAATGTCTTGGTTGAAGAGATGGATTGGGGTTGGTATTGTTTATCCGTAGATCTATTTTGTAGCTCTTTTGATTAGTATCACTTGAGCATAGGATTTGTAATTTAATTTTATGCAACTCGAAAATTGTAAAGATGGTTTCTTTGTAATTTTAATTTTGATCCGGGTTCGAGACGACGAAGATGATGTGTTGAAGATCATGGTATTGAAGATCATCAAGAAAGTAAAAACGGGAGGAGGCCGATTGTTTTATTTTATTTTATTTTATTTTTTTTCCGGCAAAAAAAAATAAAAATTTGGTCACGGCAATTTTTTTCCATGCGGCAATTTTTGTACACGGCAATCTATTCTTTTTGACCTAATTTAGCATGGCCGAAAGGCATGCAGTAATTTTAAAAAAAAAAATTATAATTTTTTTAAGGATTTGACCGATGCTGCCTCATTAAAAAAATAATAATAATAATAATAAGTTTTTATAAAACAATTTGATAATATAGATATATTTTAAATATATTGGTATATTACGGCCTCCTCTCCTAGTCGTTTGTGGTTCGTGTCAAGATCGAAGGTTTGAGATCCGGAAGTTTCAAGATCAAGATCGAAGATCGAGATTTGAAGACTTAGAATTAGTTTTACTTTTTCCTTAGAAAATAGGTTAGTCGGGGGTACCAACGATCCATCTCGGTGTTTAAATTTTCCGCAATTTATTTTTGTATGTGTTTGATCATAAAATAGATATAAAATCGGAATTGCCATGACATGTATCATATCATAAATCCACTCCATGCATACATGTAGAATTTTAATTTTTGGTAATTAAAATAGGCATGTATACAAACTCGCGTAATTAGTTGAAATTTAATTAATACGTGGTAATTAATTAATTAATTTAGTAACTAATTAAAGATCCGAGGACGGGTTATGAAATCGTTAAGCCTTTCGGTGTGTGTTCTCGGTGAACCGCCTTAAAAGCCCAAACGATATCACGTTTTCGATTCGTAGTGTTTACGAGATTGAATGATGGTAAAAGAACAATAAATCTTGGATGAAAACAGTTCGCCTATAGGTTGGGTGGTCAACTGAGCTTCGCTCGACCGACTTAACCCTCCTAGTGTGATGTATGCACGGGGATCCGGCAAGACTAATCTACACCGGCGAGCGGAGGGGTGATTCCTTCTTATCTCAATGGGGCTCTCTTGACCCGATTTCGTCCGACTGTCACGTATGTTCCAATGAATAGGACGGGTAGGCTTGCCTACATTACCGACACCATTCGGAATCCTTGATTTGATGTGCTTTTATGTTAACATAAAAAAGACGTGGTTAGTTAACCCACCACCACTTCCAAAATATTGAGTGGGAGTGGGGGAGGCGACAGCCAACCCCACGGCCTCTACTATAAATACAAGTAAGTGAGAGAAGGGTGACGCCTCGCGGCGCTTTGATTTGTCCCCCTACGGATGGTGTTCACCCCTATCAACATTCATGGCTTGGTCTCTGAAAGGATAGGATTTCCGGGTACTCGTCGGGTCACTGACCTATCCTACGACGGCACACACGGGGCGTACCTAAGAGATCCGATATAGTAGGTCACACTCGTCAAGGATATTCTTGATAATATCTAGGCTAAAAAAGGAAGGTAGTCAATGAATAAAGGGATGTTCGATTCTTGTGGGATGTTCGATTCTCACAAGTTATTCATTGATGAGATTGTCTCGATTTAACCGTCATCTCTTTGACCTACCCTACGGCGGCACTGAGATGCGAGGTTAAAACCTTAGAATGGTAGAGTAGACTTAATTATAGTTTACAATTCCTAAAATAAACTTATATAGTAGTGTTAAACTTGAATTAATATATGTCATTTTATTTACAGCATTATATCCCTTACTAAATTGCTTAAAAATTAATAATTGACTAGTATTGACTTCGTTAAAAAGTGGAAAGTAACTAGGATGTTGAACTAGTTAATCGATAATGCAATTATTTTCGAAAGAGATATTTTCTCTTAAGCCTTTTAAAAACCTGAGTGACATACAGGTATGTCACTAGTATCATTCGTGTCAAACGGAAGACAAACTTAGTTTGATCAAAAAGGTGATTTCGGACTTTGAAATTCTTCTAGTGAATTTTGAGTGAGTAGTGATTACACGATTAATTTTCTAATTGAAAAATCGGAAAATCATGAAGTGTCGCTAGTTGGACGATATTTGGAATCGATGAACTAGTGGGAGCTTTATGATTTGTTGTTTTTCTAGAATATTAGAAAAGTGTAACTGACTACACACGTAACCGTTCTAATTGAAAAACCGGAAAGTCATGAAATGTAGCTAGTTGGACGATATTTGGAATCGATGAACTAGTGGGAGTTCTATGATTTGTTGTTTTTCTGGAAACATTGGAACAATGTACGAAAGATTTTCTAATAGAAAAAAATCAGAAAATCATAAAAAATAAAGCATTGCTCATTAGACGGTATTTGGAACCGATAAACTAGTGGGAGCTTTAATGTTATGATTTATTGTTTTTTCTGGTATATTAAAAAATCCGAGAAGTCCCGACGAGTAACACTCAAAATAGACATCCCATGGTTCAAGAGTAGTGTCTACTCAAGCGAACATTGGTTCAAGACTATTTCCATTCACGGAAAGTCAAGAATGGGAGAATATGTCTAAAAGTGTTAGTCATCTAAGCGAGAAAACTTTTAAGGTGAACCGAAAATTAATTAAGCGAAAATCATAGGATAAGGGCGGTGATTTTGGATCACCAACCTATGAATCATTGGCGATTTTCTCGAGCTAAGTTCTTTGGAAGAACAAGGTAGCAAAGTGCATTTAACGATTAAAAGAGTAAACAACAGGCGAGTTAATTTTAGCTAGAATAGTGGGAGTGATATAAGGAAATGAATCTCGGATTCAATCCTTGGATATCGCGGAAAAATTATTTTTACATTTAAGATTCGTTGGAGCGAATGGATTTACCTTCTATTCGATAATTTGTTTGTCGTATAGAAAGTGAATATACCATTTGTAGTACGAATCCAAGACTCGGATTTTTGGTTGATAAAGTCAAAACCACTTAGAACTGCTGAAATATGTATATAACACACATCTTAAGAACTATTAAAAGCAATTGGTTTCGATATTTAGATAAACACTTCTTAATCTTCCATAGTTAGTGCATAGTCCACTAAAAGACAAGACACAAGGCGGCTCGGGGTGATTCCTTTCTCCGATCTGGTTATATTGTCTCAAAGGTTCAATGACTAAGTTTCCTTTCAATCGGGAAAGGATAATGGTTATAAAGAAGTAACATAGCTTGTTCATGACGACCTTCGGGTGCGATGAAAGATACAAGCTAGTAGAGAGCTTCAGTAGTGACTTCTTGTCGATAACTATTCAAACACTACGGAAAGTTTATCCAAAATATTTTGAGGTTTCTCTGTTTTCAACAGAGATAGAGTATTCTATACTAGGAATAGGCCATTCATAGTCCTCGAGACTGATGCTCAGCCTGCCTCATTGTGATATGTTCTCACTAAAGTGAGAAACCTTTAAATTGCCTTATATAGTTTTAGATGTGCTACAATACACTACTTAACTCAATAAAGATATTGGAAGCGAAATAACGGTCTACATTGAAATGTAAGACCGAGAAGTCTACCTAGAATATGTTTTGGAATTTACGGATAAGGTGTGGATTCGGTTCACCCCACTTCCGTAAATATAAGCATTTTAGCACACGGTGCTTGAAGGTAAGGCCCGGGAATTTTTGCATACGTTCGGTCAATGACCATTCGTGATATATCTTTTAACCTATTGTGTATAAAGGTTAGATATAGGATTCTTGAAATCGGGAAGGGACAGTTATACTGTTGCATCCTTTCTGATAGAGTCCATGAACAACAAAACCTTGAACCTTGAATTACGTTTACTCAAGGTAGTTACTAACTGATTAAAATCAGACCACATCCAACATCGGTTGTTGGTGATAACACTAAAACACTACTAAACTAGATCATAATTTCGATCCACCCAGTAAGTATTGGGAGTATGGTGTATCCATTACCCATTACGGGTTCTGCGGACTTTGTAGTCTGAGGATCGATTGATGACCTATGGCCCTTTTGTGAGCAGTATAGGATTATGATAATAGAGGTTGTTTTAATAGCCATAACCCTGTGAATGGAGTTCGGTACTCCAGTTCTGTTCATACTCTTGTAGAACCACCTGAGCGTCTCAGGCCCAGTGGGAGTAATTGGATCTACATGGAAAAGAGTAGAATGAATAGGAAAGTTTATCTTTCAGAGCAAAGCTTGAGTGGTCTAGGGGTAATTCCCTAAGAAGTAGAGAGTTAATCAGACCTTGGACTCTCTTACCACTTAGTATTGCATGATTTCGTTCAAAAGCAGAAAATAGGGGTGATTCCCTGATATTTTCTTGCCAAACAAACGGAGTCTGGATTCATTCGGAACAAAAGGGTATTGCCTTATGAACTTATGACAGGATGACTGTCAAGGCTTATGTCCTTTGTGGATAAAAAGCAAACCTCTCGGTCATTGGAAGTCATATATTTCTACAATATGTGGATTTGACCAGAATATTGATAAGTCTTTTGTAGACTGTATATCAATTTTAGTACAAGTAGTGAATACATATATTAGTGTTTGTGAAGGATAACACTACACCAGTTGGAATCAACATGGGTGTGTTATCTGAAGTCAGAATCTGACAATGCCACAATTCTCTGCAACAGAGATTTGGACAACATTCTAAAGAGTTTGACTCGGTCGAATTCATTAGAATAAGTCACTGGTTTCCCATCCATCTTATTGGTTAAGATGATGCATCTGTGTATGCAACATTCAACGAGGAAGTTCTACCCTATGCCTCAGGTATGACTCTCTAAATCTTCGGATCAAGAGAAATGGGATAGATTCTCTTTCTAGTTAGAGATGGTCAGGTTATTGAACGTCCACTTTGATCGAATCTTAGATTCGGCGGTTAACAAAGCAAGTTTAGTATGTCCTTTAGTATCTTGAAGAGAACGAGGAATAATATGCGGACATATTCATGTGTGAACTTGGATATGTGTGACACACTAATTTTGACTTTAAGTCAGATTGAGGATGATCGTTAAGTCGATCTTGGGCTCAGTGTTTACTCTTGTGTTGAAGCTATTGCCTGGAGGAATCCAACAACGCCAACTCGACTTTAACTAGTTGGGTGATTAGCGGCTTTTGAAGTAGCTATAGAGGCGATATAACTTAAGGAATTCCTTTTCATATCTGGGAGTGATTCTAGATTTGGAAGCCGATACCACATCATTGTGCAAACGATGAAGGGGTAGCTTATAAGGATTTTGGAAATCACTAGAGGTCAAAAGCATATTGGGAAAGTACCACATGATTAGATGGACCGGTAACGTTTCGATTCTACAGATCGTCTCGAGCCAACAACCTGACTAATCATTAAGACCCATGATAATTAGATGTAGGTACTCCCCGAGTCACTGACCTATCCTACGACGGCACACTCGGAGTGTACTTTGTCATCTACAATGGTTATGATATGCTTAATGGGTACTAGAATACGGGATGGGTCTCCATTTCTTTAGAGCAAATGAGAGATGTAGTTTGTTGTATTTTAAATAATAGGGTTTGCTCTAAAACAATTAATCACATGCTTTCGTGCAAGTGGGAGAATGTTAGGTGTAATGCCCGAAAGACAATTTTGTAATTGTTTTATTTAATAAATGAAATGATATTATTATTCATATTTATTGTTCTCATATTCACCGATGTGATAATAGTATTTACACTACAGAAAACCCTAAAGTATATCGTTTATGTAATCACTTAACTCAGTGTATGGGATATACACAGGAGGATTGAGTTAGTGAAGATGTACTTAAAATACAATTAGCCCGTAGTGAAGTTAATCGTGAGTATCGGGTCTCTCCTTTAACGTGCTATTAATGCGCCCAGAACACAATAGGTGTGATTGTCTTATCCGGACTTTCGGTTAAGAGAACCTAGTGGGGCATTTATATATGATAGATATATCATATAGGACTGGACCGATTTGATTAGAGTTCACGATATAATTCCGTAATCGAGAAGTCTTATCGAATCAATCGATGATCATATTTATGGATATATCTTAATCCTGAGGTGATCACAGTCAACTGCTTGAATCAGTATGAGGTTTGACTTGACGGTTAAGGATTACACTGAGTCTGTGGTCTGAATTACCCCATCTTGGCATTGTACTGGATTGAGTGAGTAGTCTGTGTTATCACAGATACGGAATCCTAGAAAGACAGTTGCCTTATTTGTTAATCCTAGAAACTGATCGATCCATGGAGTTCATATTACACTGATTAGCTACCAGTGAGTTGTATGAATTAATTGATCACTGGGGGGTTAATGGTAAATAAGGATAAGAGGTTCTGAAAAGGGTTAACGGTGACTTCCCGATTTAGAATGAACAGTCTATGGAGGATTAATCCATATGCAATGATTATATCAATGGACGCTTATTATCATTCTCGTGAGGAGATAAATATAATCTTATAATCGGAGGAGTGCAGTCACGGGATTATGGTGGCATATTCCTGTGAATGATTTATCGAATATAATTATTCTGTTCGTAAGATAATTATTCATTTGATTTATCGGAGCCGTTGATTATTAGTCCATGGTCCCCGACGTGCCTCCAATATAGCATAGCTATTCTCGGACGTTGAATCCTAATAATATTAATTTAGTTCTTGTTAGAATTTAATTAAAACGATATGTGAATTAATTGTTTATTGGACTATTAAATTAGTTGGACTAAATAATTAAATATGTGAAAAAGACATTTTTCATAATCTTGGCAAAATTAGTGTTGTGGCCGATAATTATATATTGACTAGATCAATAACAATTTTCGGCCAAGGCATGTTCTAGGAAACAAGAATTTAGTTTTCTTGTTGATTAATAAGACATGTGCATAAAATATTTATTGGATAAATATTTATGGTAAGAAATAAAGATAAATATTATTCTAGATTTGTTCTAGAATATTATGGGATTATCTTTTATTTATTGGATTTATTTATTTGCAAAATAAAATCCTTGGAGGACAAGGATTACTCTCCTATATAAAGAGAATTCTCCCAAGCCTAAAATACACTAGAAATTTCGACTTCATATCTTAGAGAGAGGGAAGATAAATTTTCGGCCAAGGCGAATAAGAAGGAAAATCTTGGAGGTTTTCCGGGTAGCATATCGGGAGGATTCGAGACGAGGATTTCCTTCCACCGGGAGTTGCTCGGATCACACGTGCAGAAGATCGTGGTGCTCTTCATACTTTCTTTTGCTCTTCCTATTGGGGTTCTTCTACTTGGATTTTGAGATCCAAGAGGTATGTTCTACAACCCCCTTGTAGAGATGATCTAGTTATTTTATTACGTGTAATTTATAGATCTAGATCCTTAAATCGTTTCCGTTGCGGATGGTATTACTAACACTTACAAAGATACGATGATTCATATGTGCACCGATTTGCCATTGTTAATCCATAGATCGATAATAGATGTTCACGACATCAGATGAATATCGAAGCTCATTTGATTGCTAGGATAAGACCAATCATTTAAAGAACTGTATGAGATGGAAGATGCGAAATTGAATTGAATCCGGAAGGGAAGAAGCTCAATCATATCTATCACTGCTATCATTGGTTTCGAATACTACTCCTATCATAGCAACGAGGGTGATTAATGAAATGAAGGGAGAATGTTGTGTGTCAGTGAAGTATAGACAATGTTATCATTTAAAAATAGAACTTCTAAATTTTTTGTGCATTGCACAACATACATACTTTCAAATTAGTATAGTATTTTCCCGTGCATCATACACGGGTGTTAGGCTAGTCTATATATATTTGAAAGGAAGATTTAACCCAATTACCCGTTTTGACCGCTCCAAATCCGTAAAAGATCCAATAATTAACAGCGCCACATGGACCCTTTGAACTACCTCTCCGAAAAACGTATAAAAAAAATCCTATATACGAATTCGGCAACGGAAACAGAGACTCTAAACCGCTTTTTTCAAATCAGATCTCAACAGATAAAACAAATTTCATCTGTATACAACTCTAATTTTAGTCCTGCAATCTCTTAACATCTTTCAAATTTGAAATGTGACAACTGTACAAGTTTGCTAATCCTACGTTATCCTATGTTATGCATTTGAATTCCGGTAAGTGTTTCTCATATTGGAATTCATTTGTTTATTATTATGACCTTGATAATGCATTTTGCTTTCCGTTCAAGAATTTTGTCAGGGTTGTTGTAGCTTTCTCCCACCTAACAACTCATGCATGCCTAATTGTATCACCAAAGTTTTTGATTGATCGGGACTTTTTTTACTTTTCAAACAAAATTCAGATTGGAAGTCTCGTCCAATGTCGGTATTGTCAGTTTCTCCTTTTATTTATTTAGTATGCACAGGTTTATTGTACGCCTTTGCTAATATTTTGTTATTTGTGTAATTGGTCTTTCATTTTTAGCAACTTTTTATTGCTTTCACAAGGTGTCCTCAGACAATTGTTTGAGACTAATCCTTCGAGGCACTGTCGGGCACCAAAGGTTGGGACCACTCCCAACAAGGTTTGCTGCATCAACAAGGGCTCGAACCTGAGACCTCTTGCTTAAGAGACCGGAGTCCCTTCCTGTTTTGTATTCATTTGTTGATTATTTTAATGAAAATTATATTTCCTTTTAAATGTTTTTCCGCAAACATGAAGTAGTGACTTTTGATTTTGATGTTCGTCTTTTTGATATCTGATTTGTGGTGTTAGATTCAGGTATCCAAAACCTGCAATATTTAATTGGTGTAAATTTTAATGTGATCATATGAGCATATGATATGCATTTTTTCTTCATAATTTGCTTCATTCGGTATAAAACCATGATGAAGTATTGTAAATTGGTTTGGTGCCTTGCAGTAATGAATCAACTTATTTGTACACTATTTCTTTTCTGAGTTGATTTGATGTTATGTGTATGATATTTGAATACATTCATACCATAATGTTACAGATATGAAGCCAACACCATATAGGTAATATTGTTTCATTTAACAAAAAAATGATATAATTGTCGCTATCCACAAAATGTTGGATGCTACTTTTGCTTCAAACGTCTGTCCCCCTTCATCCTCTGGTAAGTCCTCACCAAGCTGAGCCTGCCCACCTGCAAATTAGATAATAGTGCAATTTCAATTTTAAATGAACATGAAAGTTTCTAACAACAGAGGCCATTTAACGGATAATGTACTAATTTCAATAATGCTTTCCCAGGGCTTAAGTTTCAGTCACAATCTGACTTGCTTTTCAAATCAGGAAATAATTACCGTCATAGACCAGTATTTAGCTACATTGTGATATTCATTAGGATCTTGTATGATGAGGACTTACCAAAATCAAGGCCTCTCCTCTGTACGTGGTAAGCCTCGATCTTACTTATTTTTCAAATGTTTTTATGACTGGTGCACAATTACTGTTAGTTTAGGGTTGAGTCAGAATCTGGGACGATGTCTCTTTGAAATCCAACATCCTCAATCAGTCCTTTCTTTTGTTTTTTTCGGTAATGCTCATTGAGTTACTTAATCAGCTTGCCTCCTGCTTTTGTATGACGGAAACTGCTAGGTTCACCGAAACATTTCTCCCGAAACATCCCGAAACATCATCATCACCATTCAATTATTTATTTTTATTTTTTTGATTGGTTGCATCCAGCCAATCAATGGCCTGGATTCATTTTGGTAGTATTGATGTGAAAAAAAATCGAGGGACATAGCATTTGCTTTTGTATGACATATGAGAAATTATTGCACGAAGATACTTCTTGACAGAAATAGGATGATTGGCCTGTGTGAAAAGAATTTTTTTAACTAATCTTTGTCTTTTTGCACAAACGATGCACATATAACGATCTAATACAATAGAGACTCTCTGCCCAAGAACCCCCCTATGACACAAGAGAATTATCTACAAGTGTTATACCAAATCATTGATTCTAGAGCTGCTAGAATACGTTGGATTGTGTTATATCATCCGTAGTGCATTGATCTCTATAAAGATTCTTAAATTGAAACCTTGCTCTCATAAATGCAATAAAGAATTTTCTATGACTTAATGAATCATATTACAAGCACTACATGGTGAGTCATTCAAGTTGAGGATCTTTATCTTTGGGCATACATCAGATTCTTTAGGGAAATAGACACAAATGGATTTATGCTATGCTGGAATGTGATCATATATTGGAAATATGCAAGTATGACCAACCACAGGAAGGTACAAACTTATATCTTATAGTTGGTGATTGGAATATGTGCAAATAATATCTACATTATTCAGTGGTTTTGTGTTGTAATATGGCTGTATTTTTTTAGTATTGGAACAATGATATGATTTGTTTCATTTGTTTTAATTTGTTAGGCCTGTTTGAACACTGAAAGGCAGAAAGAAAGAAAAAAAAACGATATCTACTTTCCTAAGAGGAAGTCCGTGGTTGCATGTTATCCCTCTATTTGTGATTTGATCAGGATCTATATCAAGTGAGTGTAAGATTGAATAAATGTTCCAAATAATATGATAAATGATGATGAAGCAAATTCACAAGGTTGGCTTGGTATGAAGGGAGACCATAAGAGAGCACAAGAGAGCGGCAAATTTTTTCATGTGGTATACTGTATTTTTTTTTGTGTCCGAAAAGATATTTACTTTTGTCAAAAACAAAAAAAAAAAAAAAAAAAAAGAGGCAGAACAGGTATGATCGTCACGGCATGGTTGAAGAGAGGTGAAGGCTGAGACAAATCGTTGTTTCCTTTTGAAAAAGTAAACATCTTATTCGACCCAATAATACAGTGTAATCGAAGACGCTAATGGTGATTTATTCTATTTGTTGAGGTACTCTTTGATCTATCATTTTTGTATTTAAAACCCTCTTACAAAGATACGATGATTCATATGTGCAACTTATTTGCCATTGTTAATCCATAGAACGATAATAGATGTTCACGACATCAGATGAATATCGAAGCTCATTTGATTGTTGGGCAAAGACCAATCATTTAAAGAACTGTATGAGATGGAAGATGCGAAATTGATTTGAATCCGGAAGGGAAGAAGCTCAATCATATCTATCACTGTTAGGTTTCGAATACTACACCTATCATAGCTACGAAGGTGATTAATGAAATGAAGGGAGAATGTTGTGTGTTAGTGAAGTATAGACAATGTTATCATTCAAAAATACAACCTCTAAATTTTTCGTGCATTGCACAACATACATACTTTCAAATTAGTATAGTATTGTCCCGTGCATCATGCACGGGTGTTAGCTAATCTATATATATTTGAAAGGAAGATTTAACCCAATTCCCGTTTTGACTCGCTCCAAATCCGTAAAAGATCCAATAATTAACAGCGCCATACGGACCCTTTGAACTACCTCCCCATAAAACGTAGAAAAAAATCCCATATACGAATTCGGCAACGGCAACAGAGACTCTAAACCGCTTTTTTCAAATCAGATCTCAACAGATAAAACAAATTTCATCTGTATACTCCTCTAATTTTAGTCCTGCAATCTCTTAACATCTTTCAAATTTCAAATGTGACAACTATACAAGTTTGCTAATCCTACGTTATCTTAAGTTATGCATTTGAATTCCGGTAAGTGTTTCTCATATTGGAATTCATTTGTTTATTATTTTGACCTTGATAATTCATTTTGCTTTCCGTTCAAGAACTTTGTCAGGATTGTTGTAGCTTTCTTCTTCCTAACAACTCATGCATGCCTAATTGTATCAACAAAGTTTTTAATTGATCGGGACTTTTTTTACTTTTCAAACAAAATTCAGATTGGAAGTCTCGTCCAATGTCGGTATTGTAAGTGTCTCCCTTTTTTTTTTTTAGTATGCACAGGTTTATCGTACGCCTTTGCTAATATTTCGTTATTTGTGTAATTGGTCTTTCATTTCTAGCAACTTTTTTTTTGCTTTCACAAGGTATCCTCAGACAATTGTCTGAGACTAATCCTTCGAAGCACTGTCGGCACCAAAGGTGGGGACCTCTCCCAACAAGGTTTGCTGCATTCATTCAAGATAGAAATTAGTCAATCCAAATCTTGACACTAAAATTTATCGCTGCATAATAGTCAATTATGCAAGTATCATTGCCATTCATGATCATTGCTTGTTCACTTTCCACTTAATATGGGTACCGTTCTTTATTTTTATTAGAGTTATTAGCCTTATTTTTTTGTAACAAAGTCATTAATCATCTAGAGAACTATGAAATTCTTCAGATATGTTCAAGGTTCCCTCTTGATTATACTTTATTCTTATTGAACTGGGAGTTCAATCATTATTTAATATTTTCAGGGGGGAGATGATGGATACGAAGATCCTCCTATTATGCTAGTTAGATTTATGCTTTTCTTTTATGGTTGTAAGTGCGGTGCCTTAGACATTTGTCTTTATTTGTATTTTGTCCCCTTTTGTTGAGACTATCTTCTGGAGTACTTGAACAATGAGACTTTTCTGTTTGATTACGGTGTATGGATTATATTGATCATGTTTTGATTATTGCATGGGATTGAAATTTCTTTTTATGCCATTTACCTTATTGGGATTGCAGATTGTATCAATAACATGGAAGTTGTCACTATTGACACGGTTGTTGCCTTGCTGCCTGGAACAACCAGTTAGGCAATGACATTTTCGGTTGATGACAACCTCATTGTTTATATTTTTTGCTCTGAGAATCTAATCTTTCTGTTGAATTTAAACTCAATCTTCAGCAAAAAAATCGTTATGATATCAATGTGAAGTATGGCTAATGTGTGTAATTGTCACGAATTATGCACGTGTTGAGCAGCTTTTACGTATTATATTCCTAAGGTAGGTATGGGTCGTTACATGGCTACTTTCTCGCATTGAGTTATCATTATTTTAATTTCCTAAAAAAGTATGTTGTTTCTGAGAATTTTTTTGTCGGGTAACAAGCGCTAATAGTGTTTATACATTTTTAACACAAAACTATATCATTTAAATAAAATAAAATTAAACAATATGCCCCTGATAACAAGTACTGCATTATTTAAAATATTCCTAAAAGATATCAATATGAAAGTGATTCGGAACATGCCACTTAATAAATCTTAACGAACATATCATAGCCTATCGAGTAGGAGTCTGTAACCACCTTAGGTTTTTAGACTTATGTGATTTTATTGCCATGTTATATAGTCTTTGCCTATGGATAATTGTATTACGTGTGTAGATTTCAAATTTTCATAGTATGTACTTGTTATACTTTGTTGTTATATATGTATTATGTGTTATGCGGTCCTTATTTACAAAAGAGAAAGTGAAACTCTGTCATGATCCTAATAAAGTAATAAACGGTCGAGTTCCCTTTAATGTTGATTTCCGAAATTTTATTCAGGTTTTCAGTCGGATTGTTACTAGCCAGAATTGAAAAGAGAAAATAAACAACTCTGGACGAGGCACCAAAGAGTATTAATTAGTAAATATGTGTAGATGTGCTTCATCCTCTGGTAAGTCTTCACCAATCTGAGCCTTTATAGTAGTGTTATTCTGCCCACCTGCAAATCAGATAATAGTGCAATTTCAAATTAAATGAACATGAAAGTTTCTAACAACAGAGTCCATTTAACGGATAATGTACTAATTTCAATAATGCTTTCTCAGGGCTTGAGTTTCTGTCACAATCTGACTTGCTTTTCAAATCAAATAATTACCGCCATAGACCAGTATTGAGCTACATTGTGATATTCATTAGGATCTTGAATGATGAGGACTTACCAAGATCAAGGCCTCTCCTCTATACGTGGTAAGCCTCGATCTTACTTATTTTTCAAATATTTTTTATCACTGGCGCAGAATTGCTGTTAGTTTAGGGTTGAGTCAGAATCTGGGACGATGTCGCATTGAAATCCAACATCCTCAATCAGTCTTTTTTTTTGTTTTTTTTCGGTAATGGCATGTGTAAAAAGAAAAAATATTAACTAATTTCTTTTTGCACAAACGATACACATCTAACGGTCTAATACAATAGAGACTCTCTGCCCAAGAACCCCCATATGACACATGATAATTATCTACAAGTGTTATACCAAATCATTGATTCTAGAGCTGCTAGAATACGTTGGATTGTGTTATATAATCCGTAGTGCATTGATCTCTATAACGATTCTTAAATTGAAACTTGGTCTCATAAATGCAATAAAAAATTTTCTATGACATAATGAATCATATTACAAGCACTACATGACTGAGTCATTGGAGTTGCAGGGATCTTTATGTTGGGCATACATCAGATTCTTTAGGGAAATAGACGCAAATGGCTTTATGCTATGCCGGAATGTGATCATATTTTGGAAATATGCTAGTATGACCAACCACAGGAAGGTACAAACTTATATCTTCTAGCTAGTGATTGGAATATGTGCAAATAATATCTACCATTATTCAGTGGCTTTGTGTTGTAATATGGCTGTATTTTTTTAGTATTGCAACAATGATATGCTTTGTTTCATTTGTTTTAATTTGTTAGGCCTGTTTGAACACTGAAAGGCAGGAAAAAAAAACGATAGCTGCTTTCCTAAGAGGAAGTCTATGGTTGCATGTTATCCCTCTATTTGTGATTTGATCAGGATCTATATCAAGTGAGTGTAAGATCGAATAAATGTTCCAAATAATACGATAAATGATGATGAAGCAAATTCACAGGGTTGGGTTGGTATGAAGGGAGACCATAAGAGAGCGGAAATTTTTTTCATGTGCTGTACTGTATTTTTTCTTTTTGGTCTCCGAAAAGACATTTACTTTTGTCGGAAAAAAAAAACATAAAAAAAGAGGCAGAACAGGTATGATCGTCACGGCCTGGTTGAAGAGAGGTGAAGGTTGAGACAAATAGTTGTTTCCTTTTGAAAAAGTAAACATCTTATTCGACCCAATAATACAGCGTAATCGAAGACGCTAATGGTGATTTATTCTATTTTTGAGGTACTTTTTGATATTTAAAACCCTCTTACAAAGATACGATGATTCATATATGCAATTTGATTTGCCTTTGTTAATCCATAGAAACGATAATAGATGTTCACGACATCGAGATGAATATCGAAGCTCATTTGATTCTTTGGGCAAAGACCAAACATTTAAAGAATCTGTATGAGATGGAAGATCAAATTGAATTGAATCCGGAAGGAAGAAGCTCAATCATATCTATCTTCGCTATCATTGGTTTGAATACTACTACTCCTATCATAGCTATGAGGGTGATTAATGAAATGAAGGTAGAATGTTGTGTGTCAGTGAAGTATAGGCAATGTTATCATTCAAAAATATAACTACTAATTTTTTCGCGCATTGCACAACATACATACTTTCAAATTAGTATAGTATTGTCCCGTGCATCATGCACGGGTGTTAGGCTAGTATATATATATATATATATATATATATATATATATATATATATATATATATATATAAATGACATTAATTTTGAAGACCCAAAATACATATAAATTTCGAAAAATATGTGGCTCCAAAATACACACTAGTTTACACATTAATTTTGAAGACCCAAAATACATATAAATTTCCAAAAATATGTGGCTCCAAAATACACACTAGTTTACGGGACTTGCCAGGTCTATGCCGGCTCTCTCGGTCGGGCATTCAACAACACTTCCCCTTTTGTTTCATTAGTTGTTGGAAGCCTTCAAATAAATTGATTTAAACAGCATAAATTTTTTTTTTTTTTGTTAGTTTATAAGGCAAGTATTCAGATTGTCGACCGTGGAATCTAATTATAATACTCCACCCGTCTAGTAAGTATAAATCTTCTAACTTTTTCTTATGCAATTCTAAAATATAAGCCTTTCTCATAAAAATATGCATTATTAAATGTTTTGTTTTAGCTAAATAATACAATATTATAAGGCCTTTAAAAAAAAAGCAATGATTTATCTTTGAATATTTAAAATATGATTAATTATGATGTTTCTTAAAACGTATACAAAAATTAAAAACCCTTATTTTATAGGAGTAAATAAAATTTCTAAAGACAAATAAATAAATTAAGGGGACAAACTAAATGCATAATACATATGTTGATCCACTGAAAAGGCTTGGTTAAGTTTAGAGGGAAGTGGGGTGGGGGGGGGGGGGGGGGGGAAATAAACTTAACACTTAAAAACTTTTCGGAGCTTTACAAACTCAGCAGGGTTAATAGTCTGCTGACTATCAGTAGTCTGCTGACTATTAAGGCTCTTGAATTTGTTGCAGCGGAATATATTAAATTAAGCCTTGTTACTTGTTGTTATAAATACGATACTAAGTATTAGATACTCAAAAGTGCAAGAGGTGTGATTCAGTAGCTAGTTCAGTCAATTTGATGTGATAAGTGTTAAGGGTATTTTTATACGGTTTTTAACGTTATATTTGATAATGATTTCCTCCGTATTTGTATAATTTGCATAGAAAACGAGTGTTTAAATGATTTATTAAGCAAGTAAGATTTTGATTAGTTTATTTGCAAAATGAGGTTGTGTATGTGTTTTAATTATGGTTTTACGAGTATTTGGATTGTGTTACGTTTTGCGGTGTTTTTGATGTCATGTAGGTACATGTTGGAGGCTGAATTGATGATCAAATGTTGATATAATTCGAGCTAAATCAAGAAAAAGAGCGAGGAAAGAAGGATAAAGATGGAAGAAGGAGGAGATAAAGATCAAGAAATCGAGATTCAAAGACATATGGGCGTTCGTCCGGTCCCGCCGTCGAGTGGACGGGCGTTTGATAAAGCAGACGGGCGCCCAGGAAAGTATTTTGATCTGAGAGTTTGGGACGCTGGATGAACGAACGTCTGGCACAAGTTCAAGGTGAAGGAACGAGCGTCGAGATATCGACGGGCGGCCCGAGAGGAAGAAAATCAGGATTCGGGTAGCGCTGAACTTCCAACGAAGTTCTTGATATGATAACAACCGATTTGACTCTGGACCTAAAGAGAAGAGTTGTAGGTCTTGAAGAGAGGATTCTACAGGATTTTGAATCACTCCATTCCGACTTACGAGGCCCGAGATATGAGCGTTACAAGTTTGGATGCTGTTGCTGAAAATAGTGGACGAGCGTCCGGAATCTTCAAACGGGCGTCCGGAGGCGGTTCTTTATAGCGGCCGACATTGAAACTCTATATAAGCAGCGGATTTCTTTCACCCTAATCATACAATTTTGAACCCTAAACCCTAGGGGCAGCTTGGCTGCGTTTTCCTTCATTTTTCTCTAGTTTTATGCACTTAAACTCTAGATTAGATTAGATAATTTCATGTACTTTTATTCATCAATTCGAGTTGTCAAGAAGATGCTAAGAGGCTAAACCCTCTTTGAACAAGCGTTGTGAAGCCTTCCTTCAACCATTCGGTTTTGATTCGTGATTAATCTGTGAGTATCTATTTCAAGTTCGTTTCTTTTATCATGTTTTGTATGTTTTATTGCATGTTTAATCGAAAGATGCTTGCTTTGATGATTGGTTATGTGATGAGAGTCATGTCAACCCTAGATCACCATGATAAAAGAATAGGTCTTCGATCTAACTAAAACGAGAGTTATTAGATTGATTTTCTAGATTAGAAATTGAAAGATTTCACGCCTAGGTTAGAAAGACGTAATCTTTAACATCGAAAGATAAAAGATTAGAAAACGAACTCGTCTACGAGAGTAGGAGTTTATGCCTTTGATTAGGTGAATCACGACTTGAGTAGAGATCACGAATTAATCCGAGTTAGAATTGAATGTTGATAGGATAGGTGGATCAATTGCTTGTTCGTTCGTTATAATTTGATTTAATCCTTTAACCTTGAATTGTTTAGCTTTAGTTTACTTTTCGCACTTTAGTTTAGTTTAGTTTATCGCTTCCAATCTTTTCTAGCATTGGATTAATCTCTCTGCTCTGTTCTAGTTACTTTTTTGCATATTTGTTTAGGTTAGATTCGTGACATAGTTAGTTTAAAGCAAAAACTAGGATTCACATTCGTCAGTTCCCCGTAGGATCGACCCGGCATCAACCTCTGTACTACGATCCTTATACTTGAGGTTAACCGGTTTATAAATATTATTACTTGTTTATTCGCATTAGATAAATCCGGGACAAGTTTTTGGCGCCGTTGCCGGGGAACCGGACGGTTTGCCTAGTTTTTGTTTTTACTTGTCTTTCGTTTTTTTTTTCCTTTCTGTTTTCTGCGTTTTAATCCCTGTTTTTAGGTCGATTCCTAGGAAGATTAGCCTTTAAGTAGTTAGGATATTGGTGTTTTAGATTAGGGTTAAAGTTTTACATTAGTAGTTAGTTTTTCTCCCTGTTCTTCCGCTCTGTTTTCTTTACTTTGCTCTCTACGTTCAAATCGTTTTTGTTCTTTTTTCGAAAATTTTGCATATGAACGCAGCGCCCATACCTATGAACACCCGCCCACTTTGTAAAAATTTCAACTCGTTTCATTTCGACCCCTCAGACGAGCGTTCGGTTTTCTGAACGCCCGTCCACTTCAACCTCCAGGCAGACGCCCGTCCAGGACCTTGGACGCCCGTCTGTCCTCTTGCTTGTGATTAAAAAAAAAAAAAAAAAAAAAAAAAAAAGAGTAATTTGGCGGGAAAATTAGGCAAGAATTTTTTTTGTTTTTTCGTAACTAGTACGGTGTCAGAAGTCCTGGAAAAAAAATTTGATTTTACCAGGAAAATTTTTGCTTCTTTTTCCCCGAAATTTGGCGGGAAAATAATTTTTCTAGAAAAAATAAATTCTTCATTTTTAGGCTTCAACCACCTGATTTTGTAATAATGGCTGCCGAAGATAGACGTACGTTGGCAGACTACGCCATGCCTGGCGCGGTCACAGTCAACCCGGCTATTGTTATCCCAGCCATTACTGCACAGACTTTCGAGTTACGACCGGGACTCATTCAGATGATGCAGCATGCATCAATGTTTCACGGGTCCCCTTCTGAAAATCCTCACACACACGTACACACATTTCTGGAGATATGTGGTAGACACGCATTCAAGGTGTGAGTGAGGATGCGATTAAACTTACCTTTGTTTCCGTTCTCTTTGAAGGAGAAGCTAAAAGTGGTATAGCTCTCTCCTGCAGAATCCATTACCACTTGGGCTGCATTGGAAAAAGAATTTTTAAGCCAATACTTTCCACCGCCAAGACAAAGACCAAAGTGTTTAAGGGAAATATACAATTTTATCAAACGGAAGCAGAATCATTCTTTGAGGCATGGAAGAGATTTAAGGCTCTTCTTCGTAAATGCCCCCACCATGGGTTAGACTTGCAGAGGCAAGTCAATACTTTTTCAGTGGGTTGACCGAGCTCACCAAGGGCATGGTCAATAGTTCATCAGTGGGGCATTCACGAGGAAAACGCCTCAAGAGGGTGGGCATTGTTCAAGACATTGCCAAATATAATTACGCCCTCCTTTCAAGTCATTCAGCACCACCTCCTCCTCCTAGGATCGAGGAGGTGAAAATGCAAATGAAATCGCCATGTCAAACAAAGAAATTGGCTACTCTCACGACATCTCCAAATCCGAGTTATCGGACTCTTCATTTCTCTGAGAACTCTCAAGTTCAGCATCGCTGCGAATTGCTCTCGATGGCCATATGGTTGGCGGTGTCAATTTAATTCCCATTCCTTATCAAGTCAATGTCGCCCGTAATCATGGATGAGTATAATCAAGTCGCATGCCAAGTATGTGACGATATGGGGCACATCGCTCGTTTCGTCCTATGATTGGGACGAACGCAGAAATCAATGCCTTCAATGGCGGCCGAATCGAGGTTTGGAAATCAATTCTCTGGCCAGGGCAATTTTCAAAATCAGGGTTTCCGTCAAAGCTTCAATCAAAACTCGAATCTCAATCGAAACCCTAATCAGAACCCGAGCTTGAATTCCTCCAATCTAAATCAAGGGTTAAATCAAAGTTGGCCTAACAATCCAAATCCCGCATTTCAAAGTCGGTCTAGCCAACCTTTCTCTCAAAACATTCAGAACTCTCAAGGCCCCTCTCGCGTCGATGATCTTGAAGCTAGATTGGACTCCTATCAGAAGGAGCTGAAGGAGCAGAACAATAACTTCCAGAGGGAGCAAAATAATAATATCCAAATGTTGATGAGCACAATCAAGAACCTTGAGAAGCAGATGGCTGACCAGCAAGCTTCTAGACCATCAGGGCAGTTGCCCAGTTTTATAGAGAAAAATCCGAAGGGTGGCCTAAGTAGCCAAGGCGATTTCAATTGTGGCCAAAGCATCGACCTAGTTCCTTCGATTCCTTATGGCATGCCGAGAGGCCGGTGCAATGAATCTTAGAAGCGGTACTCAATGGAGTGGTCCCTCTCACCAGGGAAACCACTAGCCCCTCCTGCCAGTGATAAGGCAGGAGGGGAAGTTGAGCATCTACGTTCCCCGCTTACGAAGAAAAGACTCAGTGGATGATCCCCGAGAGGTGAAGAAGTTGTAAGTCCTCGGTGTGTTGTTCCTGCGGAATGAAGAATCAAGTGAAAGCCAGGAGGGTGATCCCGACTAATAAAAAGTCGAAAAAGTTGTAAGGTGGAAGGACATGGAAGACAAAGTCATCGGTGCTTCCTCAAAGAAAGTATTTTCTGAGAGTGAGTTGAAGAAGCTTCCATTTCCACCGAGGAAGAGCAACATCCTCCGAGTGAGGATAAGAAATATGAAAAGGTGCTTAACCTTTTGAAAAATACTCGAAGTAAATCTGCCATTATCCGAGGTCTTGGTCGAGATGCCTAAGTATACAAAATTCATCAAGGATGTTGTGTCTTGAAAAAAAGAAGTTAGCGAGAAATGGATCAGGCAATTGGTGAGGATTGTTCAATGATCAATTATCCGGACTTACCAATCAAAAGAGGTGACCCGGGAAATTCGTGCTCACATTGCGGATGGGAGGCTTAGTCTTTCCAAATTCTTTATGTGACTTGGGTGCATCCATCACCCTAATGCCATTGTGCGTGTGTGTGAGCAAATTGGTTTACAAAGTCTTCTAGAACCCACTTCCATGAACCTTGATTCGCCGATAGATCATCTAAGAAAGCTTTGGGGATTCTCGAAGACATTTTAGTCCGGATCGATAGATTTACCTTTCTGTTGATTGGTACGTCTTAGATATGGGAAAAGATGAGAAAGTCCCCACGATTCTTGGGAGACCTTTCCTATCCATGCTAGGGCCCTCATCGATTGTGATGGTGGGCAAGTAACTATTCGAGTTGGTGACCAAGAGGTGAGCTATAGTGTCTCTAAATCCATTCAAGTACCCTCTGGTTCTCCAACCGGCTTTTCTATTGAGGAGTCATTTAATGACTTCAATGATTCGTATGGACGAGCAAGTCAAAAGGTGTGGAAGCGGAATATGAGCGATTGATCGATAATCTGAATAGTCATGGTATGGTTAATCTAGACCGGTTAGCGGTGATTTTGAGGATGAGCTAAGAGAAGAAGCCTTGGCGGTGGGACCACTAAGTAAGCTCGGCGATGTTGAGTTGAAGAGTGGTGATCTTAAATCAAGTCTAGAGGAACCCCCAGTAGACTTGGTTCAAGCCGTTGCCTAAACATCTTAAGTATGTATTTACGAGAGAAGGTGACAAGCTTCCTTTGATCATCTCTGCCAAGCTATCTCGTATAGAAGAGCTTAAAGCTGTTAAACGTCTTGCGCAAAAATGAAAAAGCCTTTGGATGGCGGTGGGAGATATCCGAGGATATCTCCCGACATCTCTGTATGCACAAGATCAAGACGAGGAGAGGTGCAAAGCGAGTTAGGACACCTCGAGAGAAGGCTCAACCCTCACATGCAAGAGGTAGTCAAGAAGGAAATTATCAAGCTTCAGATATGGGTATCATATACGCCATTGCAGACAGTGAGTGGGTATCCCCAACTCAGGTAGTTCCCAAAAAAGGTGGAATTACGATTGAGAAAAATGAGAAGGGAGAGGAGATAGCATTGAGGCTAGTTCACAGGCTATAGAGTCTGTATTGACTCAGAAAACTCAATGAGGTCACAATGAAAGATCATTTCCTTCCATTCATTGATCAAATGCTTGGCGTCTGGGGCGGGGCACGCATTCTACTGCTTCCTGGATGGATATTCAGGATACTTCCAGATACCCATCGATCCTGTTGACCAAGAGAAGACCACTTTCACTTGCCCTTATGGGACATTCGCCTACAGGCGGATGCCATTTGGTCTATGCAATGCCCCGGCCACCTTTCAAAGGTGTATGATGGCAATCTTTGACGGGCTAGTTGAAAAGTGCATGGAGATTTTTATGGATGATTTCTCGGTCTTTGGTCAATCCTTCGATGATTGCCTCAATAATCTTGATCAGGTGTTATCTAGATGTGTGGAAAACAACTTAGTGCTTAATTGGGAAAAATGCCATTTCATGGTAGATGAAGGCATAGTCCTTGGCCACAAAGTGTCAGCCAAAGGTATAGAAGTAGATAGGGCCAAGGTTGAAGCTATTGAGAAGATGAGTTATCCTAAGAATGTTCGGGAAGTCCGAGGTTTTCTCGGACATGTCGGCTTCTATGGGAGGTTCATCCAGACTTTTCAAAATTGCCAAGCCCCTGTCTACTTTACTCAAAGAAGGCGTTACTTTTGATTTTGATGAGAATTGCAAGCGCGCGTTTGAGGAGCTTAAGAGTAGACTGATCTCTGCTCCGATTCTTATATCGCCGGACTGGAACTTACCCTTTGAGCTTATGTGCGATGCATCCAACTATGCTGTTGGTGCAGTATTAGGGCAAAAGCTTAATGGAAAGTTCCAGCCTATCTATTATGCCAGTCACACACTGAATCCTTCTCAAGTTAACTACACGACAACTGAAAAGGAACTATTAGCCGTAGTCTTTGCTATGGATAAGTTTCGTAGTTACTTGCTGGGTGCTCAAGTGATTGTGTGGATCGACCACGCCGCTTGCTTTGCGATATCTCATGACCAAAAAGGAAGCTAAACCGCGCTTATCTGCGTTGGATACTGACCCTCCAAGAGTTTGACGTTCAAATCAAAGATAAGAAGGGCAGTGAGAACGTAGTGGCGGATCATGTTTCTAGGGTGTTAAGTGAGGAAAAGGGTGATCCGAAGATATAGATCTTTACTTTCCTTTAGAAAACATCATGTTGATCGATGGCGCTCTCCGATGTTCCATGGTATTAAATCCATTGTGAATTACCTTCATGCCCGTTACCTTGACCCGAGATGTCGTATCGGGAGAAGAAGAAGTTCTTCTACGATATGAAATATTTCGTTTGGGATGAACCTTATCTTTTCAAGATCTGTAAAGATGGTTTGCTTAGGAGATGTGTTCGAGAATCCGAGCAGCGTGATATAATCGAGCAATGCCATAGTGGACCCACTGGTGGTCACTTTGGTCCTTGGAAAACGGTTGCGAAGATCTTCGATCCGGTTTCTATTGGCCCACGATCTTTAAGGACGCGAAGCTTTCGCAAAGCTTGTGATCGTTGCCAAAGAACCGAGCTTTGACAAAGCGTTTTGACATGCCTTTGAAACCCAACTTAGAGTGCGAAGTCTTTGATGTACGGGCATCGATTTTATGGGACCTTTCCCATCATCGTGTGGCAACAAATACATCTTAGTTTGCGTCGACTATGTTTGAAATGGGTGGAGGCGCGTGGCCACTCCTCACAATGATCATAAAGCGGTCATGAAATTTCGAAAAAGAACATCTTTGTGAGGTTTGGATGTCCTCGAGCCACGATCGGTGATGAAGGAGCGCATTTACGCAACCGAATTCTCAGAGAAAGTTCTTGAAAAGTATGGTGTTCGCCATAAGACCGGCACACCATACCATCCGATGACTAGTGGTCAGGTTGAGCGTAGCAACCAGAGCTTGAAGAAGATCCTGGAGAAGATGGTGAATAGTCATAGAAAAGACTGGAGTCTGAAGTTGGACGATGTACTTTGGGCATATAGGACTGCCTATAAGACCCCTATGGGTACATCGCCATATCAAATGGTTTACGGTAAGCCGTGCCATCTGCCAGTTGAGCTAGAGCACAGAGCTTATTGGGCTACAAAGTTTCTTAACTTCGATTCCCAATCCTGTGGCAAACACCGGCTGCAGCAGTTGCATGAGCTTGATGAATTTAGACTCCAGGCTTACGAGAGTGCCAGGATTAGTAAGGAAAAGATGAAGCTACTCCATGACGCCAAGATAAAGAAGAGAGAATTCCGGTCGGCGAGCAAGTTCTCTTATACAATTCTAGGTTACATTTGTTTTCGGGAAGTTGAGAACACGTTGGTGCGGTCCATTTGAGATTCTCCAAATCATTCCTGGAGGCGTTTCTAGAGCCGCTGTGCGGTTATGGCGATCAACCGTTCGAGTGAATGGTCAACGATGCAAGAATTACATTGGTGAACCCAAGGTAAAGCCTTTGACTATTCGATTTCTCGATATCCTCGGTGTAGCACCCTAAAGTCGACGAAGTCGGACGAAGTTTTTCGCCCGACTTGTTTTACGAGGATGACGGTTGTGATCAATCGAGGAGGTTCTAGGCGGTAGTTGGGATATAGAAGAGTATTGGAAGGAGCGTCAACGCAGATGTCATCAAAAGCTTCAGAAGACGCGAAGAGGTCAACCATGGGGAAGTTTAAGCGTATTTGGAAAGCTATAAAAGATTTAACCAGTGTGTGTTAAGTGTTTGTTTCTGCGGCCACACTCTCGACCAAAGCTTACACGAGGTAGTGGTGGCGAAAGGTTAAATGGCTTTGATCCAGTGAGCTTCAAATGTGTCGAGCTAACGACAATAACCATTAGCGCTACTAGGAGGCATCCTAGATATCCCTTATTATACTAGTTTCTTTCTTTAGTTATTTTTCCTTGTTCTAGTTGTTTTAATCTTATTAGGATTGTGTTGTTTTTGTCAGTCGGCCGTCCTAACCTTATCTGTGGTCGAAGTGTTGTTTTGCTTACGATTTCCTCTTATCTTTATCTCTATCACTTTTGCGCGATATGGTTTAATCCCTTGTATCCCGAGGCACGTTTTGTGTTGTTTTTCATGTATGCGGGATATTTGCTATAGCACTTGTGAGCTTTCAGATGATGTCAGTTTTCCGGTGGATGGTCCGCAGTTTACTGCTTTCATCAAGCCTTTCTGGAGTTGATACGTAGCACTTCCGGAATTGCCACTTTAGAACTACAATCAGCTAAGTTTCTCTTATTCTGCACAACATGAGGACATGTTGTTATTTAAGTGTGGGGGAGGGGAATGATCGCTATGTATCTACCATTTGCTTATATGATGTTATTTCTATGCTAAAATGGGCTAAATTTTCAAAATTTGTGTTTTGTCTCGAGTGAGCAATGCATGTTTTGTTCGGTTTGTTATATTCATCGATGCTTTATGTCATATGTTTGATAAGTTAGTTGTTTCACCCGAATTATTTTTCACGAGCCATAGTAAATGATGAGCTATTTTATAAAGCTATACCCCGTTTTGGATTAGTGATTTTTGATTTTCTTATAAGTCATGTACTTAGTGCTACGTGCATATCGTGAGATTTATGATAGTTTGTATTTAGTTCCAAGTACGATGTACTGTGAATATCTAGAAGTTTGAATGTGATAAGTACGCGTAACTATTGTCCAAAGTGAAAAATTTGAGTTAATAATGAAATCAATAGTGTGTGTCGGAAGCTGGTCGATGATTTGAGTGCGGTAAGGCATTATCTCGAAATGTTTTATTCCACTATGATGACCAAAAGCTCACGACAGTCAGAAGAAGCTGCTTTATGATTTGAGTAAGGTAGGGTATACCACGTATGTCCTATTCTGCTATGACGGGCAATAGCTTATTCTGATGTGTGTTTAAATGTGAAGTAGTTAAATCAACTAAAGAAGTGTTATGAAATGTATATAAGACTAAGTTATCGTCTATCTTATCCCCAGTAGAAACTGACAGATATGCTGTAGGGATTATCCTCTGAGTATTTCAGAAAGGCCCTAGATATATTCGATCATTCTTCTCGGGATATGTCACGTTTGTTGTAGGTGCACCTTATGAGTGTCATTTATTACTATTCTATGAGGGGTATTAACTAGTTTTACTTTGAGTTCCTCAAGTTTGGATTTAGTGGAAGTTTTCTATGGCTATGCACACACACGACGGTGAACTTCTAATTTATTGACCATGTGGTATATGTGTTGAGATGTCTATATTCCTTCCGAGCCTTTATCTTGTTTTGTTTTGCTCGGGACGAGCAAAGTTTAAGTGTGGGGGGAGTTGTTAAGGGTATTTTTATACGGTTTTTAACGTTATATTTGATAATGATTTCCTCCGTATTTGTATAATTTGCATAGAAAACGAGTGTTTAAATGATTTATTAAGCAAGTAAGATTTTGATTAGTTTATTTGCAAAATGAGGTTGTGTATGTGTTTTAATTATGGTTTTACGAGTATTTGGATTGTGTTACGTTTTGCGGTGTTTTGATGTCATGTAGGTACATGTTGGAGGCTGAATTGATGATCAAATGTTGATATAATTCGAGCTAAATCAAGAAAGAGACGAGGAAAGAAGGATAAAGATGGAAGAAGGAGGAGATAAAGATCAAGAAATCGAAAGTTACAAAGACATATGGACGTTCGTCGGGTCCCGTGCCCGAGTGGACGGGCGTTTGATAAAGCATGACGGGCGCCCAGGAAAGTATTTTGATACAGAGAGTTTGGACGCTGGATGAACGAACGCCTGGCACAAGTTCAAGGTGAAGGAGCGAACGTCGAGATCGGACGGGCGGCGTCGAGAGGAAGAAAATCAGGATTCGGGTAGCGCTGAACTTCCAACGAAGTTCTTGATATGATAACAACCGATTTGACTCTGGACCTAAAGAGAAGAGTTGTAGGGCTTGAAGAGAGGATTCTACAGGATTTTGAATCACTCCATTACGACTTACGAGGCCCGAGATATGAGCGTTACAAGTTTGGATGCTGTTGCTGAAAATAGTGGACGAGCGTCCGGAATCTTCAAACGGCCGTCCGGAGCGGTTACTGTAGCAGCCGACATTGAAACTCTATATAAGCAGCGGAATTCTTTCACCCTAATCATACAATTTTCGAACCCTAAACCCTAGGGGCAGCTTGGCTGCGTTTTTCCTTCAGTTTTTCTCTAGTTTTATGCACTTAAACTCTAGATTAGATTAGATAATTTCATGTACTTTTATTCATCAATTCGAGTTGTCAAGAAGATGCTAAGAGGCTAAACCCTCTTTGAACAAGCGTTGTGAAGCCTTCCTTCAACCATTCAGTTTTGATTCGTGATTAATCTGTGAGTATCTATTTCAAGTTCGTTTCTTTTATCATGTTTTGTATGTTTTATTGCATGTTTAATCGAAAGATGCTTGCTTTGATGATTGGTTATGTGATGAGAGTCATGTCAACCCTAGATCACCATGATAAAAGAATAGGTCTTCGATCTAACTAAAACGAGAGTTATTAGATTGATTTTCTAGATTAGAAATTGAAAGATTTCACGCCTAGGTTAGAAAGACGTAATCTTTAACATCGAAAGATAAAAGATTAGAAAACGAACTCGTCTACGAGAGTAGGAGTTTATGCCTTTGATTAGGTGAATCACGACTTGAGTAGAGATCACGAATTAATCCGAGTTAGAATTGAATGTTGATAGGATATGTGGATCAATTGCTTGTTCGTTCGTTATAATTTGATTTAATCCTTTAACCTTGAATTGTTTAGCTTTAGTTTACTTTTCTGCACTTTAGTTTAGTTTAGTTTATCGCTTCCAATCTTTCCTAGCATTGGATTAATCTCCTCTGTCTAGTTACTTTTTCTGCATATTTGTTTAGGTTAGATTCGTGACATAGTTAGTTTAAAGCAAAAACTAGGATTCACATTCGTCAGTTCCCCATAGGATCGACCCGGCATCAACCTCTGTACTACGATCCTTATACTTGAGGTTAACCGGTTTATAAATATTATTACTTGTTTATTCGCATTAGATAAATCCGGGACAATAAGCTAGCATGCAGATAAAGTAAATGCAGAATGTAAATACAATAAAGTAAAGTAGGCAAGATTTATAGTGGTTCCAGGTGGTGTAATCCTGTCAGTCCACTTTTCTCCTATGATGTTGGAGGAAATTCACTAGAGATTCTTGAGGTTGCAGTTACAAAAATCCCTAAACTGTTTGTCATTGACCAATAGCTATGGCTTCACAAACTTAACACTAGAAATAGGTAGGATTGCTGCTTCAAAGTATTCCACTGGTCCTTGAAGGGCAGGATTGCCTATCCATCAGCTTCACCACAAACAACAGTTTTTGACACTTGACGGACCTTTTCTATGCTATCAATCCTTACCGGCAGTGTACCGGGTCAAATTGTAGTGATAGAGTGATGAGTCAGGTGTCGATCCTCAGGGAAAACTTGGTAATTCACCGTGTGATTAAACACCAAGAAACTGTTATTATCTCAATCTAAGTCGCAATTTTATCATCCAACCAAACTCTAAACTAACAAAGCATAAAACTAAAACAGATATATATAAGTATATAAATATATATATAGATATATAGCAATACATATATATATATAGATATATAAGTATATATAGGTACCAAAACAATATCTAAGGGAGGAGATAGATATTATAATTATAGACTAGCCAAGAATATGTTATTGAATCCTTATATCTTTTTAGTGAAATTGGATGTGCTCGATCTTTATTTTAAGTTAAATCAATTATCTTAAACGGTGCACTCTGAACTAAACAATTCATTCTCACACGAGTATCTGAAATTGTCATATGTCCAATCATTTGTCCAAGGTCATCCTCAAGCATGGGTCACTCCCGTTTTGTCATTCGGCCAATTTTAAGGTATGTCAATTAAACAAATGAATTAAACGTAATAATCTCTCGAGTACATATTTCAATAAGAGTTTGTTTCTCCCGAAACAAATCTACCCCCGGTTTAGGAAATCGGATTCCGTTGTCACGTTTTCACTCGGCCAATTTTACCCTCCGGTCTTTCTATTAACGAGTTCATAACCTAACTACGAGGCGTCAATTCATAATTAGATTATGAATTCTTTCATATCAAGTAGCTAATTCAATACGAATATAGAAAGAGATTCATTATAACCGATTTTTATCCAATTTTAGTATAGTCATCATCCATTTCCCTAAAAAGATAATACTAATCCAATTTCATATCTTGGCTAGATACTAAGTTAGCCTAATATCATTATAAGTAAAATACTAATAATAACATAAATACATTAGAAAAGTTGCAGATTACAATCGAAGCTTGAGTTGTATCCTCCGGAAATAGCAACTCCTTTACATCAATGAGCCTTGATACATCTTCTAAGCATTATAACGATACTTTATACTACTGACATTATTCCGCAGAGTGTTTACAGCTTTTATTTAACTAAAAACAACAAAACGAAACTATATATAGATATAGAAGAAAGATATATGCATTGGTACACTTCAAAATGGTTGCATTTGAGGTCTATTTATAGACCATATCACAAGGTCGGCGCAAGCCGACCACCACCGGCAGCGTGCGGCTACACGAGATATATTCCCTTGTCGAGATTTGTGGGCCCGATTTGAGATTTTTTACGCAATATTCGGCCTTCTCCGGCGCGTGCGGACATACAACATATCGATGTTTGTAAAACCTATCTCGAGCTGTAGACCTCAGATTGACATGATTTGATATTCGTTGGAAAGCTCTTTTGAAGGCCTACAACTTTCATCAAGGACTTTTTCTCTGAAAATGCCTCTAAGTTAGATCAAATGTCCGTTGAAGATGAGTTACTGTAGAAACATTAAGTCTGATTGATCTGTTCAAAGTTGTTAGATTTTGGCATAATCTTTTATCCCACAAAAACTCATGATTTATACTTCAAAGTATGTCATATTTTGGGATCTTGGTAAACATCGATCTCGCAACAAACTCAACGAAACACCAAACGTAAATCGACAAAAACTATCATTTTTATCGTTTTTATAACTTATGCATCTAATTATAACTAACTATGATTTTTATAAGTTTTTAATGCATTTATATGAAATTATACTAAAATATCATAAATATAATAATAAAAAGTCTTATAATTTGATCATATATTTTTCATACATCACAACTCCCCACTTAGCTTTTGATCGTCCTCGAGCAAAATAAGCGATAATATAATTCTTCTAGATTAAATTCCTAACTTAGTAACGTATATCTTGTCAACATTATAATTATATTAATTTCATCTATCTAAAATTTTTAGAAGATAAAAGTGTATATAACTTAATAAACTAGTTATAAAATATTATTTAAATGAAATTTTCATGAATCACTTTATAAGTATAAATAAAATATTTAGGACAACTTTTAATCTCCAATTGTATGATTTATCGGAATCAATGACTAAGTCAAGTAATTGGCAAATTGGCTTGTAACGTTCAGGCTCGGGTAGTTGGCTAATCGAAAAGGATAACAAAGGGAAATCAAAAGAAAATAGAAGCAAGTAAATACGTTTACACACTTCATCTTCGATCAAAAATTTCTCAATCAATAACACTCGATTAATCGTTTTCAATTTTTAACTTTAATAACTTCCAAAATATTTTTTTTTTTAATTTTTTTTTTTTTTAATAACAACATAAATAAGAACTTAAGAACATAGGCATTGCTTCATCAAGATTGATCGGAGTACTACTCTTTCGATCGAAAATCACGAATCCGGTTTCTTAAACTCGTGATAATTCTTGATAGTTTTGATTCGACTTTTTCTTTTCATGATTTATAGCATATACCTTCATTCCAAAGCAATAGGACATTTCGTGATAATACCCTATTTTGGACTACTATCATCAGCAGTGACTTTATCGATATTTTATTTTTGGGTTGTCGATCAAAAGCAGTAAAAGATACCTATAATACTCTGTTCTTATTTTTTTTTTTTTTTTTTTTTTTTTTTTTTTTTTTTTCGAGAATAACCATATTTGATAATAAAGCGCCTTCGAATAACATTCATTTCAATCTCAAGATATACCAAATTTCGATGTCATCACCGCTATCCATAAATACATACTAAACTTATGGATTTTCAAAGAAATGTAGACCATTATTAAGTTAGGGTTGTAATTTCTAGTTAATAATAATGGCTATTTTGAGTGAGGTCTTGATCACTCTACAAGGTGAGGTGGGGACAAAAATGGAAATTATGTTCGGAGTAGGCTTATTTGGCTCTGGTTTATCAAAGTTATGCCAAAAATCTCATCATTCCTAATCCGATTCCAATTTCATACTTTGTCTTGAAAAGAAAATTATTCTAAAATTTCATTATAATTATAAGTAACTTTTGTCTAATTTCATAAAAAAATATTTTATAATATTTATCAAGATATATATACTTAAAATCTTATTAAAAATCTAAAATAGACATAATTAATATAAGAATAATATATCAAGATTACTTTACTTAATTAAAAATTTATTCTATCCAAATATATCATTTTATCAAATAATTATATATTATTGCTTATTAAACTAAGTGTATAAGTATTTGATGTATTAAATTCAATTTATTTACTAACCAATCTCTACTCCCCACTTATGAATTGGCATCGTCCGATGGCTAATGAGTAGTAAAAATTTGGATTAGAAAATAAAATGAATTCTATCATGGTTAGATTATTTTAGGTGTCAAATAGACGAGCGTTTATATAATATAAAAGAAAAACATTTAAAAACATAAATTAAAAACATGCAAATATATTACAATACTAAAACACAACTTAAAACTACTAGGAATGTTAAACTAGAAAACCGTAAATTAAGTTAAACTAATTTAAACTAATTTTTTAAACTAACTTATTTTAATTTATTGTGACTTATACTAACGTATCGTACTACTCTTATTATTTTTTATTCCTTCCTGACTACCAACACAGTTATCTAATTTTCACCACTTGACGATCCTCCCGAATATCGATTGGTAAAAGCCCAATACGAGGAATACGAAAGTGGAAAATATTCATCCGTCGCTCTTTCCGAAACCTTGCCAAACGAACACATAACCTAGAAATCAACCATCCAAATGGTAAAGGATGATAATTCGGTCTTCTCCGAACATAAAACTCACGGTGATTTACGAATCGGCACCCCCAATCTATAACGACTCCAGTGAGTAATCGCGATATAGAAGCATCAATTCATCATCACTAACTTCCGAGAAATTAACAGATTGGATAAACACGTGAATTGATGAATCGCTTCCACGTTCTAAGATGGGAAGTAAAGCGATCGTAGAGACATTTTGATCAATATCATAATTGTAGAACAAGAGTGGACAAGCTTCCGAATATTTTGTAATAAAACCGTCGGCGGTATCCAATCTCCATTGGTACTCAAAATGACTGGGTGAAGTTTGAATTTGGTGGAATCAAGAAAATTTGATTTATGTTGGTGGAGGTGAAAGGAACAACAACTCTCTCTCATCGTAATGCATCGTGTTAACGACACAAGATTAGCTTCAAAGAAAGTCTTGAATAGAATTCTCTTACCATAGTAACATTAATCCTACCTCTCGGCATACGACAAAAATAGTCCCACCCATCTATATCCATCCTCGTAAACGCCCAGTTGTCAACCTTTCTGAAATTTAAACCTCTCTCAATCAACACCGGTGATTGATTGAAATTACTTATATAAGGGTTGTGAGTGAAGCATACATAGGCTCGTAAGGGACTTGATGAAAAATGGATTTGGAATGATGAATTTGGTGTATGTGGAGGAGAATAAGCTGATTAATCGACGAACGATCGGACATTTTAAACTCTTTATAGCAAGAAAATTAAAGGTAAAGGAAGGAAATGAGCATTTTAGGAATGTTTGCATACATTTCCTTTTATAGGCAAATCTGGGGATCGAAATGGAAATATCTTGAGAAGATCTCGCAGCCCTACTACACCGGCGCGTGCGGACACCAACCAGCGCGTGCCGGTCAAATAGTCTTTCGATCGAGAGATATTTCAATTTCTAGCTTGATCCGAGATTTATTTTACGACAAATGATTTCGCATATTTCTAAAATGTGGGAAAAGATCTAAAAACATCCGAAAACTACGAAAAAGATACAGAATAACAATGTGCACTACCGAGAGTGCATCAAACGCTTAACGTATAAAACAAACATAACAAAAACTAAGTCAAACCAAAAGTAGATAGTTAAACAACAAAGAAAAGAAATCACTCGTCCTCATCATAGTTAAGATCGATGTCACCGGTAGGGTTAAATCGAGATGATGATGATCCAAATGTAGATAAAACGAAGTAAAATCAGCTCCTTGCGACTGTGTCGTATGAATACCATAACTGAACTGCTGTGGATCCGATTCAGAAGTTCGAAATGATGTCTCAGTCCTCATCGTCGACATAGAAACTGATCCCTGAAGTCCAAATGAACCCAATCCTGCTGTTGTCACATCCGCCATGAAGTCACTCCTCTCATGCCCAAGGATGTCCCTGGGTGTACTGTAAACATACCACCCTCGTCCCATGGATGACGGCGTATAGTCACGATAAATAACAGGTGGCGGAATCGGGCGGAATCCAATCGGCATAGTGTGTGCGGGTAAAGTGACTATAGGGGTGTCTAGCAGCAGATATCTCAAACAAATCTAGGATCAAACTCACTCATAGCATCTCGAAATCCTCTCGACCAACTCTAATGTCCTCGGCCCAATGTCTATTCTCTCACAAAGCTAAAGCTATATTAGCATCGGTTCTAGCCTGAGCTTGAACTAAATCTTTGAAACATAGCCTCAACTTGACTCTGCTTGTGGTGATGTGGACTGTCTCAGGTGGTGCAGGTACTTGAGTGTGAATAGGAGGTGGAGGTTGTGGTTGTTCTTGACGATTAGGATTATTGTAATTTATTACTCCAGTGAGGTAAGGCTCTCGTTTAAGACCAATGGGAGGAATGTAGGAGACACAGATTCTATCCGAGGTAAGGCAGGGACTTCTCGCAAGCTCACACAAGGCGAGAATGAGACTAGGGAGCAGGAGGCGTCCCCTCGATAAGCTATTCAGTGGTCAAATTGTATGATTTTTATAGATATATTTTATATCAATTTCCCCGTATATGTATTATTTTCATAGAAGTAGGGCTTTATATCGAAATATTTAGTAAATGATGTTTTTAAGAGGTTAATTGCAAAGCGAAAATAATTATGTGCTTAAATGATGATTTTATGTTATTTTGGAAATACGTTACGCTTTGGTATGTTTTCCTATTGTTGTAGATACTTATTGATGATGGAAGAGAGGATTTTAGAGAGCCAAATTCGTGATTGGAAAGGATCAATCAAAGTTATGGAAGATTGAAAGATATAAGGAAAGAAATCAAGCAAGATAAATGTCGGAAAATCAGGATTCCGAGTAGTGACGACCTTGCAACGCAGTTCTTGATATGATAACAACCGATTTTACTCTGGACCTCAAGATACGAGTTGTAGGGCTTGAAGAGAGGATTCTACAGGATTTTGAATCACTCCATTCCGACTTACGAGGCCCGAGATATGAGCGTTACAAGTTTGGATGCTGTTGCTGAAAATAGTGGACGGGCGTCCGACCTTGTGGACGGGCGTCCGGCACCGTTACTGTAGCAACCGCCTCGGATTTTCTATAAATAGCAGCGCGATTTCAACCCTAATTCAGACATAATTCGATTCCTATTGTTACCCACACATAAGAGAGGGACTTAGTCGCCCCAAATTTCTTTGGGGGAGGTGGGGTGGCAAGTTAGATTAGGTTTTCTTTTTCGTTTTCTTTTCTTTTGTTTCTCCATTGATGAACACGGTTGAGCAGCCATGAACACAGCGTTGTGAAGCATCTTTCCAGCTGCGACTTGATTTCTTTTTCATGGATGATTTTGTAAGTTTTAATTCAAATTGTTTCTTTCCTTTGTTTATTTGTATCTTGCAATTTATATCGGAAGATTATTGCTTGTTTTGCTACCGTATGACGGAAGTCGGTGTAGTTTAGATCACCATAGGAAAGATTAGATCTTTAACCTATACATAACGGAAGTTCGTAGGTTAAATATCTAGGTTTACGAGAGGACCACCAATTTAATTAATTCGATGCAAGATTTTCTTAGATTTGAATTGAGGGATATCACCGTTACCGGAAAGATAGGATTTTTCATGTGTTTAATTCATTATGTTGTTCTTGTTCTCTTTCATGTTTTTATGCCGCATGTTAATCGAATTTAGATAACGGAAGTTAATAGATTCATTAGATTATCGTGAGGGAGATTGACAATAATTATTCCAACAAACGGAAGTTGAGGGATAATGTTGTTAGGTTAGGATTTAGTCCATATCTTTGCTTCGTATAGATGTTAGTTAAGACCGGAAGGTAAACTAATTAATGGCGTGATAAATCGGAAGAGGAAACGCTTCATTAGAAAAGATAATAACCCAAGATAACTAATGAATGAATGTTTGTCTATCTTGTTGATTTCGGTGGGGTGATGGTTGTTGGGAATAGGCTGATCATGGTTTGTTCATGTTTGTTCAGTTGTTAGTTAGTTTTACTGTTTTCGTAGATGTAGTTTTATTTATGTTTTTTATCGCTTTTATCCTTCCTGGCTTTGGATTAACAATCCTCTGTCCAGTTTATTTTCTGTTTTAGATTAGGATTAGGTTTTAGTTAATAAAGAGGAATTAATGACGTTAGATTCAACAGCCCTTTTCCCTGAGGATCGATACCCGTACTTATCCAACTTTACTAGCAACTACCCGGTATTCGGCCGGTTAGGAGGTAGTTTTGCATGGTAGTATAGGTTTATAAATTTTCTTTTGTTTTAATGATGCAAAATCTCCGCAACAAAAGTGGCGCCGTTGCCGGGGAATAGGTGTCATGTTGAATCTGATCTTGTTAGTTCTTGATTTTGTTACGTTTTATTTTTGTTTTTAATAAAAGTAGTGTTTAATAGGTTGAGAGTTTTTATTTTGCCGTGTTTCGATGACTGTTAGGTTAAGAATGTGCAAAAGTTTTTTACTCAATCTGTTTTACGTGAAGTTTGTGTTTTTATGTAACCTAGTCTAACCCCTGTGCTTAAATTTATCAGTGGCTGTTCTCTGTGCTGTGCTATGTGTTGATGTATGATGTTTAATTTAGTTTAGGGTTTTCTGCATTTTTCCTGCTATTCTGCTGTGTATTCGATATATGGACGAGCGTTCGGTCTTTTGAACGCCCGTCCAGTACCTAACGTGCAGGTAAACGAGCGTTTGGAATTGTTGGACGTTCGTCCGTTCCAGAATTTTCAATCCTGCTCTGATTTGAAGGATCAGACGGGCGTCTGAAATTCTGAACGCCCGTCCGGTCGGTTTTCAAGGCAGACGAGCGTTTGTTTTGATGAACGCTCGTCCGGGGCTGAATTGCAGGTGAACGCCCGTCTGTTTTGCTAAACGTCAGTTCAAGGTCCAGGTTCTTCTTGATCTTGTTTTAATGCTTTTATTTAACTTGGATTGCTTTCATTCGAGCTTCTGTGGCTAAGTAATATTACATAGATGTCCTGAACCTACATATTTTATATTTTTCCATCTATGAATCCATGTTAGATAATTGATTCATTCCTTATATATGATTCAGCTAGGCATGTTATAGTGACTGTCGGTTCTCGTAAGCTATAACTGTTCTTATGGTTAATTAGTAGCTAAAGTCGGTTCCCGTATGCTACATACCGCTCCGATGAATCTTTTAAGCTTTTAAGACTTACGTGCTTCCTTTGTTTTTATAGTTCATATGGGTAGCTACTGTCGGTTTTCCGTATGCTACAACTCGGACCATATGAGTTATATCTTTTTAGTATAGACAACTGTTGGTTTCCATAAGTCTATCACTTTAGATAAGTCTTAAGGCGCGTCTGCATGTAGTAGAAGGACAAAGATCGTTTATCGTAACCTGTCATTATGTGGTAGACGTTTATATATATGTTATGTTGCACATTAGCAGGCTAGTTTTCGTTTCTTTTATTTTCTTTTATTTTTGCATATCATTTAAATGCATTTCATTTAGTTGCATTTCAGATAGTTGCATTGTTTTTCTATTTTTCCTTTTATTTTTCTTAAGTGTGGTCACCATCGGTTTTCGTAATACCACCTAGTTTATTTTTCTTTTTGAGTGTAGTTAACTGTCGGTTTCCGTAATACTACCTCGTTTTTATTTTATTTTTAGGATTTTTCACGTAGATTGCATTGTAATGCATTTTCATATAGTTGCACCTAGCCCTACTATTTTGCAATATTCCATGTATATGTCCATCTTTATATGAGCTTAATCTAAAAATTCTCTAGACTTCCTTTCCGTGTTTTTATATGTTATCTCCCCCTATCCCGAGGTATTTCATGTTTATCAAGTGTGCGGTGGTATTTGCATTAGCTATTGTGAGTTTTTAGGCGATATCGGTTTTACGGTGGATGGTCCACAATCTACTGATTTCTTCAAGCATTTCTAGGTGAGGTCGACCCACTTCCAGAATAGCTCCCTTTCGAACAACGAATCAGCTAAGTTTTCTTTTTCTTTTTCATTCTGCACAACTTGAGGACAAGTTGCAATTTAAGTGTGGGGGAGGGGATGGTTTATGTGTATCTACTTTCATTTGCTCATATTAGTTATAATTTTCTATGAAAAAGTGCTAAATTTTTCAAAATTTTTTGTTTAGTCCCGAGTAACATTTCAACCGCATGCTAGTTTTATAATCTGGCACCCTTTAGTTGTTATCAGTAGTCATATCATGTTCTAAGAATAGGTTTAGTAAGTCGATACTCACTTGAACTTCATTTCACGAACCTATTAGATGAAGAGCCAAATATAGAATAGTTTCCGGTTAGTTAAAGGAAAGTTAATTCTTGATACAGATAACACTTATTTAGCATTAATGAAAGTTAAGAATTCGTACTATACTCACGGTTAGAATCTCAGTACCTTAGTGTTCTTGAGAACTTTGAGAGTCTTGAATGTGTTAGAAATATATTTGATCGAGAGTTTTCAAAGAGATTTAAAAATATATATATATATCTATAAATAATAAATGAATAGAATTTCTTTATGGGAATTTTGTTTGTAACTATCACCTCGAGTCCATTTGGATACGCCCCAATTGGGGAGTGTGGTTTACCTTGGACAAGATGGGATTGAGTGATCTCAGGTGACTCGCCTACAATGTAGGGAGTGTGTTATACTTTTGAGACGCGACGATAGGAAATATAAAATATAAAATGTACGCTTTTTGGAACTCTAAGTCAAGTTGATCTAAACCAGTAGAGACCCGAGAGGTATTTTCTTGGTACTAAGTAAAGGAGTTTAATTGTGAGTTGGTTACTATGTTCTTGGTAATTAGTTTTTGTTAGGTAAGTCTTGTAGATAGATCAAGTTTTCGTTTAGTTGACCGGATAATCTGTAGTGCTTGATGTATTATATCAAGAGAGGATCGGTGGAAGTTTAGTAGGTTCTCGCACGCACATCACCGAGTGAGGTCGATTCGATTTGAATACTAGCTTGTCATGATTTTGACTATATCTCGTGTCGTTATGTGGATTCTTGATGGTATGTTCTTGTTTTGTTTTGCTCGGGACGAGCAAAAGTTTAAAGTGTGGGGGTGTTGTTAGGGGTCAAATTGTATGATTTTTATAGATATATTTTATATCAATTTCCCCGTATATGTATTATTTTCATAGAAGTAGGGCTTTATATCGAAATATTTAGTAAATGATGTTTTTAAGAGGTTAATTGCAAAGCGTAATTTAATTATGTGCTTAAATGATGATTTTATGTTATTTTGGAAATACGTTACGCTTTGGTATGTTTTCCTATTGTTGTAGATACTTATTGATGATGGAAGAGAGGATTTTAGAGAGCCAAATTCGTGATTGGAAAGGATCAATCAAAGTTATGGAAGATTGAAAGATATAAGGAAAGAAATCAAGCAAGATAAATGTCGGAAAATCAGGATTTCGAGTAGTGACGACCTTGCAACGCAGTTCTTGATATGATAACAACCGATTTTACTCTGGACCTCAAGATACGAGTTGTAGGGCTTGAAGAGAGGATTCTACAGGATTTTGAATCACTCCATTCCGACTTACGAGGCCCGAGATATGAGCGTTACAAGTTTGGATGCTGTTGCTGAAAATAGTGGACGGGCGTCCGACCTTGTGGACGGGCGTCCGGCACCGTTACTGTAGCAACCGCCTCGGATTTTCTATAAATAGCAGCGCGATTTCAACCCTAATTCAGACATAATTCGATTCCTATTGTTACCCACACATAAGAGAGGGACCCTAGGCCGCCCCAGCCCCTTTTGGGAGGCTGGGGTGGCAAGTTAGATTAGGTTTTCTTTTTCGTTTTCTTTTCTTTTTGTTTCTCCATTGATGAACACGGTTGAGCAGCCATGAACACAGCGTTGTGAAGCATCTTTTCCAGCTGCGACTTGATTTCTTTTTCATGGATGATTTTGTAAGTTTTAATTCAAATTGTTTCTTTCCTTTGTTTATTTGTATCTTGCAATTTATATCGGAAGATTATTGCTTGTTCTTTGCTACCGTATGACGGAAGTCGGTGTAGTTTAGATCACCATAGGAAAGATTAGATCTTTAACCTATACATAACGGAAGTTCGTAGGTTAAATATCTAGGTTTACGAGAGAACCACAATTTAATTAATTCGATGCAAGATTTTCTTAGAATTGAATTGAGGGATATCACCGTTACCGGAAAGATAGGATTTTTCATGTGTTTAATTCATTATGTTGTTTTTGTTCTCTTTCATGTTTTTATGCCGCATGTTAATCGAATTTAGATAACGGAAGTTAATAGATTCATTAGATTATCGTGAGGGAGATTGACAATAATTATTCCAACAAACGGAAGTTGAGGGATAATGTTGTTAGGTTAGGATTTAGTCCATATCTTTGCTTCGTATAGATGTTAGTTAAGACCGGAAGGTAAACTAATTAATGGCGTGATAAATCGGAAGAGGAAACGCTTCATTAGAAAAGATAATAACCCAAGATAACTAATGAATGAATGTTTGTCTATCTTGTTGATTTCGTGGGGTGATGGTTGTTGGGAATAAGTGATCATGGTTTGTTCATGTTTGTTCGGTTGTTAGTTAGTTTTTCTTGTTTTTCGTAGATGTAGTTTTATTTATGTTTTTATCGCTTTTATCCTTCCTGGCTTTGGATTAACAATCCTCTCTGTCGATTTATTTTCATTTTAGATTAGGATTAGGTTTTAGTTAATAAAGAGGAATTAATGACGTTAGATTCAATAAATTCTTTTCCCACGAGGATCGATACCGTGCATTTTATCCAACTTTACTAGCAACTACCCGGTATTCGGCCGGTTAGGAGGTAGTTTTGCATGGTAGTATAGGTTTATAAATTTTCTTTTGTTTTAATGATGCAAAATCTCCCCAACAATAACGAGTCCTTGCAAACTCACATGCCTTAGAAAAGATCAATTTCCCAGATTTATAGGAATATCATTCACCATGGCCCAAGCAATAACTACTTCCTCTCGACCAAATGCACAAACATGTGTGGAAGGACATACATTATGGCCTAAGAACTGCTTTTATTGCCCGTATGTCCCTAATACAATTCCCATAAGCAAACCTATTTTCTATCCATTCAAAGAAGTGGGGTCAAAGGCTTGTTGGGCTTCATAAGCTTTGGTTTGTAGAGCCATAGGATGTTCTAAACCCCATACATTATGATAATCCTCCTCTTACGGTATATCGGTTAAGCCATAGAATACATTAATCATAGCAGGTAAAAGTAACATTAACACTTCTTAGAGGGATATAGGTCATCTCTCTCAACCGTATCAAGATCATAAGTAGATAATCATGAATAAAACTCGATACCATAGAAACGTTAATCTTATCTTTCCTATCCATAGCTACATCCAACCATCCTCTATCCTTGAAAATTTCTTTCACTTCTTTCCCAATCTTGAAAAATCAATCCTCGTTCTAACCAAACCTTACTTTTACTAAAGTACTCATCATGTGCCCGCTTAGCTTTCGTGACTAGCGGTTTTCTCAAAGGTTAAAGCTTTCTCCTTTTTAGTTAAAGGTCTAGTTTGAACTACCGGTACTACGATTGGTACTTCAGTCTTTTTCCTCTTAGGGTTACTTCTAGATGATGAGGCCATCTACGATAGTGGTATGACAAAACAACAACACAAACAAACAACACCAACAACAAGAACAAACAATTACTTAGGCTATAAAATGAAAATAAATTCAGAAAATTAACTAAAATTTGAAATATTTGAAATATATATATATTATTACCTTAAGAAGCTAGAATGAAAAGCTTAGGTCGCCGGAATTAATGGGGTCGCCGGAATGAGAGAAAAGAGAGCCTTGAGCTTGCCAAGCTTCAACTTTTTCCAATGGGTATCTTCTTTTATGATTAAGTTGAAGAGAAGAAGAGATTAACACTTATGTGATGTTTGAGTGAAGAAAATTGATGGAAAATTGTTGATTTTTGAGGAGAAGAGAGGAGAAGTCGGGTATGTTCTTCAATTCGAATTGAGGGTATGAGAAATGAGAAAGGGCGCATTTTTTAGGGTTAGTGTGTACACACCGGCGCGCGTGCGGTAGTGTACCGCGCGTGCCGGGTCACATGGCCCCCAAAAACGGAATTTTGTCATTTTTGTGTAATAAGCTCTAATTATATCACATAAAAATCATTTGATGTTAATCTTATGATTTATGTTATATAATCTAAGTTTAATACGATTTTTCTATATAAAACTTGATAAAATATAAAAACTAATAAAATATTGAAATCACATATTTTTGATATAATATACCTACTTTACATGATAAAATAGGTTTATTATAAATTTTTCATAAAAATATTTTTCTTTTAAGTTTAGAAAAATAACTTTAAAAATACTTAAATTTAATTAAAATTTGAAAAATTAAAAACACACAATGAAATTCTTAGGATTTTTGCTAACTCCTCAATCTCGGATCCTCAAGATTGTTATCATAACGGTCCCTTAACCTTTCTCCTAGGAGTGATGCGTTTGAATTATCTCTTTGTATTCCTCGGGATTTTCGGATAACCACCTAATCGTTCCTTCTTAATAACATTCAAACACTCATCCTGGGATATGGTTGTATTTCTTCCACTCGCATCCAAAGATGTTCCATTTCCCCACAGATTCTACACTTCATTAAAAACCTTGCTCTTCTTTTATTGCACTCCTTGAATTTCCATTACAAAGTTCTCTTTCTCGACTTGATTAATAATTCCTTATTTAATTTAGAAACTAAGGCTTCTATCTTAAAGGCGACATCCTTATTTAGACCTAATCTTAAAAGTAAAATAAAAACTTTTATTCTATCTATGAAAGGCATCCAGTTCTTTTACGCCTATCCGTAAAAGACGAAACTACTTTAAAATGCATATTAAAAGGTAAATTAGAAAGATAGTACTGTAATCGGGTGAGTTTAAAATTTCGCTTCCTCAATTCGTTGGAGGGTCGATAAGTAATAATACTTCTTCCGCTTGAGGTATCCTTCACCTTCTACGAACAATTTCACCCGTGTCCATTGGCTATAAAAGTTGTTTTTCCATCGCTTAGTTCAATGACTCAGGACTTATAGATTTTTGTTACGTCATATGGACTCGCCCATCTAGATTTAAGCTTTCCTGGAAACAACTTCAAACGTGAATTATATAAAAGTACTCGATCACCTATATGGAACTCACGACTATAGATTTTCTTATCATGAAAAGCTTTTGTGCGTTCCTTGTAGATTCGAGCATTTTCATAAGAATCGAGTCGAAATTCTTCTAGTTCTGTTAACTGAAGTAATCTATGATCACCGACAGCTTTAGGATCAAAGTTTAGAAATTTAATAGCCCATAAAGCTCGGTGTTCTAATTCAACAGGGAGATGACAAGATTTTCCGAATACTAATTTGTAAGGAGAACAGTCAATCGGTGTTTTAAAGGCTGTTCTGTATGCCCATAACGCATCATCAAGTCTTTCTGCCCAGTTTTTACGATTCGAGTCCACTGTCTTCTCCACGATTCTTTTAATTTCTCTATTAGACACCTCTACCTGTCCACTAGTTTGTGGATGATAGGGTGTTCCAAGTTTATGAGTTACACCATATTTCTCAATTATCTTAGTAAATGGTCGGTTACAAAAATGTGAACCTCTATCACTAATGATAGCCCTCGGAATGCCATATCGTGTGAATATATTCTTTTAAGGAACCTTAGCACTACTGGTATCATTAGTAGGGAGAGCTTCAAACTTTCTACCCATTTAGAAACATAATCAACTATTACTAGAATAAATCTTTTCCAAAAGATATAGGAAAGGTCCCATGAAATCTATACCCCACACATCAAATAGTTCACATTCTAAAATCGGTTGCATAGGCATTTCATGTTTTTTCGATATATTTCCCATTTTTGACATGATTCACAAGATTTTGCATATTTATATGCATCTCTATATAGTGTAGGCCAATAGAAACCACATTGTAAAACTTTGAAAGCAGTTTTCCATCCTCCATGATGACCTCCTGCCTCACGATCATGACAAAATGATAATACACTTAAAATTTCACTATCAGGAATACATTTCCTAATTATTCCATCTGAGCATCTTCGGAAAAGATCCGGTTTATCCCAATAATAAAACTTTAAGTCGTAAAAGAACTTCTTTTTCTGTTGCCAAGTCCAATGAGGTGGGATGTACTTACAGGTAATGTAGTTAACAATATCCCCAAACCATGGCGAATCTTCCTTTGATGGTATTCTAGTTTTTAATAATCGCATGGTTGAAGGAGTATCTATCTTAAACAGTTTCTCATCTGGAAACGAATCCTGAATTTCTTTTCCTTTTCCTTCATCATTATCCATCCTGCTTAGATGATCTGCTACTACATTTTCACTTCCTTTTTTATCCTTAATTTCAATATCGAATTCCTGAAGTAACAGAATCCACCTAAGAAGACGCGGTTTGGCATCTTTCTTACTTAAAAGATACTTCAGAGCTGAATGGTCTGTGTAGACTATTACCTTAGAACCAACAATATATGATCGAAACTTATCTAAGGCAAATATTACAAACCAACGCTTCTTCTCATTAGTTGCATAATTAAGTCGAAAGCTGCGTTTAATGTGTGAGAAGCATAGTAGATAGCTTTGAGAATTTTGTTATACCGTTGACCTAAAACGACTCCTACAACTAAATCACTTGCATCACACATAATTTCAAACGGCAAATCCCAACTGCGGTGCTACTAGTAATGGTGCAGTAGTTAATTTCGCTTTTAGGGTCTTAAAGGCTTCCATACATTTATCATCAAAGTTAAAAGGTACTTTTTTCTAGCAAATGACTCGGGGTTTTGCTATTTTTGAGAAATCTGCAATAAACCTTCTATAAAATCCTGCATGTCCAAGAAATCCTCTTAACGTTTTCAAATTAATTGGTGGAGGTAATTTTTCAATTACTTCGACTTTAGCTTTATCAACTTCAATTCCTTCTTCAGAGATTCTATGACCTAGTACAATTCCTTCAGATACCATCAAATGACATTTTTCCCAGTTTAGAACCAAGTTGGTATCTTCACAGCGTTGTAAAACGCTTTCTAAGTGTGATAAGCATTTATCAAAAGAATCTCCATAAACACTAAAGTCATCCATAAAGATTTCTAAGAATTTCTCAACCATATCAGAAAATATTGCCATCATACATCGCTGAAATGTAGCAGGTGCATTACATAATCCAAACGGCATTCTTTTATAAGCAAAAGTTCCATAGGGACAAGTGAAAGTAGTTTTTTCTCTATCTCCTGCTGCAATGAATATCTGTAAATAACCCGAATAACCATCTAAAAAGCAGTAATACTTATGTCCACTCAATCTTTCCAACATCTGCACGATGAATGGAAGTGGATGATGATCCTTTTTAGTATGATCATTCAGTTTCCGAAAGTCAATACACATTCGATATCCTCGTAATTTCCTTGTCGGAATCCATTCATTTTTATCATTTTCTTTTACCGTGAAACCTCCTTTCTTTGGAACTACTTGAGTCGGACTTACCCATTCACTATCTGATATGGGAAAGATTATTCCCATTTCTAATAGCTTAATGACCTCTTTCTTAACAATTGTTTGCAAATTCGGGTTGAGGCGGCGTTGTGGTTGAATACAAGGTTTAGCTTCTTCATTCAAAATAATCTTGTGAACACAAATTTCGTGGCTAATTCCTTTGATATCCGCCACTTTGTCCATCCAAATGCTTTCTTATGTTCTCTTAACATTCTTAGTAATTGATCCTCTTGTTCTTTTGTTAAGGTTGATGAAATGATAATAGGTAATGATTATCATTTTCAAGAAAAGCATATTTCAAATTCAAAGGAGTGGTTTCAACTCTGCATTCCTTGGTGGATCTTTCTACTGATGGTTTTAAACTGGTCCTTCCATTTCCAATTTCAAATTTTTATGCCATGGATGTTTAACAAACCCTCCTTTATCTAAATAAAGGATTACTTCTTTCATTTCAAGATCATTTTCATCTTCTTTATAGATAGAAAATGCCAAACATTCTTCTAATTTATTTTCATAATCTTTAGATTTGGCATCCCACATAGTAGAATATTCATCTATAAAAGAACATGATTCTCGGTTCTTTGTATGGATGGTTTATAGCTTTGAAGATATTGAATGAAACTTTATCCTCATTAACTCTCAAGATTAGTTCACCTTTTGAACATCTATCAAAGTTCTTCCTGTAGCTAGAAATGGTCGACCTAGAATAATTGGCGCTGAATATCCTTCTTCCATTTCCATTATTACAAAGTCTCATGGGAAGTAAAATTTATCAATTTTAACCAACACGCCCTCGATTATTCCCTTAGGATGTTTAATTGATCTATCTCGCCATCCGAAGGGTCATTTCAGATTCGTAAACTCTCCTATTCCTAGTTTCTTATAATCCTCATAAGACATGAGATTGATACTTGCTCCTAGATCACACAATACTTTCTTAAACAGAAATCCTCCAATTTCACATGGAATAGTGAAACTACCAGGATCTTTAAGTTTAGGAGGTAGTCGATCTGTCAAGTATTGCAGAACATTCTTCATTAAGGCATATATTCTCATATATTTCTAATCGCTTTTTTATTAGATAGGATATCTTTAAGAAACTTTCCATAGGCGGGCATGTTGACTAAAGCTTCTATAACGAGGATATTGACATGAATATGACGAAAAGTGTCAAGGAAACGAGCATATTTCTTATCGTTTTTATCTTTTAATTTGATCTTTCGTGGATAAGGCAAAGATTCTAAATCTATAACCTTTGGTTCAAGTCATTTCTCTTTTCCTTTCTCCTTGAATCCTTGATCATTACTTGATCTCCAAGTTTCATTATCTTGAGATTTTTCCTTTAAAACATCCCCTGTATCAACTTTATCCTTCTCAGTTACTTTTAAATCTTCCTGTTTTTCTCCCTGATTTTCTCTGACATGTTCCTTAAATAGGGTTCTCAGGTCCTTATCCATAGGATCTTTCAGAATTCTATGGACTTTTACCCATTTTTCACCTTCAATTTCGGGTTCAACATTATTCTGTTTTAAGAATTCTTCGATAATTTCTTCCTCTTCATCAGTAAATTCAAGTTCGTCCTTTTCCTTTACGATATTACCATTTAAATCTTTTTCTACCTCATTGTTTCCTCGTTTTCGCTCTAGTATCTTCACAATATTTCCTACTTCTCGTAATCACAGCTTTTACCTCTCTCGGTTTCTTTCAAGATTACTTGGTAATCCTCCCGGAGGTCCATTGTTGTTACGCTCTCCTTCTCTACTCAAATGATCTTCCATATTCCTTAACGATGCTTCTATAGTTCTCATTCTCGTATCATGTCCACCCATAGACGTTTTCAACATAGTCATATCCTTAGAGATCGAACCTATAGAAGTTATCATAGTTTCTATATTCGAGCTTGAGTAGATACTACACCCATCATATTTTCCATTAATTTATCCCATTTATCAACTCCTTCAAAGTTGGGTTGAACTTTGGGTGACGGTATAGTTTGAGTAGTATGTTGTGGATAAGATTTAGTAACGATTGTAGGTTCCGATTTGATGTATTTCCTTGATGAACTTGATTACTATATGGATTCTTATAATCGAATGGATATGGCGGTTGTCCCGGCTTATTAGGGTTTTCGGACCATCTAAAAGTTGGGTGCTCTCTTCTAATAGCATTAAAGGAGTTTGAATACGCGTTGTTCAAATTCCTATCTTCGTTGTAAAAACTCACCTCTTCCCTTGAGTATCCTTCGGTTCTTCTATCCCTAATGACACATTATCATGATTTGAGTAGTCATTTGGTATGATAGTTTTTCGGTTTTACTGATCCTACTAGCTTTGTAGGTCGTCAAACTTCCTACCCAAATTCTCCAAGTGTGCTAGAACTTCCGTATTCGATGTGTATTCTCCCGCAAATGCTACTTTCTGGTGCTAGAACCGGTTTCCACATTCTCGTTATTTTTGGAAATCTTTTCTATAGCATCGTAAACTATTTGAGCTTCACTCATCATTAACGATCCACCACATGCATGATCTACATCGCACGTGAATCTTTCCTTAATTTACGACAGAAAAGTTGGATTTGCATTTCTAAAGAATAACCATGATCGGGACAAGATCTTTAGCAACTTTTAAATCTCTCCCACGCATTCCCAAGCGTTTCTTCAGATCCTTGTCTAAAGTTGGCAATTTCGACCTTTAATTCCAAATTTCTACCCGGAGTAAAATACTGCTTTAAGAACTCGGTTTGAATCTCCTCCCAACTAGTCAATGAATGATGTGGGAGTGACATAAACCAATCTCGTGCTCTTCCTTTTAAAGAAAAAGGAAACATAGACATCCTTGTTAATTCACGATGAGCACCTTGACTTTTTGGTCATTGCACAATTCTTGAAAAGATAGAGATGGTGATGTGGATCCTCATCATCCTCTCCTAGAAATTGGGCTCTTGCGTCAATTAGACCAAAAAGATGAGATTTTATTTCAAAATTATTTGCTCCTTCATTGGGTAAACGAACTGGATTATTAGTCTGGTTTATTCTTAAGGTCTGATCACAAATAGGTCTCGGATTTGGTGGGTTATTATTACGATTGTTTCGGTTCGATTTTGATTATTTCTATTTCGGTTATTTGGTATTGGTAGATCCTCGATTAAGATTTTGGCCATGCCCTTGAGCATGATCTAGCCCTTGTTCAGTGTTTCATCATCTGTTTTTACCATTTTCGTATTTTGATTTGATGATGATCCTCCGTCAGATTTCCACGACAAGATGACCTTGCTTCCTCTTCGCTCTTAACCGCTTTCGTAAGTATATATGTCAGCTTATAAGGAGTAAGTGGGGCCTTACTCTTTCCGGTCATCAACTAACGAAAACCGAAAATAGTTGAAATCGATAAAGTAAAGATTGGTAACTTACTTATTAGGTAAGTACCAACTAAAAAAAGAAAATAGAAATGGGGTAAGAAGAGTGTTGACTTATCCTCGAGACTTTTGAGTTAATATAAGTAGAAATCATTCAAACACAATGAATTAGCGTCGTTCCCGCAACGGCGCCAAAAAGTCGACGGACCTTTTCTATGCTATCAATCCTTACCGCAAATGTGTACCGGGTCAAATTGTAGTGATAGAGTGATGAGTCGTGTCGATCCTCAGGAAAACTTGGTAATTCACCGTGTGATTAAACACCAAGAAATCGTTATTATCTCAATCTAAGTCTTAATTTTATCATCCAACCAAACTCTAAACTAACAAAGCATAAAACTAAAACAGATATATATAAGTATATAAATATATATATAGATATATAGCAATACATATATATATATAGATATAAGTATATATAGGTACCAAAACAATATCTAAGGAGGGAGATAGATATTATAATTATAGACTAGCCAAGAATATGTTATTGAATCCTTATATCTTTTAGTGAAATTGATGTGCTCGATCTTTATTTTAAGTTAAATCAATTATACTAAACGGTGCACTCTGAACTAAACAATTCATTCTCACACGAGTATCTCAAATTGTCATATGTCCAATCATTTGTCCAAGGTCATCCTCAAGCATGGGTCACTCCCGCTTTGTCATTCGCCAATTTTAAGGTATGTCAATTAAACAAATGAATTAAACGTAATAATCTCTCGAGTACATATTTCAATAAGAGTTTGTTTCTCCGAAACAAATCTACCCCGGTTTAGAAATCGGATTCCGTTGTCACGCTTTCACTCGCCAATTTTACTCCTCCGGTCTTTCTATTAACGAGTTCATAACCTAACTACGAGGCGTCAATTCATAATTAGATTATGAATTCTTTCATATCAAGTAGCTAATTCAATACGAATATAGAAAGAGATTCATTATAACCGATTTTTATCCAATTTTAGTATAGTCATCATCCATTTCCCTAAAAAGATAATACTAATCCAATTTCATATCTGATAACGGAAAAATTCACAGTTATTTTTATAACTTTTCACCCCGTTTCTGATATCATTTTGAGCACTTTTGTATCATTTCGAGTCTTTAATTCCTAAGTTTCATAAAAATATATAAGTAGTAACTATTATGTAAAATATCGTGTTTTTAGAAGTTTTTATTAGTTTTTGTACCGGTTTAGTAACCGGAGTGTCGTGTCGGATTTACGTTTGGTATTTTGGTGGTTCATTGCAGAATCATAAGTGGACCAAGATCCTACGTAACGACATGTTTTGAGCCCTAAAAGAGGTGTTTAGAGGGTTAGAAGAAGGTGCCACAAGCTTACGAGTTCAAATGGATCAAATTTTTCTTAAGTACTTAATCGTTACATATTTTTGACGAAGATTTGACCCAGCTTAGAGGCATTTTCAGGGGATGACTTCTTAATGAAAGTTGTAGATCTTCAAATAAGCTTTCCAACGCATTTTGAATCAAGTCAATTGGACTTCTACAACTCAAATGGTGGTCAAGTGGCTAATCGGTTCATATCAGTAGAAATCCCGAAAACGACACGACTTACGAATGGCTCATCAAAACGACATTTTCTGAAGAAGAGTCCTTCATAAAAGTTGTAGAGTTTTCCGAGAGCTTAATTATGACATTTGGATCACGTCATTTGGAGGTCTACAACTCGAGATATGAATTTTGAAGTTTAATATATAATTATATAATTATATATACATACGAGCACATGCAGTTAGTTAGAGGTAATGATGAGTAATGATTACACCGGACCGGTCCGGCTCCTTCAAGGACCGGTCCGGCCTCAACATTTGCCTATATATACAGAGGTTTTAGCAGATGAAACCTTTGCCCCCTTTCTCTTCTTCTTCTTCCATCTTCTTTATTTTATGTTGGGGGCCTATATGTAGTTATATATGTAGTTATAATGTCGGTGTAATAACCCGACTAGTTATACTTTTAATATAATTTCATTTCCGCTTTTTATTGCTTTCTTTTACTTTTATGCAATTAGTATAAATAAATATATATATATTATATACATATCTATATCTATATATATATATTTACTTTTACGCACTTTTATTTACGCATTTTTATTTACGCAATTTACTTACGCATTTACTTTTACGCACTTATATATATATATATGATATATTTTTCTTTTCTGTTATAATGATTAGCTAAAGTAGTCACATAGCCGAATTATGTGAAAACGGGTGAAATTAACCCTGGTAGACGAGATGGGAGTTGTGTAGCACGTAATATAATGTTTTAATGATTAATCCACGCCCTAAAACTTATTATAAACGTCTTTGAATTAGATTGATCATCTAGTCCATTGTCACACACATCGAACCTATAAATGCATTTTGCGGTGAGATGTGGGAAAAGGGTTTTGGGATCGCTATGTAGATTCGCCTAGTTGTTAGGACCGTTTCAATATAGAGGTTTGTCATCGTTGTTCGAGCGACTCAAAGAGCGTAATCATGTTAGGTTAATCGGTTTTCTAAAGGGAAAATTAATTAACTTCACATAGGGTGTTGAGTGAGAGTTGTTCAAATCTTAACACTGTAATTAGGAGTTGGCACCCGTGGATGTCGTTAAAATACTATGGAAAGGTAGGTTGGTTAAAACACACCCATGTCAGTTTTTTTCCGTGGGGAGATAAACTGTTGGATCATAACTCGGCTATGCTTTTTAATCTCGTTAGAATAATCTTTACTTTTTCGCATTAGCTATAACACTCCACTTAAAACTTTGATCGCCTAGACTAAGCACCACGTCGCTTTGGTACTCACAACCACATTTCTCTTGGGACGACCTCGCACTCGTAGCTATCCTAACAATCGACCCGGCACTCTGTTGTAGAGAGTTAGTTTACCCACGATTCGAGTCTTTATAAATGTATTTTAGTGGGTGAATTTTTCGCTCATAAAAAATTGGCGCCGTTGCCGGGGAAATGTGTGATATTGTTGTGATATCTTGTAAGTGAACCGAAGGCTTGGGCCTAGGTTTTATAAAAATAAAAAAAAATAAAAAACGAAAAAAAAAAAGAAAAAAAAAATATTATTGTTTTCTTGTTGTTTGCTGAGATCTTGCAGTTTGAGCTTAAATGGATGGATTTTTCAATCAATACTACTCACCTGAACAACAATACTCCTACCAACCACAAGCACCGAACAATGTTATCAACAATATTCAGTCTCACCTCGGCCTCAATATCAACAGCAGAATAATCAAGGTTCTTGGTCCTATAATTGCCCTAATACATACCAGGACCAGAATTATGGTTATTCGAGCAATGAGCCACCATGTTACGAGGGTTGTCCTAACCCTGGTGCTTATCAGGATTACAGTGTTCATGCTCAATGTGTTGATAGCTTCAACCAGATTCAGCCACCTGATAAGTGTCTGGAATGGCAAGAAGACTGCTACTCACCTCCAATATATCAAAGTCAATACGACGTTTTTCCCCATGCCACAAGAAGAATTCACCGATACCAAATAGAGCAACTAGAACGATTGAACCAGATCTTGGAAGAGCGACTGTTGGACATGCAGGAGTTCAAGGTAAGTACTGACTCCGCCATAAGAAATCTTCAAGACAAGGTGGGGGAATTGATTGAATTAGTGAGGTATGTGAAAGAGGCAGAGACATGTGAGGTGGTTAAGGATGATGATGTTATCACCGAAGAAGTTCAGGTCGAGAAAAAGGTTGATGATTCAGTTTGCTATGCTAAGATTTCAGAGCCAGATACAGAGCTAGAGGAGCGGGAGATTGATTGGCCATCTTTAGTAAAGCCACTGGGAGAGTTGGTAATAGCTGATATATCGGTCCCGGATTATTACATTCGTCCACTCTGTGAGGATGAATTTTCTACGGTCCAGTTTGTATACTCCTCGATGGATGAACTATATGGAATAGCAAAGAAGATGGTTCGACAGGCTGATAAAAGAAGATTCTCTGGCTGGGAGGAGATAACATCGAGGGCCAAACGAGGTACGTTTCTAGACAATTTAATTTCTTTGGTTCTCGCATTGTTAATTTTTCTTAAGCTATTGATCTTCTTAAGTTCTGATTTTGGTTGATAATTTGTAATTAGTCGAGCCAAAGACGTAAAACAAAGGCGCTTGGGGGGAGGCAACCCCGCTTTAATAAAATTGTGTGAAATAATAATAATAATAGTAATTTGGATACGACTAGTATTAATGAAATGTAGAATCAGATGAAATATAAACACAAATCACAACCAAGTCTCGGGATGAATGTTTGAATGTCATTAAAAGGAAACGATTAGGTGGTTATCCTAAAATCCCGAGGAGTACAAAGAAAACATTAAAATACATCATTTCTTGGACTTAGGTTATTGAACCCTTGAGGATCTTGGGTATAAAAGACTCAATACTCTTTCACACATTTCATTTTATGATCTAGTCTGTTTCAAATTTCTAGTCGTTGTAGTATAGTGGTGAGTATTCCCACCTTAATAAAAGCGTGTGTAATAAAAATGAATCTAGAATAGCTTACTTGACTATGATATATGCTCATGTGATACGTATATGCTTAGATGTTTCGTGCTTTACCCGTGTGGGTTATGTTTCCATCTAAAGCTATTATATTGCCTATCGAATTTTCTGACGTGACAGGACCATTATCTTATTATTCCCATATCCCTATTCGATGTCTTGGCACGAGGACCATGTCCTGTGTTGGCTTTGTTTTGGTTGTTTTTGTATAGGGATTCGGGATGTGCTTTTTCATGGTCAGCATGGATTCGTAGCACTTTTTCCGCCAGGTTTATAAGCTAAGTCTTCCTCTCTATCTCATTCACTATGTTTTAAAGGATAATGCAAGTTCGTAAGTGGGGGGTAGAGTCGTGATTGGTTTAGAAATGGCATTAAAGGTTAAATCCCTTAGTTTTTGATTTTTCGAACATTATTTAGTTGATTAAAATGAATTGTATAAGGTATATATTTCATGGATTTGAAGATGTAATGATCAATTTGATATGTATAACTAATTTGAACCATAAGTGCATTTTAACCCCAAATTTATCTGTGTAACATGAATTCCTTCACGTAAGCCTTTGATATTGAAGTTAAAATTTTAAATCAGTATCCATTCAAGATCCTAGTGGTTATTCTAGAGATAATAGCAAAGAACTTAGTACCTAACTTTTGAACGTGTAATCGTGTGAATATCTCAAGGTTTGAATGTGATAGAAAGAATGTTAAAATAAGATGAACTATATATATGTCGGTTGTAGTCGCCAATGATTTGAGTGCAAGAGGCGTTATCCCGAAACGCCCTATATCACTATGAGGTTTAAAAAGCTCCCGATTGCCTCGATGATTGTAGTCTAGCTGTGGTGTTATCACGAAACATCCTATTGCTAGGAATGAGGGTATATACTATACATGTGAAAAAAAAAAAGAGTTGGATAGGTATGAATGTATTCGATCTCACCTCATGACGCTTGCAAGATAGTCGATTTTGGTAATAAGTTCGGATATGTTAGTATTCTATGAAAGAAAAAAATAGAAAAGAAAAGAAAAAGTTGGTTGAAAACTTAGTTATCTTCTCGACTATCCCGAGATAAACTAAATGATATGCTTTAGGATTATCCTAATAAGTACACAGGAGGACTTTGTGTGGAATCATATCGCTTTTATACCTAGGGAAGTCATTAGGACTGTCTGAATGGATATTTGTGCGCTTGCTTGAATTATTCAAGAGAGGATAGTGGAAATTGAAAAGGCTTGTCACACACTCACTCTGTTATACATTTATATTGCGGTTAACGTGTAGTTATGATTCGAATGGTTGCATCATCCGATTGTCATTCATATCTTATCTTCGTGAATTTTTCCTCATTCATTTTATTTTATCGCTTATTTTGTTCGAGGACGACCAAAAGCTAAGTGAGGGGTTGTGATAACGGAAAATTCACGATTATTTTTATAACTTTTCACCCCGCTTTCGATATCATTTTGAGCACTTTTGTATCATTTCTAGTCTTTAATTCCTAAGTTTCATAAAAATATATAAGTAGTAACTATTATGTAAAATATCGTGTTTTTAGAAGTTTTTATTAGTTTTTGTACCGGTTTAGTAACCGGAGTGTCGTGGTCGGATTTACGTTTGGTATTTTGGTGGTTCATTGCGTAATCATAAGTGGACCAAGATCCTACGTAACGACATATGTTTTGAGCCCTAAAAGAGGTGTTTAGAGGGTTAGAAGAAGGTGCCACAAGCTTACGAGTTCAAATGGATCAAATTTTTCTTAAGTACTTAATCGTTACATATTTTCGACGAAGATTTGACCCAGCTTAGAGGCATTTTCAGGGGATGACTTCTTAATGAAAGTTGTAGATCTTCAAATAAGCTTTCCAACGCATTTTGAATCAAGTCAATTGGACTTCTACAACTCAAATGGTGGTCAAGTGGCTAATCGGTTCATATCAGGTAGAAATCCCAAAACGACACGACTTACGAATGGCTCATCAAAACGACATTTTCTGAAGAAGAGTCCTTCATAAAAGTTGTAGAGTTTTCCGAGAGCTTAATTATGACATTTGGATCACGTCATTTGGAGGTCTACAACTCGAGATATGAATTTTAGAAGTTTAATATATAATTATATAATTATATATACATACGAGCACATGCAGTTAGTTAGAGGTAATGATGAGTAATGATTACACCGGACCGGTCCGGCTCCTTCAAGGACCGGTCCGGCCTCAACATTTGCCTATATATACAGAGGTTTTAGCAGATGAAACCTTTGCCCCCTTTCTCTTCTTCTTCTTCCATCTTCTTTATTTTATGTTGGGGGCCTATATGTAGTTATATATGTAGTTATAATGTCGGTGTAATAACCCGACTAGTTATACTTTTAATATAATTTCATTTCCGCTTTTTATTGCTTTCTTTTACTTTTATGCAATTAGTATAAATAAATATATATATATTATATACATATCTATATCTATATATATATATTTACTTTTACGCACTTTTATTTACGCATTTTTATTTACGCAATTTACTTACGCATTTACTTTTACGCACTTATATATATATATATGATATATTTTTCTTTTCTGTTATAATGAGTAGCTAAAGTAGTCACATAGCCGAATTATGTGAAAACGGGTGAAATTAACCCTCGGTAGACGAGATGGGAGTTGTGTAGCACGTAATATAATGTTTTAATGATTAATCCACGTCCTAAAACTTATTATAAACGTCTTTGAATTAGATTGATCATCTAGTCCATTGTCACACACATCGAACCTATAAATGCATTTTGCGGTGAGATGTGGGAAAAGGGGTTTTGGGATCGTTGCGTAGATTCGGCCTAGTTGTTAGGACCGTTTCCAATATAGAGGTTTGTCATCGTTGTTCGAGCGACTCAAAGAGCGTAATCATGTTAGGTTAATCGGTTTTCTAAAGGGAAAATTAATTAACTTCACATAGGGTGTTGAGTGAGAGTTGTTCAGATCTTAACACCAGAATTAGGAGTTGGCACCCGTGGATGTCGTTAAAATACTGTGGAAAGGTAGGTTGGTTAAAACACACTCCATGTCAAGTTTTTCCTGTGGGGAGATAACCTGTTGGATCATAACTCGGCTATGCTTTTTAATCTCGTTAGAATAATCTTTACTTTTTCGCATTAGCTATAACACTCCACTTAAAACTTTGATCGCCTAGACTAAGCACCACGTTCGCTTTGGTACTCACAACCACATTTCTCTTGGGATCTACTCGCACTCGTAGCTATCCTAACAATCGACCCGGCACTCTGGCCAGAGAGTTAGTTTACCCACGGTTTCGAGTCTTTATAAATGTATTTTAGTGGGTGAATTTTTCGCTCATCAATATCTTGGCTAGATACTAAGTTAGCCTAATATCATTATAAGTAAAATACTAATAATAACATAAATACATTAGAAAAGTTACCAGATTACAATCGAAGCTTCAGAGTTGTATCCTCCGGAAATAGCAACTCCTTTACATCAATGAGCCTTGATACATCTTCTAAGCATTATAACGATACTTTATACTACAAAGATTATTCCGGCAGAGTGCCGTTGCATAAACTTTTATTTAACTAAAAACAACAAAACGAAACTATATATAGATATAGAAGAAAGATATATGCATTGGTACACTTCAAAATGGTTGCATTTGAGGTCTATTTATAGACCATATCACAGCAACGGCGCGTGCCGGACCACCACCGGGCGCGTGCCGGCTACACGATATATATTCCCTGTCGTAGATTTTTGTGGGCCCAGCTTTGAGAGATTTTTTCGCAATATTCGCCTTCTCCGGCGCGTGCGGACATACAACATATCGATGTTTGTAAAACCTATCTCGAGTCTGTAGACCTCAGATTGACATGATTTGATATTCGTTGGAAAGCTCTTTTGAAGGCCTACAACTTTCATCAAGGACTTTTTCTCTGAAAATGCCTCTAAGTTAGATCAAATGTCCGTTGAAGATGAGTTACGGTAGAAACATTAAGTACAGTTGATCTGTTCAAAGTTGTTAGATTTTGGCATAATCTTTTATCCCACAAAAACTCATGATTTATACTTCAAAGTATGTCATATTTTGGGATCTTGGTAAACATCGATCCTCGCAACAAACTCAACGAAACACCAAACGTAAATCTGACAAAAAACTATCATTTTTATCGTTTTTATAACTTATGCATCTAATTATAACTAACTATGATTTTTATAAGTTTTTAATGCATTTATATGAAATTATACTAAAATATCATAAATATAATAATAAAAAGTCTTATAATTTGATCATATATTTTTCATACATCAACACTCCCAAAAGTGCTTCTCTGGCTTCAGGAAACTTCTTGAAAAAAAGGGTTGAATCAAGAAAGTGATTCAGCTTTCAACAAGTTTCTGATCAGGATGATAAGATCAGCAGCTTAGGATCTTCAAGTGTATGAACAAGATGTAACTTGATTGCAGATAACACTTGAAGAAAAATTTGATCAGTACATTATAGCTATGTATGTATCAGCAGGGTCAGATTGCACTTTGATCAATAACTTGCTCAAAAACTTAGTTGCTTCGTGTGAATTCTTGGTTATTGCAATCTGAATCAGGAGTTCTCTATTTATAGGTGTAGATCCCGTGGTTTGAATTTGAATGATAACCGTTATATGACTGTCTGAATATCCCTGAAAATACCTTTGTTGTATGATGGGAACCAACTTTACAAAGACATTTGCATCTGATTCAAATTACACGATTATCACATTTCGGCATGTTTCGGGGTGAGTTTAGACCCTATTTTGAGTATTAAATGAGGTTTTATTGCACGGCGGTGAGTGATCGCTGTTTTTCCGTAAACTCGACCTTATTTTAGCATTTTATACTCGTTTTTCCCGAGCACCCGTAGTTTGCGGGGTTATGCGTTTGCTTGTTGTTTTCATATGGATGCAGGACTAGGGTGTCTCGAGAGCCCGAAAGGCGAGAAGTATGATGATAAGTGTGATCAAAGTGCAAGAATGAGCCAAGGAAGAAGAATGAATAAGAAAAGGAAGAGAAATAGTTGTTGCTCTCACCATATGTTCACTTCATCAGCATTTTGAGCGATTATGGAGGCATTTTCTGGTCATGGTGTCTTCACGAAAGTTGTAGATAATTCAAAGATCTTTCTACTGGTTTTGAATCACCCCAATCAGAGGTCGGATGAAGAAGTTATGAAGTGTTTATCGCAGAGTCATCTGAAATGGAGCAATCCTGAGGCAAAACCAGAGAGTTGTCCGTGACGGATGACACATTTTGTCCGTAGGGACGGCTGGAAAATGATGAACTATCCGCACGGATGGCCTTTATCCGCACGGACAAGTGCCCTGGACTATAAAAACACCTCAAACATCGCAGCAAAGCAGCAGAGTGTTCGATTTCCACCAGTCCGGTCCTTTGAGCTGCATTTTGACCCATCGAGGAAGCATTTTCTGGTCAAGTCGTCTTCATGGAAGTCGTAGGAATTGAACGAGATTTCCGACGCACTCGAATCATTCAATTCGGAGCTACACACGGGAGATTTTAATGATTTATCAAGACGGGTCAAACGAGCCGAGTTGGTCGGCCCACCACTCAAACTCGCGATTTTTGCACTATATAAGGGGCTCTCTAGTTGAGAGCCAAATACCCTCATTTCTTTCGGCATGGACTGAGCTCGAGGCCGGCTTAGGTGCTCAACCGGCCGCCCGGGCGTTGTTATGCAGTTGACATCTAAATAGTCGGATCAAGGCTTGGGCCCGTGCTTTTAGTTTAGATCTTTAGTTTTGTTATGATAGTCGAACGCGGTATTCGATCGCTTGCTTGTGGATTTCGCGTCGCTGGTCACGGTTGGGATTAAAGACTCGGATCTTTTGTCGATTTGGGACATGGGCTTTGGATCTAATGTATGTCGATGTCGATCTTGTGAGTTTCCTTTGTCGATTTGCTTTCTCGATTTTGCTTTGATTGTTTCGATCTTTTGTCGATGGGATTGCTTGTTGTTGTTGGTTCATGCTTTAAATCCTTTTTCGTGCCGTAGTTTAGTATGGGCTTCGATCTTTTATCCCGTTGGTGTGCTCTTTGTTCATCGATTTTAACACGTGTTTTCAGATTCGACCCAATTTCCTCGTGGGATCGACCCCGTACTCTTTGCCATTCTACTACGATCGACCCGGTGTTTGGCCGGTTAGAGAGTGGTTTCACGGTATATGAGTTTCGTGGATTATAAATATTGTTTGGTTTTTGGATCGTGAAAAATCCTCTCATCATTGTACCTGACTGAATGGTATGAGTTGACTCGAGTTTCTTATATAAGTATGAATAGACCATGGAAAATGTTGTCTTGGGGAATGACTTATTGATGCTTTGTTCGGGACGATCAAAGTCTAAGTGGGGGGTAGTTGATAATGGTCAAATTATACCCATAAAAGTTATCAACATTGGCCTTAAATCGAGATTAATAATATATATTTTATATTAAATCACATGTTTATATTGATTATTTAGTGTTGTGTGATTTTTAAGATGTAATTTGGTATTTATCCGTTTTTATTATTTAAATATGATTTACTTTGGGATAAATATTTATTTTGTAGATTGAGATAATTTTGGTGGATAATTGCAAATGGACAAATTAAATTACAAGATAAATCGAAGCAAATTCGGAGTGCATTGAAGATAGAAAACGGATAAGCGCGAAAAAAGGAGTAAGGCATGACAAGAGCCAGCGAGCCAATCAGAAATCATTGAACTCGCTGGCAGCGAGCCCCTAACTCGCTGGGGGCGAGTCCTGCTTCATCGGGAGATCGGCCGGGAGTTATCTCTAATTGTTTTGATATTTTGAAATATATCTTTAAATCAGCTTGAACCCCTATAAATAGAGCTGTACGAATTTCATTTGAGACACAATATATACACTCTAGAATACAATTCACAACATTGGTTTTATTTTCAATATATGTTTTCTTTATTTTATGTTCGTTCATTACGGAGTCGTTAGAATCGCCGGTTAGTGATTGTATCGAGGAGTGGGAATCACGCTCGTCTTCGAGGGTAATGTCTACTCAATTATGCAATCTTTATTCGTAGATCTAATTTATTTCGTGATGGAGTAGTTGTTTTGTGTATTGATTCCATGATGTAGTTAATTAACGAACCCATGTTTATGTAGATCTGAGACGTAAAAGACGTTTCACGAGCAAATCTGGTTCAGATCTGAGCTTGCTGGTAGCAAGATCTGTGATGTTCTTGATTTTTCTGTGAACGGCTTCGACTACGTCAGGTTCTCTGCTTTGTAATTAAAACGAGTAATTAAACTTGATCAAATTAATTATTTTTCATCGTAATTTAACATGAGACCTAAAAGTGATTGTTACTTAGGACAGAGGTTGAATCGGTGTCTAAGAAGTACGCCTTACCATAGGAATGTTGCTTAGATGAGGTTACGGTTTATACCGGCATCCCTAGTTTCGTAATTGTGTCAGAAGTTATATGAGATGGAGACTTAAAATGTGAAGTCACGTAATGGAGGCACGATGATCTAGATGGCCTACCCGGAGCTAGATCTATTTTTGGGATGACTCTCGTAGTCGTAATAATTAATCTTAAATGTCTTATTTTGTCTCGTCGTCAATCTACATAGCATGGGGGAGTAATTACTACTAGCGTTATCAATACCGTTTATTAATTATTTATAAAACTTATAAAAAATAAGTGTCTTAGTGACGTTGTGTCTTGTGTTGGTTTTGTGTTTCTATCGTGTCAATTTAATTCTACGTTATTATTGGTCGTAGACCGCTTTTAATTTGCCTTTTAGTTTCATAAGTTATATTTCGTTTAAGCCGAGTCTCCGTGGGATCGACCTCGACTCTATCTAACTATACTATGATTGAACCTAGTTCTCTTGCTAGTGTGTTATTTAGGTTTCGAGTATTTTTATTACTTGGACCGGACATCACTATACACACTTATCCCACTATTTTTGAGGCGAAATAGAGAGGTTTACCTAGGCCGGATACGGGATGAGAGTCCTGACGCTTCTTTGACCCGACCAGAGCCAAATAAGCCAAAATCCAACATTTTACCCTCGTACCCCCTCTAAGCCTTGATAGGACGGTCTGACCACCGTCCGACAATGAGCCGTTTTTGGTTACATAGCTTGTATTACCCTAACCCTGAGCTATATTGTTGGTCGCGTTTCTTTTGATCACCCTACGAGTGGACTTAGTTGTTTAGACACACTTGCTGAATCAAGTGTGAGGTGGGGATGGTGCGTGTTTCGAGAAGAGTTGGTTAGTACGAGCTGGTATAACGAAGCGGTGGAGCTCGAGGAATATATTGTAAGGCTTGTTGGCTCAAAAACAAAATTGAAATGAGAAGTTTCGAAGAAAAAAAAAAATTGAAAAGAAAAATGAGAAAGAAAGAAAGTTTGAATAAAGTTGAAGAAAAAGAAGTCAAAGAAGGAGTGTTTTGAATGAATAAAAGTATGGTGTTGAGATTGGAGTTATTTATTAATGAGTATAAAAAGATCGAAGGAGTTTGGTTTAGTATGTTTTCAAATAGAAAGTAAATAAGATGATTAGGTTCACTCATATTTTCTTTTCTCCAGTCCCAAATTTTCCTTTCGGTTAACCCCATCACAAGCTCAGCATTATAACCCTTCAAGTCCTACTTGACCATATTTAGCCTCGGTTGCCTCGATTAGTGGAGATTCTAGCCCGGTATAAGTTGTGTGTAGTCATTTGGCCGGTATTCAAAGCCGGTAATCATTTTGAGTGTAGCCCTCGGTTCTTATCACACACACACACACTTCGTTTTCGTGACAAGATAGAGTCAAGTGGCTCACATTGCCTATTTTACTTTTACCTTGATGTCGTGAGTACTATGCATGTTGCGTAAAGTTGATCCCTTGGTCTGTTTTAAAGCGCCTAATTTACTCGAGGACGAGCAAAGGCTAAGTGTGGGGTGGTTGATGAGAGTCAACTTTACTGTACTTTGGTGTGCAGTTTAACCCCCGTTTATTACTTTATTGGCATGTTTTGGGTAGTTCTAGACCTGTTTATGAGTAATATCAAGAGTTATACGCACAGGGAGTTAAAATGTCACATCGATAGTAAACTCTGCCTTTTTAACGATATTTTGCTCTTTTCCGAGCACATTTGTCTTGCGGAAATACGTGTGCTGTTCGTTCGTACATGTTTTTGTAGGACTTAGGTGACTCGAGGACCTGGAAGGCGATGTTTTGGAATGAGAAACATGACCGTGGCACGAAGGTAGCATGAAAGTGGAGGAAAATCAAGTTTGGATTTAAATCAAGGCAAACTGGAGTTTTCTCTACCCAAACTGGCGTTTGAATCAAGCTCATGCCAAACTGGCGTTTGGAGAGTTCAAACAGGCGTTCGCAGAATCAGCACTTGGTACTGAAAGTTAGATTTTCAGACGGACGAGAGTTCAAATCATCCTTAAACTAGCATTTGGATGGGTTCAGCCCGAATCAAGAAAGCTCCTATAAGACAAACTAGCATTCAAGGCAGGCCAGACGCTCGTTCATGGAAGGAGAAACCCTAATCAAGAATCAGATCTCCAGGCAGAGAAGCGTCCACCTTGGAGCAAACGCTCGTTCAGCACCGACAGCAGCAGATTTCAACGCTACAATATAAATACGCAGCTCGTTCAGCCCCTTGGGATATTATGCCGACTTTAGACATATTTAGGGAAATTTTGATGTGGTTTTAGTGTAGGTTGATCTTCCTTTGATCCTTTGATTCCATAGATAACATCCTTTGATTCTAAACAATTTTTATAGCTTAGCTTTACGTTTCAAGTTCCAAACATTCGACTTTTGGTGGATTATTTCTTTGTCTCTATTTTGGATCAGATTTGCCTCAATTATATGGTAATGAATTTATTCTCTTTTATTATTTCTAGCATGATTTCAATTCTTATTTCGTTTATTAGCATAATCATGAGTAGCTAATTGCATGTGTGGTCGAATTATGTGAAAGCGAGCGAAAACCCTAAGGAGGGATGAGACTGGGAGTCGTGTAGTGCGTAATCTCATGTTTAAACGACTAATCCACGTCTTAAAACTTATTATAAAATCTTTGAATTAGTTTGATCACCCAGTTCACTGTCACACTCATCGAACTTATAGATGTATTTTGCGGTGAGATATGGGAAAAGGTGTTTTAGGATCGTTGTGTAGATTTGGTCTAGTTGTTAGGACCGTTTAAAATACAGAGGTTTGTGATCGTTGTTCGAGCAACTCTAGAACTTAATCATGTTAGGATAATCGGTTTTCTAAAGGGAGAGTCGGTTAGCTTCGCATAGGGTGGTTAGATCGAGTTGTTCAGTCTAATCATTAGAATTAGGAGTTGGCACCCATGGATGTCGTTAAACTACATAGGATAGGTAGGTCGGTTGAGACACGCTCCCTGTCAAGTCCTTCCTTAGGGGTAAAAGTAGCTCGTGGGATCATAGTCGGCTATACCCTTTAATAACTAGAAGTAAAACCGGTAGTTTAACCTTTATTTCTCCATTAGCATAATATCTTCCACAGTAATTTTGGCCTGAACTAAGCTACACATCAGCTTTGGTACTTAGACATTACTCCCTGTGGATTCGACCTTGTGACCACTATACTCCCGTTGACCCGATACTCTGTCGGTGAAAGTTAGCGGTTAAGTATTTTGCTATCATATTGCAACAATGACATGCTTTGTTTCATTTGTTTTAATTTGTTTGGCTTGTTTGAACACTGAAAGGCAGAATGAAAAAAAATGATATCTACTTTCCTAAGAGGAAGTCTATGGTTGCATATTATCCCTCTATTTGTGATTTGATTAGGATCTATATCAAGTGAGTGTAAGATCGAAGAAATGTTCCAAATAATATGATAAATGAAGATGAAGCAAATTCATAGGGTTGTCTTGGTATGAAGGGAGACCATAAGAGAGCACAAGAGAAGGGCAATTTTTTTCATGTGGTAAACTGTAATTTTTTTTTTGTGTCCGAAAAGATATTTACTTTTGTCAACAAAAAAAACAGAAAAAAAAGAGACAGAACAGGTATGATCGTCACGGCCTGGTTGAAGAGAGATGAAGGTTGAGACAAATCGTTGTTTCCTTTTAAAAAAGTAAACATCTTATTCATCCCAATAATACAGCTGATAAGATATTGCGCGGATCTAGAAAAAGCGGTATTTGGATTCAAGTCTTTCTCCTCGACGCAACTACAACAATTGCGTAGAAGCACCTTGGAATATTTTTCGAGAGCTCCTCGACACAGTCTCAACTTGTGAGAAAGCACTTTGGAATAACCTCAACACTTAGAAAACCTGTTTCTAAGCACCTTGGTATAGGACACCCACAAAGGTTGCTCAACCCTTTGATAATCCGAAAGAACCTTTATCCAGAGAATTCAACACACTAATCCAAGTGTAGAAAATATAAAATTTTATTATTGCAAAAGATGATGGTTTTATACAAGTACATAGCTTGGGTATTTATAGGCTAGAAAATACATGAAAATATAGATACATTGGACCAAAATTTCGTGCTATATCATTAACCAAAGGAGGACTTTAGGTTTTTCTAAGTACTTTCTTCAAAAGGTTGCATCTTTTGAACTTTGGCTTGATGTATCTTGACAACTTGGATCCAATGAATCTAGATTTCTTCCAAGAATGTTCATCCTTCAAAAATGGCGCCCTTCATGATGATTTTGAGCTTTAATAATTAGCTAATAATACTTAATAAATTATATATTATCATGTAGTAACATATTATAACATATGACTTAGTAAATAATTATTCTGATGGTCCGCGAGCGATAATGACTGACTTGAATACTTCACAACTTTCTTCAAACATGGACTTAGATTCATATCAACAGTGTAATCGAAGATGCTAATGGTGATTTATTCTATTATTGAGGTAATCCTTGATCTATCGTTTTTGTATTTAAAACCCTCTTACTGTTAGGTGTAATGCCCGAAAGACAAATTTGTAATTGTTTTATTTAATAAATGAAATGATATTATTATTCATATTTATTGTTCCCATATTCACCGATGTGACAATAGTATTTACACTACAGAAAACCCTAAAGTATATCGTTTATGTAATCACTTAACTCAGTGTATGGGATATACACGGGAGGATTGAGTTAGTGAAGATGTACTTAAAATACAATTAGCCCGTAGTGAAGTTAATCGAGAGTATCGGGTCTCTCATTTAACGTGCTATTAATGCGCCAGAACACAATAGGTGTGATTGTCTTATCCGGACTTTCGGTTAAGAGAACCTAGTGGGGCATTTATATTTGATAGATATATTATATAGGGCTGGACCGATTTGATTAGAGTTCACGATATAATTCCGTAATCGAGAAGTCTTATCGAATCAATCGATGATCATATTTATGGATATATCTTAATCCTGAGGTGATCACAGTCAACTGCTTGAATCACTAAGAGGTTTGACTTGACGGTTAAGGATTACACTGAGTCTGTGGTCTGAATTACCCCATCTTGGCATTGTACTGGATTGAGTGAGTAGTCTGTGTTATCACAGATACGGAATCCATTCCTTCCATTTATGGAAGTAGATAGACAGTTGCCTTATTTGTTAATCCTAGAAACTGATCGATCCATGGAGTTCATATTACACTGATTAGCTACCAGTGAGTTGTATGAATTAATTGTTCACTAGGTTAATGGTAAATAAGGATAAGAAGGGTGAACGGTAACTCCCGATTTAGAATGAACAGTCTATGGAGGATTAATCCATATGCAATGATTATATCAATGGACGCTTATTATCATTCTCGTGAGGAGATAAATATAATTTTATAATCGGAGGAGTGCAGTCACGGGATTATGGTGGCATATTCCTATGATTGATTTATCGAATATAATTATTCTGTTCGTAAGATAATTATTTATTTGATTTATCGGTGCCGCTGATTATTAGTCCATGGTCCCCGACGTGCCTCCAATATAGCATAGCTAATTATTCTGTTCGTAAGATAATTATTTAATTAAAACGATATGTGAATTAATTGTTTAGTGGACTATTAAATTAGTTGGGCTAAATAATTAAATATGTGAAAAAGACATTTTTCATAATCTTGGCAAAAATAGTGTTGTGGCCGAAAATTATATATTGACTAGGTCAATAATAATTTTCGGCCAAGGCATGTTTTAGAAAACAAGAATTTAGTTTTCTTGTGGATTAATAAGACATGTGCACAAAATATTTATTGGATAAATATTTATGGTAAGAAATAAAGATAAATATTATTCTATATTTGTTCTAGAATATTATGGGATTATCTTTTATTTATTGGATTTATTTATTTGCAAAATAAAATCCTTGGAGGACAATGATTACTCTCATATATAAAGAGAGTTCTCCCAAGCCTAAAATACTATAGAAATTTCGACTTCATCTCTTAGAGAAAGGGAAGATAAATTTTCGGCCAAGGGGAATAAGAAGGAAAATCTTGGAGGTTTTCCGGGTAGCATATCGGAAGGATTCGAGACGAGGATTTCCTTCCACCGGGAGTTGCTCGGATCACACGTGCGGAAGATCGTGGTGCTCTTCATACTTTCTTTTGTTCTTCCTATTGCGGTTCTTCTACTTGGATTTTGAGATCCAAGATGCATGTTCTACAACCCCCTTGTAGAGAAGATCTAGTTATTTTATTACATGTAATTTATAGATCTAGATCCTTAAATCGCTTCCGTTGCGGATAGTATTACTAACAGTGGTATCAGTCGCCTGGTGATCTATATTTATACGTATAAAATATTAGATCTAGGAGTGGTAAACATGTAGATTTTTTGTCCCAATTTTTTTTATAGGGGCCGATGCATGTTTAATTTTTTTTTATGAATGTCTTGGTTGAAGAGATGGATTGGGGTTGGTATTGTTTATCCGTAGATCTATTTTGTAGCTCTTTTGATTAGTATCACTTGAGCATAGGATTTGTAATTTAATTTTATGCAACTCAAAAATTGTAAAGATGGTTTCTTTGTAATTTTAATTTTGATCCGGGTTCGAGACGACGAAGATGATGTGTTGAAGATCATCAAGAAGGTAAAAACGGGAGGAGGCCGATTGTTTTATTTTATTTTATTTTATTTTTCCGGTAAAAAAAAGGGGAATGAGGAGAAGGACAAAAATATTTCATCAAAAAGGGCGATTTTTGAAACTTTTGCATAAAGGACAAAACTATTTATTCAGGAGGAAATTGATTGTTTTATTTTATTTTATTCATCGTCGAAATTTAATTTTTTCTTTATCGAAAAAAAAAAAAAATGGTCACGGCAATTTTGTTCACGGCAATCTATTATTTTTCCTTCTAATTTAGCATGGCTTAAAAAAAGCATGCAGTAATTTTCCAAAAAAAAAAAAAATAAAAAAATTTAATCTATTTTTTTAAGGATTTGACCGATGCTGCCTCATAAAAAAAATTAATTAATAATAATAATAATAAGTTTTTATAAAACAATTTGATAATATAGATATATTTTAAATATATTGGTATATTACGGCCTCCTCTCCTAGTCGTTTGTGGTTCGTGTCAAGATCGAAGGTTTGAGATCCGGAAGTTTCAAGATCAAGATCGAAGATCGAGATTTGAAGACTTAGAATTAGTTTTACTTTTTCCTTAGAAAATAGGTTAGTCGGGGGTACCAACGATCCATCTCGGTGTTTAAATTTTCCGTAATTTATTTTTTATGTGTTTGATCATAAAATAGATATAAAATCGGAATTGCCATGACATGCATCATATCATAAATGGGAAATTAGGGATAAGGACACAATCTGGAATATTTTTATGGTGAAATGAAAAATATCCCGTTAAATCTCGGACTTACCAAATGATAGGTGCCCCTCCACGCAGTTCTTCTGAATTTCGAATAGTATTCAGGATCCTCTGTTACCTACTACGGTACCAGCGTGGATATGATCTCCACCAGACATACGTAACGCTTTAGCTAGTACGCGGAAGTGGATACCCCAATATATATAAAAAAGGGGGAATTGATCTATGGTCGATTTCGTAACAAATAAATAGGCATAGGAATTCTATTTGTACCTCGTAAAAAATACTTCTTTTGAGTAACAGGACAGCTACATATTTTTTATAGGGAGAAGGACAACTGCATAATTTTTATAGCGAGAAGGACAAACAGTGAATCCCGAAAATCAGTGAATCTCCCCAGTGAATCCCGAAATCGGTGAATTTCGGCGGTGAATTTTGATGATGAATCCCGAAAATCGGTGAATTTCGACAATGAATTTTGAAAATTAGTGAATTTCGACAGTGAATTTCGGCGGTGAATTTAAACAAATGAATTTGAACACAAGTGAATTTCGACAGTGAATAAATAGTTTTGTCCTTTATGCAAAAGTTTCAAAAGATTGTCCTTCTACTCAATTGATGAAATATTTCTGTCCTTCTCCCTCATTCACCCTATCATAAATCCACTCCATGCATACATGTAGAATTTTAATTTTTGGTAATTAAAATAGGCATGTATACAAACTCGCGTAATTAGTTGAAATTTAATTAATACGTGGTAATTAATTAATTTAGTAACTAATTAAAGATCCGAGGACGGGTTATGAAATCGTTAAGCCTTTCGGTGTGTGTTCTCGGTGAACCGCCTTAAAAGCACAAACGAGATCACGTTTTCGATTCGTAGTGTTTACGAGATTGAATGATGGTAAAAGAACAATAAATCTTAGATGAAAACGGTTCGCCTATAGGTTGGGTGGTCAACTGAGCTTCGCTCGACCGACTTAACCCTCCTAGTGTGATGTATGCACGGGGATCCGGCAAGACTAAGCTACACCGGCGAGCGGATGGGTGATTTCTTCTTATCTCAATGGGGCTCTCTTGACCCGATTTCGTCCGACTGTCACGTATGTTCCAACGAATAGGACGGGTAGGCTTGCCTACGTTACCGACACCATTCGGAATCCTTGATTTGATGTGCTTTTATGTTAACATCAAAAATACGTGGTTAGTTAACCCACCACCACTTCCAAAATATTGAGTGGGAGCGGGGGAGGCGACAGCCAACCCCACGGCCTCTACTATAGATACAAGTAAGTGAGAGAAGGGTGACGCCTCACGGCGCTTTGATTTTGTCCCCCTACGGATGGTGTTCACCCCTGTCAACATTCATGGCTTGGCCTCCGAAAGGATAGGATTTCCGGGTACTCGTCGGGTCACTGACCTATCCTACGACGGCACACTCGGGGCGTACCTAAGACATCCGATATAGTAGGTCACACTCATCAAGGATATTCTTGATAATATCTAGGCTAAAAAAGGAAGGTAGTCAATGAATAAAGGGATGTTCGATTCTCACAAGTTATTCATTGATGAGATTGTCTCGATTTAACCGTAATCTCTTTGACCTACCCTACGGCGGCACTGAGATGCGAGGTTAAAACCTTGGAATGGTAGAGTAGACTTAATTATAGTTTACAATTCCTAAAATAAACTTATATAGTAGTGTTAAACTTGAATTAATATATGTCATTTTATTTACAGCATTATATCCCTTACTAAATTGCTTAAAAAATAATAATTGACTAGAATTGATTTCGTTAAAAAGTGGAAAGTAACTAGGACGTTGAACTAGTTAATCGATAATGCAATTATTTTCGAAAGAGATATTTTCTCTTAAGCCTTTTAAAAACCTGAGTGACATACATGTATGTCACTAGTATCATTCGTGTCAAACGGAAAACTTAGTTTGATCAAAGGTGATTTCGGACTTTGAAATTCTTCTAGTGAATTTTGAGTGAGTAGTGATTACACGAGTAATTTTCTAATTGAAAAATCGGAAAATCATGAAGTGTCGCTAGTTGGACGATATTTGGAATCGATGAACTAGTGGGAGCTTTATGATTTGTTGTTTTTCTAGAACATTAGAAAAGTGTAACTGACTACACACGTAACCATTCTAATTGAAAAACCGGAAAGTCATGAAATGTAGCTAGTTGGACGATATTTGGAATCGATGAACTAGTGGGAGTTCTATAATTTGTTGTTTTTCTGGAAACATTGGAACAATGTACGAAAGATTTTCTAATAGAAAAAAATCAGAAAATCATAAAAAATAAAGCATTGCTCGTTAGACGGTATTTGGAATCGATAAACTAGTGGGAGTTTTAATGTTATGATTTATTGTTTTTTCTGGTATATTAAAAAATCCGAGAAGTCCCGACGAGTAACACTCGAAATAGACATCCCACGGTTCAAGAGTAGTGTCTACTCAAACGAACCGTTGGTTCAAGACTGTTTCCATTCACGGAAAGTCAAGAATGGGAGAATATGTCTAAAAGTGTTAGTCATCTAAAGCGAGAAAACTTTAAAGGTGAACGAAAATTAATTAATCGAAAATCATAGGATAAGGGCGGTGATTTTGGATCACCAACCTATGAATCCTTGGCGATTTTCTCGAGCTAAGTACTTTGGAAGAACAAGGTAGCAGTGCATTTAACGATTAAAAGAGTAAACAACGGGCAGTTAATTTTAGCTAGAATAGTGGGAGTGATATAAGGAAATGAATCTCGGATTCAATCCTTGGATATCGCGGAAAAATTATTTTCTGTTTAAGATTCGTTGGAACGAATGGATTTACCTTCTATTCGATAATTTGTTTGTCGTATAGAAAGTGAATATACCATTTGTAGTACGAATCCAAGACTCGGATTTTTGGTTGATAAAGTCAAAACCACTTAGAACTGCTGAAATATGTATATAAAACACATCTTAAGAACTATTAAAAGCAATTGGTTTCGATATTTAGATAAACGCTTCTTCATATTCCATAGTTAGTGCATAGTCCCTAAAAGACAAGACCTGAAGGCTGGCTCAGGGTGATTCCTTTCTCCCAGTCTGGTTATATTGTCTCAAAGGTTCAATGACAAAGTTTCCTTTCAATCGGGAAAGGATAATGGTTATAAAGAAGTAACATAGCTTGTTCATGACGACCTTCGGGGTCTGATGAAAGATACAAGCTAGTAGAAGCTTCCGAGTAGTGACTTCTTGTCTGATAACTATGCAAACACTACAGAAATTTTATCCATAATATTTTGAGGTTTCTCTGTTTTCAACAGAGATAGAGTATTCTATACTCGGAATAGGCCATTCATAGTCCTCGAGACTGATGCTCAGCCTGCCTCATTGTGACATGTTCTCACTAAAGTGAGAAACTGTTAAATTGCCTTATATAGTTTTAGATGTGCTACAATACACTGCTTAACTCAATAAAGATATTGGAAGTGAAATAACGGTCTACATTGAAATGTAAGACCGCTAAGTCTACCTAGAATATGCTTTGGAATTTACGGATAAGGTGTGGATTCGGTTCACTCCACTTCCGTAAATATAAGCATTTAGCACACGGTGCTTGGAGGTAAGACTGGGAATTTTGCGCATACATTCGGTCAATGACCATTCGTGATATATCTTTTAACCTATTGTGTATAAAGGTTAGATATAGGATTCTTGAAATCGGGGAAGGGCAGTTATCTTTGTTGCATCCTTTCTGATAGAGTCCATGAACAGCAAAACCTTGAACCTTGAAGTACGTTTACTCAAGGTAGTTACTAACTGATTAAAATCATATCACATCCAACATCGGTTGTTGGTGATAACACTAAAACACTACTAAACTAGATCAGAATTTCGATCCACCCAATAAGTATTGGGAGTATGGTTTATCCATTACCCATTACGGGTTCTGCGGACTTTGTAGTATGAGGATCGATTGATGACCTATGGCCCTTTTGTGAGCAGTATAGGATTCTGATAATAGAGGTTGGTTTAATAGCCATAACCCTGTGAATGGAGTTCGGTACTCCAGTTCTGTTCATACTCTTGTAGAACCACCTGAGCGTCTCAGGCCCAGTGGGAGTAATTGGATCTACACGGAAAAGAGTAGAATGAATAGGAACGTTTATCTTTCAGAGCAAAGCTTGAGTGGTCTAGGGGTAATTCCCTAAGAAGTAGAGAGTTAATCAGACCTTGGACTCTCTTACCACTTAGTATTGCATGATTTCGTTCAAAAGCAGAAAATAAGGGTGATTCCCTGAGATTTTCATGCCAAACAAACGGAGTCTGGATTTAATCGGAACAAAAGGGTATTGCCTTATGAACTTATGACAGGATGACTATCAAGGCTTATGTCCTTTGTGGATAAAAAGCAAACCTCTCGGTCATTGGAAGTCATATATTTCTACAATATGTGGATTTGACCAGAATATTGATAAGTCTTTTGTAGGCTGTAAATCAATTTTAGTACAAGTAGTGAATACATATATTAGTGTTTGTGAAGGATAACACTGCACCAGTTGGAATCAACATGGGTGTGTTATCTGAAGTCAGAATCTCACAAAGACACAATTCTCTGCAACAGAGATTTGGACAACATTCTAAAGAGTTTGACTCGGTCGAATTCATTAGAATAAGTCACTGGTTTCCCATCCATCTTATTGGTTAAGATGATGCATCTGTGTATGCAACATTCAACGAGGAAGTTCTACCCTATGCCTCAGGTATGACTCTCTAAATCTTCGGATCAAGAGAAATGGGATAGATTCTCTTTCTAGTTAGAGATGGTCAGGTTATTGAACGTCAACTTTGACCGAATCTTAGATTCGGCGGTTAACAAAGCAAGTTTAGTATGTCCTTTAGTATCTTGAAGAGAACGAGGAATAATAATGCCCGAAAGACAATTTTGTAATTGTTTTATTTAATAAATGAAATGATATTATTATTCATATTTATTGTTCTCATATTCACCGATGTGACAATAGTATTTACACTACAGAAAACCCTAAAGTATATCGTTTATGTAATCACTTAACTCAGTGTATGGGATATACACGGGAGGATTGAGTTAGTGAAGATGTACTTAAAATACAATTAGCCCGTAGTGAAGTTAATCGAGAGTATCGGGTCTCTCCTTTAACGTGCTATTAATGCGCCCAGAACACAATAGGTGTGATTGTCTTATCCGGACTTTCGGTTAAGAGAACCTAGTGGGGCATTTATATATGATAGATATATCATATAGGACTGGACCGATTTGATTAGAGTTCACGATATAATTCCGTAATTGAGAAGTCTTATCGAATCAATCGATGATCATATTTATGGATATATCTTAAACCTGAGGTGATCACAGTCAACTGCTTGAATCAGTATGAGGTTTGACTTGATGGTTAAGGATTGCACTGAGTCTGTGGTCTGAATTACCCCATCTTGGCATTGTACTGGATTGAGTGAGTAGTCTGTGTTATCACAGATACGGAATCCATTCCTTCTATTTATGGAAGTAGATAGACAATTTCCTTATTTTTTAATCCTAAAAACTGATCGATCCATGGAGTTAATATTACACTGATTAGCTACCAGTGAGTTGTATGAATTAATTGATCACTAGGGGGTTAATGGTAAATATTAGATAATAGTGCAATTTCAATTTTAAATGAACATGAAAGTTTCTAACAACAGAGGCCATTTAACAGATAATGTACTAATTTCAATAATGCTTTCACAGGGCTTGAGTTTCAGTCACAATCTGACTTGCTTTTCAAATCAGGAAATAATTACCGTCATAGACCAGTATTTAGCTACATTGTGATATTCATTAGGATCTTGTACGATGAGGACTTACCAAAATCAAGGCCTCTCCTCTGTACGTGGTAAGCCTCGATCTTACTTATTTTTCAAATGTTTTTATGACTGGTGCACAATTACTGTTAGTTTAGGGTTGAGTCAGAATCTGGGACAATGTCTCTTTGAAATCCAACATCCTCAATCAGTCCTTTCTTTAGTTTTTTTGGTAATGCTCATTGAGTTACTTAATCAGCTTGCCTCCTGCTTTTGTATGACGGAAACTGCTAGGTTCACCGAAACTCCGAAACATCCTCGAAACATCATCATCACCATTCAATTATTTATTTTTATTTTTTTGATTGGTTGCATCCAGCCAATCAATGGCCTGGATTCATTTTGGTAGTATTGATGTGAAAAAAAATCCGGGGACATAGCATTTGCTTTTGTATGACATATGAGAAATTATTGCACGAAGATACTTCTTGACAGAAATAGGATGATTGGCTTGTGTAAAAGAATTTTTTTAACTAATCTTTGTCTTTTTGCACAAACGATACACATCTAACGATCTAATACAATAGAGACTCTCTGCCCAAGAACCCCCCTATGACACAAGATAATTATCTACAAGTGTTATACCAAATCATTGATTCTAGAGCTGCTAGAATACGTTGGATTGTGTTATATCATCCGTAGTGCATTGATCTCTATAAAGATTCTTAAATTGAAACCTTGCTCTCATAAATGCAATAAAGAATTTTCTATGACTTAATGAATCATATTACAAGCACTACACGATTGAGTCATTCAAGTTGTAGGGATCTTTATGCTGGGCATACATCAGATTCTTTAGGGAAATAGACACAAATGGCTTTATGCTATGCTGGAATGTGATCATATATTGGAAATATGCAAGTATGACCAACCACAGGAAGGTACAAACTTATATCTTATAGCTGGTGATTGGAATATGTGCAAATAATATCTACCATTTTTCAGTGGTTTTGTGTTGTAATATGGCTGTATTTTTTTAGTATTGGAACAATGATATGCTTTGTTTCATTTGTTTTAATTTGTTAGGCCTGTTTGAACACTGAAAGGCAGAAAGAAAGAAAAAAACGATATCTACTTTCCTAAGAGGAAGTCCATGGTTGCATGTTATCCCTCTATTTGTGATTTGAACAGGATCAATGTCAAGTGAGTGTAAGATTGAATAAATGTTCCAAATAATATGATAAATGATGATGAAGCAAATTCACAAGGTTGACCATAATTCACAAGATTTAACCCAATTCCCGTTTTTACTCGCTCCAAATCCGTAAAAGATCCAATAATTAACAGCGCCATACGGACCCTTTGAACTACCTCCCCATAAAACGTAAAAAAAAATCCCATATACGAATTCGGCAACGGCAACAGAGACTCTAAACCGCTTTTTTCAAATCAGATCTCAACAGATAAAACAAATTTCATCTGTATACTCCTCTAATTTTAGTCCTGCAATCTCTTAACATCTTTCAAATTTCAAATGTGACAACTATACATGTTTGCTAATCCTACGTTATCTTAAGTTATGCATTTGAATTCCGGTAAGTGTTTCTCATATTGGAATTCATTTGTTTATTATTTTGACCTTGATAATTCATTTTGCTTTCCGTTCAAGAACTTTGTCAGGGTTGTTGTAGCTTTCTTCTTCCTAACAACTCAAGCATGCCTAATTGTATCAACAAAGTTTTTGATTGATCGGGACTTTTTTTACTTTTCAAACAAAATTCAGATTGGAAGTCTCGCCCAATGTCGGTATTGTAAGTGTCTCTTTTTATTTTTTTAGTATGCACAGGTTTATTGTACGCCTTTGCTAATATTTCGTTATTTGTGTAATTGGTCTTTCATTTCTAGCAACTTTTTTTTTGCTTTGAAGGTATCCTCGAGACAATTGTGCGAGACTAATCCTTCAAGCTTAATCGCGGCACCAAAGGTGGGGACCTCTCCCAACAAGGTTTGCTGCATTCATTCAGTATAGAAATTAGTCAATCCAAATATTGACACTAAAATTTATCGCTGCATAATAGTCAATTATGCAAGTATCATTGCCATTCATGATCATTGCTTGTTCACTTTCCACTTAATATGGGTACCGTTCTTTATTTTTATTAGAGTTATTAGCCTTATTTTTTTGTAACAAAGTCATTAATCATCAGAGAACTATGAAAGTCTTCAGATATGTTCAAGGTTCCCTCTTGATTATACTTTATTCTTACTGAACTGGGAGTTCAATCCTTATTTAATATTTTCAGGGGGGAGATGATGGATACGAAGATCCTCTCCGTGATTTCTATTATGCTAGTTAGATTTATGCTTTTCTTTTATGGTTGTAAGTGCGGTGCCTTAGACATTTGTCTTTATTTGTATTTTGTCCCCTTTTGTTGAGACTATCTTCTGTAGTACTTGAGTACAATGAGACTTTTCTGTTTGATTATGGTGTATGGATTATATTGATCATGTTTTGATTATTGCATGGGATTGAAATTTCTTTTTATGCCATTTACCTTATTGGGATTGCAGATTATATCAGTAACATGGAAGTTGTCACTATTGACACGGTTGTTGCCTTGCTGCCTGGAACAACCAGTTAGGCAATGACATTTTCGGTTGATGACAACCTCATTGTTTATATTTTTTGCTCTGAGAATCTAATCTTTCTGTTGAATTTAAACTCAAGCTTCAGCAAAAAAATCGTTATGATATCAATGTGAAGTAAGGCTAATGTGTGTAATTGTCACGAATTATGCACGTGTTGAGCAGCTTTTATGTATTATATTCCTAAGGTAGGTATGGGTCGTTACATGGCTACTTTCTTGCATTGAGTTATCATTATTTTAATTTCCTAAAAAAGTATGTCGTTTCTGAGAATTTTTTGTCGGGTAACAAGCGCTAATAGTGTTTATACATTTTTAACACAAAACTATATCATTTAAATAAAATAAAATTAAACAATCTGCCCCTGATAACAAGTACTATATTATTTAAAATATTCCTAAAAGATATCACTATGAAAGTGATTCGGAACATGCCACTTAATAAATCTTAACGAACATATCATAGCCTATCGAGTAGGAGTCTGTAACCACCTTAGGTTTTTAGACTTATGTGATTTTATTGCCATGTTATATAGTCTTTGCCTATGGATAATTGTATTACGTGTGTAGATTTCAAATTTTCATAGTATGTACTTGTTATACTTTGTTGTTATATATGTATTATGTGTTATGCGGTCCATATTTACAAAAGAGAAAGTGAAACTCTGTCATGATCCTAATAAAGTAACTAGTAGACGCCAACGCCGTGCAAGGCACGGCGTGCCCAGCTTATTAGATTACAAACGGTTGAAAAGCGATCTATAATTCGAAATTGCAGATTCCATTTGGGTTTTTGAATTATCTTTACTGAATAAAGGAACGGAAAACTGGAAAATTAATAACTAAACAAATGACTACAAACAAGGTACAGACATGCATTAAGAAGCTTAGTAGATAATACAAGAGTTGATGGATACAAAAGTTAGAGCAGTTTGTAGGGCCTTACATCAAGCTTACATTCATTTAGAGGATAGGCTACTCCTCAGCATACATAAATACTAAAGATTGAGGATTATTTCACCCCATAAACCTGCATGTCTATGCATTTCATAAGCATTAGATATTTTTATCTAATGCCCAGAATACACAAACATTATATTCAGCAAAAGACAATACTATTATACAAAAGGTTCGTTAGTAGGTTCAAAAGCATAGCATCATCATAACTTAACACTCCTTCTCTTTACTCTTGCTTTTCTTGATTGGGCTTTCAAGTCCAGAACTTGCTGCTACTTTTTTTCCAGCAGCATTGGTGGTGCATTGATTGACCTCAGCTGCACCTTCAAGTGGCTTTTCAACAGCATCGAAATTGAGCTGAGAAGAAACATATTGGGTAGCTGCTTTCATCGAAGCTTCAGTAGATACTTGGGATTCATTGGGGTTAAAGAGTGGCCTTTTCACTCATGCTGGCAGGCTGGAAATGATTCATCATGGGAAGACATGTCACTTATTTCTTCCAGAATTTTTTTGGTTGTTGGACTGAAAAGTTGATCAACAGCAGTGTCCTGGACATTTACTTTGTTTTTGCCCGATCTACCCTCATGGACGATGAGGGAATTAGCATTTTTTGTCAACACCATCAGCTTGCAGATACATTTTTACAACCGAATGTGTTCACACACTACTACCATGGAATGTTTTGTCGTAACACTTGATGAAGCAAATCACTGGTTTCTTGTACACCTTTCAATTTCCTTAACGAGAGATATATTCTGTAAAACAAAAAGAAATATAGCACCATTAATAATATGTCAGATAACAACGATAATTAATTGAAAAGGTGATGAGGAGCCTACAACATAGCGAGATCCTATTGGAGCATGATCAATTTTATGTGACAATTTATGCCTCTTCATAGGTTGAAGTGTTGGTTCAGAGATTGCTCTATTATGTCTAAAGTCTTTTTTCTGTCTTGTTTTTTTCTCTCTCCATTTTTCAAGATTTACAGCTCTATTATTTGTTTTTTCGTGTTCAGTTTGTTTAACCGAAGTCGATATAATATCTTGTTTAAACATTGGTTTCAAGCTTCTAAAACAACCATGAACAAGTAAAAGTTCCTAGAAAAAGAAAAAAAAAGACTACTGCAAAAGGCTAACTAATATTCAACTATGACCAAGTACTTAGCCAAAACAAAACAACATCCGACCTAATATAATACCAAAGTTGAAAAAACAAGTAAAGCATATTGCAGGATTACCTGAAGAGCTGCCATTGCAGTTGTACAGAGCACGAGAAACCAGCAAGAATATCACTACAGTCACACCAGATGAGCACCGTAGTCTAAAAACCAACAAAAAAGACTATCAAAAGCCAATATAACAGACTTGTATGACGAGAAAATTCATGAACCTGATGATTTTTTTTATCTTTACAAAGTGCAACACAAATTGAACACATTAGAAAACTGAACACATTAGAATAAAAAGAGATGATTCTTTTAAGCATAGCAACTTCTTGCAAGTCAACTTTCTACAGAAGGAAAAAGAAAAGAAAAAAAGAAAAAAAGACAACACCACAGACAAAAGTAGCAGAGCAAAAGAAAAAGATGATCACTTTAACCATAAATGAACACAAAAAGGTGGAGGATTATTTCACCCTATTCAACCCAGCAAGTTTTTATCTTGCAGGCATCAGATATGTCAGGAAATTACATACAGTGGAGAGTGGAGTACATATGGAAACATCACAATATTAAAAAAAGGACCATTCTTAATACAAGTATGCTGAAAACAATAAAGACCCTTTTCTTATGTAGAGTAGCTTGTTCCAATTGAAGGTTCTGAATAGGAAAAAGTACAGTGTATACATACATAAACTAATCAAAGGCAAAAAAAGACCACCATATTAATTTATATCATATTACATTTCCAAACCCAAACTCACAAATCCAAACCAAATTTCTTATACCACATCATGAAAAAGGAAAAAAAAACGGGATGAACCATATTTTGTATAAAGTGACTATCCTTTATAACATGTAAAAAACGAAATAAGGAATGATGGAAACTCTAAATACATTTCCAACATCACTAAACAGACACGCAGACATAAATGAACCCAACAGAGTAATAAAGAACCCAAATCAATAAATTTCAACTAATCTACATCAATGCAAACAGAATATGCAGACAGCAGTAAATAAATATGTATGCATATCAACACAGAGTAAAGAAAACTACCTGCAAGAGTACTTTTGAGTGGTTGCTTTAATAGGGAAAATCTGAAGAGTGGAAAAGAGAGTTTGGTGAGTATGAGGGGAAAAATAAGGTTGCTTATAAAGACCGAAAGAGCAGCAATTATGTAGAGAAAAAAAAAAGAAAAAATAATGCTATTAACCGGATCTAAAGCTGCAATGAAACACCCACCGTGTAAAAGCCTTCGATCGGCTTAATATCCTCAGAAATAATCTAGCATGTAAAAAGCTTCATGTACTCTCCATCAATTGCCGATTATTGACCCCGTTTTTTAGGCCTTGATTAGACCTAATTCGTTCTATCCACTGGATAAATCGCAGTGAAACCTTCGCCGTACACTAAAATCTCTCTTCACCCCCCGAAATCCGAGAATTGCTTGCTGGATTGATAGAAATTGAAAACCCTTGACAGGCATAGAAGAGATAGAAGAGATTGTCTTCGACGTCCTTTTCTTCAGAAAAGTTAGCTTGATGATTCCTTTTTGATCGACATACCTTCTCGACGTGACCAAATTTCTTGCAATTTTTGCATTGTGGTTTTCCTTTAAACCAACAGTCTTTCTCCAAATGGCTCTTCCTCTTGCATATAACGCAAGAAGAAAATGTTTTGTTTGGAAGCTCTGTATTTTTAGAACCTTCATTTGATCTCCGATCATTTTGTTTTGATTTTTGTGATGGCGTTTTGAACTTAGATTGAAAAGCATTTTCAGTTGTGCCTTCGTGACGCCTTTCCAATCTATGTTCATGAGCTTCTAAAGACCCCATCAATTCTGAAGCAGACAATTTTTCCAAATCTTTTGACTGCTCAATAGCTGTAATGATTGGATCATATTTTTCTGTACATGTAATTAATATTTTTTCCACAATTTTCTTCTCTGGGACGTCTTCTCCATTCGCCCGCAATTGATTTGCTAATGAATCTACTCTTGTGTAGTAGTCTTTAGCATTCTCCGAATCTTTCATTTTTAAATTCTCGAAATTTCTCCTCAATGAATGAAGTTTTGAGACTCGTACCTTTTCATTGCCTTGAAACTCCTCCTGCAACTTATCCATCGCTTCTTTAGCCGTCTTGGCACTCATGATTCTTGGAAACAATTCTTCAGTCAAGCTTAACTGAAGGGCTAATAATGCTTGAGCATCTTTTCGTTGATTCTCCTTGAGTTCTTCTTTTGTGCGGTAGATAAATTTGAGATGTCGTCGGGGATGCTAAATCCCTTACTTACGATATCCCATAAATCTTGAGCACAAAAGTAGGTTCTCATTTTAATGAACCAATAGTCGAAATTTTCTCCCCGGAAAATTGGAACCGGAATGGATGAGCGGAGTGTGTAATCTGCCATGATGTAGATTTCGCCCAGTTATAGTTGTGTCGAAACCTGGCTCCGATACCACTTGTTAGAGTTTTTGTAGAAGGTTGAATGGAGAAGGCTACGATGATGAGTGTGAGATAGAAAAGAATTGATAAGTTGGAGAAATTGGAGAAAGGAATTTTATTGTATTGATTGCTTGATTGCTTGGTTGCTTAAGTACATGGTGGTGGTGCTATTTATAGCCCCCATTGGATAGTTCAAGATCCTTATGGAGTTTTCTAGATATGTCTTAATTTTTAACAATCACTACTAGTGCTACATGTATCTAGTAGCTTCCATTCTAGTAGAGTGTACCAATATTTCTAGTAGCTTCCATTCTAGTAGAGTGTAGTAATATTTTCTAGTCTCTTACATACAACTAGAAGCTTCTATTTTAGAAATTTCTTTTATTTTTCTAGAAATGTGTAGCACAACTTAACACTCCTCCTTGGTACACATTTCAGTGACACCAATCTTTTCTCGTAATAGCTCGAACTTGTCTCTTGGTAGTGCTTTTGTGAATATGTCGGCTAACTGTTCTTCACTCCTGCAATGCATGACTTCTATTTCTTTATTGGCCACAGCTTCTCTGATGAAGTGGTACTTGATTCTTATGTGCTTAGTCTTGTTGTGAAATACTGGGTTTTTCGCCATTGAAATTGCCGAATTGCTGTCACAGTAGATCAATGTTGCTTCTTCTTGAGGCTCCCCCATGTCCTCAAGTATGCGTTTGAGCCATATAGCTTGGCATGTTGTCAATGCTGCTGCTACATATTCTGCTTCTGCTGTTGATAGTGCAATTGTGTCTTGCTTTTTTGTTGCCCAAGAGAATATTCCTGAGCCCAAAGTGAATGCATAGCCAGATGTGCTTTTATCATCTGATGATCCTGCCCAATCGCTATCAGTGTACCCAATCAATTTTGAGTCAGGACTCGATCCATACCAGATGCCGTAATCCTTTGTACCTTGCAGATATCTTAACACTCTTTTAGCTACTCCGAAGTGAACTTGACTTGGACATTGCATGAACCTTGAGAGATAACTTGTTGCAAACATAATGTCAGGTCTTGTAGTTGTTAGATAGAGTAAACTTCCAATGAGACGCCGGTAGACCGTACAATCTGCCCTTGGCGTGCCATCTTCACTCTTGAGTGCTTTGCTTTCAAGTGGAGTTGCAACACTCTTGCACCCTTTCATCTTGAACTTTTCAAGAAGACTATCTGTATATTTCTTTTGGGAAATGAAAATCCCATTTTCTTTTTGGTTTACCTCGATTCCAAGGAAGTAGTGCATTAATCCCAAGTCTATCATTTCAAACGTCTTCATCATGTCTTGTCTGAAACTCTTTATCATGTCCTCATTGTTTCCCGTAAAGATGAGATCATCAACGTATAAGCAAACAATAAGTCTTTCACTTGAATATCGTGTCTTAATGTAAAGTGTAGGCTCGCTTTTGCTCCTCCTGAAACCTTGCGTGATGAAGTAATTATCATTTCTGCTATACCAAGCCCGTGGGGCTTGCTTGAGCCCGTATAAAGCTTTCTTTAACTTTAGTACTTTGTCTTCTTCTCCTTTCACGATAAATCCTTGAGGCTGCTCCACGTAAATTTCTTCCTCAAGGTATCCGTTGAGAAATGCTGATTTAACATCCAGCTGATGAATTTTCCATCCTTTTTGTGCAGAGAGGGCAATTAATGCACGTATCGTATCCAATCGTGCAACAGGAGCAAATGTCTCGTTGTAATCCACTCCAAATTGTTGAGAGTAGCCTTTGGCTACAAGCCTTGCTTTGTGTTTTTGGATTGAGCCATCGAGATTAAGCTTTGTTTTATAGACCCACTTAACACCGATGACCTCTTTGTGCGGAGATGGACTTACTAGCTCCCCGCGTTTCATTCTTGTTTATCATCTTAATTTCTTCTTCCATTGCTTTTCTCCAAACTTCTTCTTTGGAAGTTTCTTCATAACTTCCTGGTTCTATCAAGGTGAGATTGCATCTCTCATATATCTCACTCAAAGATTTTGTCTTCCTTGGTGGTGTCTCTCGGAGAAGAACCTTCATCTTGTGATGTTTCTTCAATGATAAGCGCGGTGGTGATTACAGTTGACGGTTGTCTTCTTCGTTGGTTCGTAGAAGTGGTGCCATATTAATAGTTTTCCTTTCAACTTCCTCTGTTTCCCAATTGAAGCTTGCTTCCTCGTCAAATTCAACGTCTCGACTGACAATAAGCTTTCTTGTTCTTATGCTATAGACACGGTAACCTTTTGATTGTGTACTATAGCCTAAGAAAATACCTTTCTCTGTCTTTTCATCCAGTTTGCTCCTTTTCTCTTTTGGAATGTGAACATAACAGATGGAGCCGAAGACTCTAAGATGCTTTGCCGATGGCTTTCGCCCACTCAGGGCTTGAATGGTGTTTTGTCTGAACGGCTTTGGTTGGACATCTATTTAGCAAGTAGATCGCAGTATGCACCGCCTCCGCCCAAAATGTTTTCGGAAGACCTTTCTCCATTAGCATAGCTCTTCATTGTCTCCATAATCGTTTCTATTTTTACGTTCGACACTCCATTTTGTTCTGGGCGTATCCAGCTGTCAATTGATGCTCCACGCCTTCATCTTCACGAGAACTTGTTGAATTCTTTAGATGTGTATTCTTTGCCTCGATCACTTCTTATGGTCTTCATGTAGTGACCACTTTGTTTCTCGACATAGGCCTTATATTTCTTAAATATTTCATATACTTGCGATCTTTCACGCATAAAATAAACCCATGTCATCCTGGTAAAATCATCAATAAAGAGAATGAAGTACCTATTTTGTTCATGTGAAGGAGTGCGCATTGGGCCACAAACGTCCGTGTGCACCAATTCTAATGGTTCCTTCGCTCTCCAAGCTTTTCCGACAGGAAATGGTTGTCGATGTTTCCCGAGCATGCATCCTTCACAAACACGATCGGGTGCCTTTATAGTCGGGAGATCTTTCATCATGTTCTTCTGATGTAGTATTTTTAATCCATTGAAATTTTAGTGACCAAGCCTTCTGTGCCATAACCACGAGTCGTCAACTTGTGCCTTCATTGCGACATCTCTTGCATAACTCCATTGGATCGGAAAGAACTTTGTCAGGGTTGTTGTAGCTTTCTTCTTCCTAACAACTCATGCATGCCTAATTGTATCAACAAATTTGATTGATCGGGACTTTTTTTACTTTTCAAACAAAATTCAGATTGGAAGCCTCGCCCAATGTCGGTATTGTAAGTGTCTCCTTTTATTTTTTTAGTATGCACAGGTTTATTGTACGCCTTTGCTAATATTTCGTTATTTGTGTAATTGGTCTTTCATTTCTAGCAACTTTTTTTTTGCTTTCACAAGGTATCCTCAGACAATTGTCTGAGACTAATCCTTGGAAGCACTGTCGGCACCAAAGGTGGGGACCCCTCCCAACAAGGTTTGCTGCATTCATTCAGAATAGAAATTAGTCAATCCAAATATTGACACTAAAATTTATCGCTGCATAATAGTCAATTATGCAAGTATCATTGCCATTCATGATCATTGCTTGTTCACTTTCCACTTAATATGGGTACCGTTCTTTATTTTTATTAGAGTTATTAGCCTTATTTTTTTTGTGTAACAAAGTCATTAATCATCAGAGAACTATGAAAGTCTTTAGATATGTTCAAGGTTCCCTCTTGATTATATATACTTTATTCTTACTGAACTGGGAGTTCAATCATTATTTAATATTTTCAGGGGGGAGATGATGGATACGAAGATCCTCTCCGTGATTTCTATTATGCTAGTTAGATTTATGCTTTTCTTTTATGGTTGTAAGTGCGGTGCCTTAGACATTTGTCTTTATTTGTATTTTGTCCCCTTTTGTTTAGACTATCTTCTGTAGTACTTGAGTACACTGAGACTTTTCTGTTTGATTATGGTGTATGGATTATATTGATCATGTTTTGATTATTGCATGGGATTGAAATTTCTTTTTATGCCATTTACCTTATTGGGATTGCAGATTGTATCAGTAACATGGAAGTTGTCACTATTGACACGGTTGTTGCCTTGCTGCCTGGAACAACCAGTTAGGCAATGACATTTTCGGTTGATGACAACCTCATTGTTTATATTTTTTGCTCTGAGAATCTAATCTTTCTGTTGAATTTAAACTCAAGCTTCAGCAAAAAATCGTTATGATATCAATGTGAAGTAAGGCTAATGTGTGTAATTGTCACGAATTATGCACGTGTTGAGCAGCTTTTACGTATTATATTCCTAAGGTAGGTATGGGTCGTTACATGGCTACTTTCTTCCATTGTATAATCATTATTTTAATTTCCTAAAAAAGTATGTCGTTTCTGAGAATTTTTTGTCGGGTAACAAGCGCTAATAGTGTTTATACATTTTTAACACAAAACTATATCATTTAAATAAAATAAAATTAAACAATCTGCCCATGATAACAAGTACTGTATTATTTAAAATATTCCTAAGATATCAATATGAAAGTGATCCGGAACATGCCACTTAATAAATCTTAACGAACATATCATAGCCTATCGAGTAGGAGTCTGTAACCACCTTAGGTTTTTAGACTTATGTGATCTTATTGCCATGTTATATAGTCTTTGCCTATGGATAATTGTATTACGTGTGTAGATTTCAAATTTTCATAGTATGTACTTGTTATACTTTGTTGTTATATATGTATTATGTGTTATGCGGTCCATATTTACAAAAGAGAAAGTGAAACTCTGTCATGATCCTAATAAAGTAATAAACGGTCGAGTTCCCTTTAATGTTGATTTCCGAAATTTTATTCAGGTTTTCAGTCGGATTGTTACTAGCTAGAATTGAAAAGAGAAAATAAACAACTCTGGACGAGGCGCCAAAGAGTATTAATTAGTAAATATGCGTAGATGTGCTTGATTTCACAAAGATAAAACCACAAAGATAAAACATGGTGAACGATTCTTTCAAGTATACATATGTATATATATAGATTATAACATATGATTTGGATGTATAGAGAAACATTACTTCCGAAATATATATTGGTTTCGGGATTAGGTAAAATTTGAAACATTACTTGACGAAATACAAAAGCTTTAGTTTATATATATATATATATATATATATATATATATATATATATATATATATACGAAACGGGGGAGATGTGTGTCATTGAAAATTTTATTTATGGGTGATGTGCAGGCGATCATCGGACCTCTTAATTTAGAGATCGTCGCAGTCAACGCCTTTTCCCTGAGGATCTTCTTCATCTTCGGGACAATCGGCGCAGCCCTCTGGGCATTCTGTATGTTTAGGGTGACACTTATAATTTGTGCATGAGTCAAGCAATTGCCTCGGTACAGCAATATTTTGCTTCATGCTTACGAGGACGTTGGTGTCATCACCCCCTCCATTGGTTTTCTGTTGATCAACTGCACATCAAAAATATTAATTAATTATTAGTATAATGGAATTATACTATATTACTAGTTGTCTCATTCAATAGTACAAATAGAAGAAGATTAATTAGCAAAGCCGGCCCGGGGGGCGGGATCGGCAACCTCTCATGGTCCATCATATAACAATCTTTTGATGGGATTTTGAGCTGATGTGACGGGTGAAACGATCAGAACTACACAATTTAAATACTGAATGAAAGTGTGTGGTGTGTCACACGTGCAATCCGCACGTAGGTACACACCACACAAAAACCTCCCTAAAAATTGTGCCTTCCTCTTTTTTCAAACCGGTCCAAATCATCTTAATAAGAATTCATGCCCCACTTAAATGAATAAGAAAAATAGGAGTGAATTAAAAGGACAAAATAAACAATAAAAAAATAGAAATGAGACAGTAGAAGTATAAATTTGCTGATAAAAACAAATCTACTGTTCATAACCCCAAATTAATTTTTTGCTATTTGGAACTGATCTCAAATCCAATGTTTCATTATTCCACTGTTTATGTGTTTTTCACAAAAATGACCTCGAAAATAACGTTGAAAAAATATCAAATGAATGTCTAAATAAAAAGGACGAAAAAAAAAGAAAATATGATAAAAGAATTACCATCTTTCAACAATCAGATCAAAAGATATATTCGTTTTTTAGTTTAATACGAAAGAATTTGAATCACAGTGCAATAAGGACATATTGTTTTTACCCACAACAAAAAAAAAAAAAAAAATTCACTGTGCTCTTTGCATATTTTTATTTTTAAATTGTCTTTTTTAACAATAAATTCTATAAAAAAAAAAAAAAAAAAAAAAAAAAAAAAAAAAAAAAAACAGTTCATGGCTATAAATTCCAATTGCCGTCATCAATTAACAGATAGTCATCAACATTGGAATTAGTAGAAGATTACCGGAAGATGATGAGTCGTCTCTGACATAATCCAAGAGTCTTAGATGATTCACCATTTTCCACCCGTTTTCTTCATCAAAGACTTCTTCTTTTTCTGCCATGGCTTGTGCTGCAGCTACAACGACGAATATTGCTACGGCCACCATGATTGTTTTCAATGCCATCATATTCGAATGTGTTTGACTAAATCAATATGGAATACGGCCTAGGGGATTCTTAAATGATTATCTCGCTAATTAATTACTTGATTTGGTTTTTGCTGTGTATGTGACTACTAATTATGGACCGATTTATATACATTTTATCGTAGGATATCGACAAGACGGCAATGCTGGCAAAAATGCAGTATAAGATTTAAAATAAAAATCAAAAGTTTTTAATTATGTTTTATTTTAGTCATGATTTCAATTTTTTCCCCCTGATTATAGAAATGAGTCTGAGTCAATCTGTAGCCCTCCCACCGAAATGTATGGAATTTGAAATGAATAATAATATTTTATTAAATACAAAGAAACATCCATTTACTTGTGGCATTAAGATACAAAAACATTTAATCTACTTTTTACACCACATCTATTATTTGCACCAGATTTTAATATCAAAATTTGAAGAAAAAAAATCCAATATTGTCAAACACTTTTTACTACTACCAATCTATTATATTGTTATATCTCTCATAAATACTTAAAATCTACAAAACTATCCCATATTAACACACAAAAATCTCAAATCCCCCATTATATCATCATCTTCATCTTCTTTATTTTTTCATCTTCATCAAAAAAGTGGTTTGGGAGGGGAAGGGACGGACTGGGTGTTATGATATCGACAAGACGGCAATGCTGGCAAAAATGCAGTATAAGATTAAAATAAAAATAAAAAGTTTTTAATTATGTTTTATTTTAGTCATGATTTCAATTTTTTCCCCTTGATTATAGAAATGAGTCTGAGTCAATCTGCATCCCTCCCACCGAAATGTATGGAATTTGAAATGAATAATAATACTCGCACAACAATCGTGATACGACGGGTGACTAGTAAAAAATATTCTCACGTACCAGTAAAATCTATAATATATATATATATATGAAAAGCAGCATCAACAACGATTGGACGACTTGGACAAACAATCATCTTTCTTTGAGCAACAATAATGACTAGTTGGGTATTGAGTCGTTGTTTGTTCGGCTTGGAGTTGTTGAGTTTGTCTTGTTTGTTTTTTAGTTTGGTGAATTGGCATTTTCTACGGCTTGGATATTTTTTTGTAATCTGAACCTTTTGTTATCTAGCGTCTTGCTAGAGTTTTATTACTAATATTTCTTGATGTTCAAAAAAAAGATTTAACCCAATTACCCGCTTTGACCCGCTCTAAATCCGTAAAAGATCCAATAATTAACAGCGCCACACGGACCCTTTGAACTAGCTCCCCGAAAAACGCAGAAAAAAATCCCATATACGAATTCGGAAACGGAAACAGAGACTCTAAACCGCTTTTTTCAAATCAGATCTCAACAGATGAAACAAATTTCATCCGTATACTCCTCTAATTTTAGTCCTCCAATCTCTTAACATCTTTCAAATTTCAAATGTGACAATTATACAAGTTTGCTAATCTTATGTTATCTTATGTTATGCATTTGAATTCCGGTAAGTGTTTCTCATATTGGAATTCATTTGTTTATTATTATGACCTTGATAATTCATTTTGCTTTCCGTTCAATAACTTTGTCAGGGTTGTTGTAGCTTTCTTCTACCTAACAACTCATGCATGCCTAATTGTATCACCAAATTTTTTGATTGATCGGGACTTTTTTAGTTTTCAAACAAAATTCTGATTGGAAGTCTCGCCTAATGTCGGTATTGTAAGTTTCTCCTTTTATATTTTTAGTATGCACAGGTTTATTGTACCCCTTTGCTAATACTTCGTTATTTGTGTAATTGGTCTTTCATTTCTAGCAACTTTTTTTTGCTTTCACAAGGTATCCTCAGACAATTGTCTAAGACAAATCCTTCGAGGCACTGTCGGACACCAAAGGTGGGGACCACTCCCAACAAGGTTTGCTGCATCCACAAGGACTCGAACCCGAGACCTCTTGCTTAAGAGACCGGAGTCCCTTCCTGTTTTGTATTCATTTGTTGATTATTTTAATGAAACTTATATTTGCTTTTAAATGTTTTTCCGCAGGCATGAAGGAGTGACTTTTGATTTTGATGTTCGTCTTTTTGATATCAGATTTGTGGGGTTAGATTCAGGTATCCAAAACATGCAATATTTAGTTGGTGTAAATTTTAATGTGATCATATGAGCATATGATATGCATTTTTTCTTCATAATTTGCTTCATTCGGTATAAAACCATGATGAAGTATTGTAAATTGGTTTGGTGCCTTGCAGTAATGAATCAACTTATTTGTACACTATTTCTTTTCTGAGTTGATTTGATGTTATGTGTATGATATTTGAATACTTTCATACCATAATGTTACAGATATGAAGCCAACACCATATGGGTAATATTGTTTCATTTAACAAAAAAATGTTACAATTTTCGCTATCTACAAAATGTTGAATGCTACTTTTGCTTCAAACGTCTGTCCTCCTTCATCCTCTGGTAAGTCTTCACCAAGCTGAGCCTTTATAATAGTGTTATTCTGCCCACCTGCAAATAAGATAATAGTGCAATTTCAATTTAAATGAACATGAAAGTTTCTAACAACAGAGGCCATTTAACGGATAATGTACTAATTTCAATAATGCTTTCTCAGGGCTTGAGTTTCTGTCACAATCTGACTTGCTTTTCAAATCATGAAATAATTACCGCCATAGACCAGTATTGAGCTACATTGTGATATTCATTAGGATCTTGAACGATGAGGACTTACCAAGATCAAGGCCTCTCCTCTGTACGTGGTAAGCCTCGATCTTACTTATTTTTCAAATGTTTTTATCACTGGCGCACAATTGCTGTTAGTTTAGGGTTGAGTCAGAATCTGGGACGATGTCGCATTGAAATCCAACATCCTCAATCAGTCTTTTTTTTTTGTTTTTTTTCGGTAATGGCCTGTGTAAAAAGAAAAAAAATTAACTAATCTCTTTTTGCACAAATGATACACATCTAACGGTCTAATACAATAGAGACTCTCTGCCCAAGAACCCCCTATGACACAAGAGAAATATCTACAAGTGTTATACCAAATCATTGATTCTAGAGCTGCTAGAATACGTTGGATTGTGTTATATCATCCGTAGTGCATTGATCTCTATAACGATTCTTAAATTGAAACCTTGGTCTCATAAATGAAATAAAAAAATTTCTATGACATAATGAATCATATTACAAGCACTACATGAAGTTGCAGGGATCTTTATGTTGGGCATACATCAAATTCTTTAGGGAAATAGACGCAAATGGCTTTATGCTATGCCGGAATGTGATCATGTATAGTATGACCAACCACAGGAAGGTACAAACTTATATCTTCTAGCTGGTGATTGGAATATGTGCAAATAATATCTACCATTATTCAGTGGCTTTGTGTTGTAATTTGGTTGTATTTTTTTAGTATTGCAACAATGATATGCTTTGTTTCATTTGTTTTAATTTGTTAGGCCTGTTTGAACACTGAAAGGCAGAAAGAAAAAAAAAACGATATCTACTTTCCTAAGAGGAAGTCTATGGTTGCATGTTATCCCTCTATTTGTGATTTGATCAGGATCTATATCAAGTGAGTGTAAGATCGAATAAATGTTTCAAATAATACGATAAATGATGATGAAGCAAATTCACAGGGTTGGGTTGGTATGAAGGGAGACCATAAGAGAGCGGCAAATTTTTTCATGTGATGTACTGTGTTTTTTTTTTGTTTCCGAAAAGACATTTACTTTTGTCGGAAAAAAAACATAAAAAAAGAGGCAGAACAGGTATGATTGTCACGGCCTGGTTGAATAGAGGTGAAGGTTGAGACAAATAGTTGTTTCCTTTTGAAAAAGTAAACATCTTATTCGACCCAATAATACAGCGTAATCGAAGACGCTAATGGTGATTTATTCTATTTTTGAGGTACTTTTTGATCTTTAAAACCCTCTTACAAAGATACGGTGATTCATATGTGCGGCTGATTTTCCACTGTTAATCCATAGAACGATAATAGATGTTCACGACATCAGATGAATATCGAAGCTCATTTGATTGCTGGGCAAAGACCAATCATTTAAAGAATTGTATGAGATGGAAGATGCGAAATTGAATTGAATCCGGAAGAGAAGAAGCTCAATCATATCTATCACTGCTATCATTGGTTTCGAATACTACTCCTATCATAGCTATGAGGGTGATTAATGAAATGAAGGAAGAATGTTGTGTGTCAGTGAAGTATAGACAATGTTATCATTCAAAAATATAACTACTAATTTTTTCGCGCATTGCACAACATACATACTTTCAAATTAGTATAGTATTGTCCCGTGCATCATGCACGGGTGTTAGGCTAGTGTATATATATATATATATATATATATATATATATATGACATTAATTTTGAAGACCCAAAATACATATAAATTTCAAAAAATATGTGGCTCCAAAATACACACTAGTTTACACATTAATTTTGAAGACCCAAAATACATATAAATTTCGAAAAATATGTGGCTCCAAAATACACACTAGTTTACGGGACTTGCCAGGTCTATGCCGGCTCTCTCGGTCGGGCATTCAACAACACTACCCCTTTTCTTTCATTAGTTGTTGGAAGCCTTCAAATAAATTGATTTAAACGGCTTTTTTTTTGTTAGTTATAAGGCAAGTATTCAGATTGTCGACCGTGGAATCTAATTATAATACTCCACCCGTCTAGTAAGTATAAATCTTCTAACTTTTTCTTATGCAATTCTAAAATATAAGCCTTTCTCATAAAATATGCATTATTAAATGTTTTGTTTTAGCTAAATAATACAATATTATAAGGCCCTTTAAAAAATAATGCAATGAATATATAAAATATGATTAATTATGATGTTAGCGTATACAAAAAATAAAAACCCTTATTTTATAGGAGTAAATAAAATTTCTAAAGACAAATAAATAAATTAAGGGGACAAACTAAATGCATATAATACATATGTTGATCCCTTTGAAAAGGTTTGGTTAAGTTTTAGGGAGGGGGGGGGTGGGAAATAAACTTCACACTTAAAAACTTTTCGGAGCTTTACGAACTCAAAGAGGTTAATAGTCCATTGACTATCGATAGTCTCACGACTATTAAGGCTCTTGAATTTGTTGCAAATGAATATATTAAATTAAGCCTTGTTACTTGTTGTTATAAATACGATACTAAGTATTAGATACTCAGTAGTGCAAGTGGTGTGATTCAGTAGCTAGTTCAGTCAATTTGATGTGATAAGCATGCAGATAAAGTAAATGCAGAATGTAAATACAATAAAGTAAAGTAGGAAAGATTTATAGTGGTTCCAGGTGGTGTAATCCTGTTAGTCCACTCTTCTCCTATGATGTTGGAGGAAATTCACTAGAGGTTCTTGGGGTTGCTGTTACAAAAATCCCTAAACTGTTTGTCCTTGACCAATAGCTATGGCTTCACAAACTTAACACTAGAAACAGGTAGGATTGCTGCTTCAAAGTATTCTACTGGTCCTTGAAGGGTAGGATTGCCTATCCACCAGCTTCACCACAAACAACAGTTTTTAACACTCCCAAAAGTGCTTCTCTGGCTTCAACAAACTTCTTGAAAAAGAAGGGTTGAATCAAGAAAGTGATTCAGCTTTCAGCAAGTTTCTGATCAGGATGATAAGATCAGCAGCTTAGGATCTTCAAGTGTATGAACAAGATGTAACTTGATTGTAGATAACACTTGAAGAAAAATTTGATCAGTACATTATAGCTCTGTATGTATCAGCAGGGTCAGATTGCACTTTGATCAATAACTTGCTCAAAAACTTAGTTGCTTCGTGTGAATTCTTGGTTATTGCAATCTGAATCTGGAGTTCTCTATTTATAGGTGTAGATCCTATGATTTGAATTTGAATTTGAATGATAACCGTTATAGGACTGTCTGAATATCCCTGAAAATACCTTTGTTGTACCTGACTGACACTGACAGTGTCATTCTTACAGTCCAGTCTGTCAACCAATGAAATAATTCCATTGAATATGGCTCTGAAATCCTTACAACATTCTTTTCATCTTGGCCATTGATTGACTAATTAATCCAAGGCATGTAAATCATCCTTATCCATTTAATCTTCCACAAAGACTTGGATTAATTCGAATTATACATTCAGCAGACACCTGTTGTGTAAGTCTGCTGATGTACATAGATGTCAGTTGACTTTTAATCTATTGTGTTTTAATAAACACTTCAGCTGACTGCTTCTCATCTAACTTTTTATTATGAAGTTAGAGTACACCATTTTAAACATAACCAAGTTCCAATCACCACTTAACTTTAATGGAACTTAGACCTTCTACACAAGATATATGTGATTAGTTTAGGGCATCACAGACTTCCTAAATTTTGATCCCATATCCATGACTTTAATTACTAAGTTTGATCCATTAGCCTTCATTACCGAGTTTGACCCCTCAGCCTTCATTACTGAGTTTGAACACTTAGCCTTCAACTAATCAGCTGGTTCCTAGACTCTACTGTCCTAGACAGGTCTGCTGAACAATTCAGCTGACCTCTTTACAGTGCTTGTTTAATCAAACCTATACAATGATCAAACTCTAGTAAACCTATACATTTAATCTAGACATCTTTTTTGCCTTTGCTCTATAACAGCTAGTCTAGCACTCATCATTAAAACTAAAATATGTCTAATAACATATATTAGTATATTTTTTTCTATTCAAGGAAGGCAATTATCCTCCTTAGTTGTATGTATGTCCACCACTGCATGCTTAGTTTTATTCTGTGCATTTAATTATAGTTCGTCTTTCGTTTTACAATTTTTTGCTAATAGCTGCTCATAGTTGTTGTTGATTTTGTTTTTTGGAAACAAAGTATACGTGCACACACAATTTTTGCCTCACTGTGACTTGACCCCGGATACTCCAGATTAGGGGGCCACAGTGATTGCCATTAGACCAATGCCTCATTCGCACCTCTGACAATCGAGCATTATATCGTCTTCCTGCCGCGACACGAAACCAAACCACCCCCGCCCGATCAACTATGTCGAGGATAATCTCATTTGAATATTTATTGAGTATTATTATTTACTTTAAATATTATTCCTGTCGTATTTATCTTGTAGTGACTTATTGACTAAGTCACCGAACACTATATATTTGTACTCTCATACCCACATTGAACCAATGAAACATAATACACTTTGAATCGTGTTATAGTAGCAGAGCAAATCAATTTTCTCTCTCTCTCGTTATGTCGATTCCTCCCTAAACTCTAACCCGTTTTATCAAAAACAAATCATGGACGCATATCGTCTTCTTCAAACTTCCGTCTCCGGTGAACCCTCGCCGGAAATTACCTCAAATTTTGCCCTACCCCACAGCACACCCCTCTTCAGGTCACATTCCTCCGCCGGTCATGCCTTCCCATTGGCTTCTCCCTATCCACGCTCTGTTTCCCGTTCGACTTCTCTTTCAGGACGGGGGCGCGGCAATACATTCCGTCCACCGGCAGTCACCTTGCCTCGCCCACAACACCAACAAAAATGGCGCATTTCTTCCCCAAACCAGCAACATCCACCTGTAAATTAGCCCGAGATCGGCAAGAAAGCCAAAGATCTCCTCTATCGGGATTTACACAAGGTAGAAGACTCTACTCCGGCAGCTGCAAATTTGCTCTTGTCCTCCTATCCAATAGAAGCAGTGATTTGAATGCTTCTCTACATAAGGGGCGTACCCGGAAACCTGCTACTCACATGGCTACAACCTCTTCGGCCCTTGCTTCCTCAAGCCATGCCTGTGGCACTCCCCATTCCCGACTGTCCAGTGTGTCGTATGGTCAACGGCCATCAATTTACCAAATTTGTGCTCAAACATGCCATATGGCCCTGACCTATTCTTTTAGGTATACCCACTGCCCTCCACCAACCTCTCGGTTACAACCATCTCGGACTACTCATGCTTACGCGGTTTCTCTGTATACACATCATGGTTCTAATTGGATTGTGGATACGGGGGCCACTCACCATATCACTAATGACCCTCGATATCTCAACTTATCATCTTTGCCTTTTCCTGGGAACAAAAAAGTGCGCGTCGGTGACGGTACATGTTTATCTATTACACCTTACGGCTCTTCTTCTGTAAACTCCCATTCCCAGTCATTTTATTTATCAAATATTCTTGTTACTCCCTCTATCACAATAAACCTCTTATCCATGCACAAATTTTCCTATGATAATAATGCGTATTTCAAATTTCATGGGTCGTATTTTTCTTGTAAAGGATTATTCGGGCCACGTCCATCTCCGGGGATTTGTTAAGGATGGACTCTATCACTTCTCCACCCCGCTCCATTGACCATCCATCCCTCCCCAAGCTTTTGCCTCCTCTCTCACTTCCACCACCACGTGGCATCAACATCTCGGTCATTGCTCTTACTCCGTGCTCCGTCGAGCCTTAAAAGGCCTATCATTTTCTACTCCTACTAAAGCAACCCCTGCTATATGTGCCCCGTGTCATTTAGCTAAGAGTCACCACTTCCCGTTATACACCTCTGACTTTACATCTACTGCTCCTTTAGACTTGATTTACTTTGATGTTTGGGGCACCTGTTCTGAACCCTCCATTTATGGTTCATGCTACTATGTTAGTTTTCTGGATGACTTTACCAAATACTTATGGCTTTATCCCCTGAAAAATAAATCTGATGTTGACACAATCTTTTCTGACTTTCTTCCTCTGATTGAACGCCAGTTTAACTCCAAACTCGAATCTATCCAAACTGACTGGGGTGGTGAGTATTGTCGCATTTCCATTCTTCTTAAATCTATTGGTATCTGGCATTGCCTTTCCTGTCCCCACACCCACGAACAAGTTGGTACCATTAGCACCGCCACTGATGGGAGTCAACTTCACTGCACTTTTGTATGTGATCTAGCCCCCATTTATCACTTTATAGGGCATGTTTTGGGTAGATATAGACCGTTTTGAGAGTAATATCGAGAGTTATACACATGGGGAGTTAAACTGTCATATCGATAGTAAACTCTGCCTTTTTGACGATATTTACTTCTTTTTTGAGCACTTTTGTCTTGTGGAATTACGCGTGGTGTTTGTTCGTATATGTTATTGCAGGACTTAGGTGACTCGAGGACCCGGAAGGCGATGTTTTTGAGTGAGAAACATGGTTGTGGCACGAAAGTAGCATGGAAGTGGAGAAAAATCAAGTTTGGAGTGAAATCAAGGCAAACGGGCGTTTGCTCTACCAAAACTTGTGTTTGCAGGAAGGTTAAGGCCACATTGACCAAACTAGTGTTTGGCCAGTTCAAACAAGAATTTTCCAAGTTATCATCTGATACTGAAAGTTGGGTTAGAAGACAAACGAGCGGCCAAATTTCCCCCAAACTGGCATTTGGATGGGTTCAGCCCGAATACTGAACTCATATTCAGCAAACAGGCGTTCAAGACATTTCAAAAGGGTGTTTGCTGATGAGTGTCAACTTTACTATGCTCCGGTGCATGTTTCAACTCTCTTTTACGGCACTTTTGGTTCATTCCGGGTAGTTTTAGACCTTATTTAGGGCAAAAATCGCATTACACGTCCACCATAGGGTAAACCGTCATATAGATGGAAAACCTCGGCATTTTACGATGTTTTTTGCCCTTTTTGAGCCCTATCAATCTTGTGGAATTATGATCGGTTTGTGTTAGATGTTGTGACACAGGATCTAGGTGCTCGTAAGCCCGGGAGACAAGGCACGGAGCGTATAAAGATGAAACCTATGGTTGGAGATGGAAGAAAATAGAGAAAAGTGAAGAAATTGGGGCCTGGAGGAGTTTGGCGCATGCTGATCGAGGCTAAATTCACCCTTCAAAAACAATTTATAAAGAATCAAAACTGTGGGCAAACTAACTCTCTAACCGGCAGTGTACCGGGTCGATTGCTAGAATAGCTACAGGAGTACGAGGTCGAACCCAAGGGAAAAGTGGTTGCAAGTACCAAAGTGAACGTATTACTTAGTCTAGGTGATCAATCTTTTAAAGTATTTGTAACTACAACGACACTAAAGTGATCTCTACTAACAAGTTTAAAGATAAGAAAGAAAGAAAGAAGATTAAACTACTTGGTTTTAAAGATAGATTAAGGGACATAGCCGAACCATGATCAAAATAGCTAGTTTCACCCCAAGAAATGACAAAACCGGGAGTGTGCATTAAACGAACGAACTCTTGCATTCAATTTCACGGGTGCGTACTCCTAATCCCGGTGCTAAGGTCTGAACAACTCTCTCCTAACACCTTATGCCAAATTAATTACCCTTCCCTAAAGAAGGTTCACTAACAAGACATGATATGCACTAGAGCCGCTTTAAACGTTAAAACGAGTAACCTCACTCTAAGCAGTGATCCTAGAACCATTTTCCCACATCTCTCTATCTGAACAACTCTTTAGAGTGATGTGTGTGATTTTGACCTAGGTGATCAATCTAGCCCTAATCTGTTATAAAAAGTTCTATGACATGAAACATGCAAGATACAACGATAAAAAGCACTACCTGTTCGATAAAACTAGTTTTAAATTTATTTTATCGGAACACCCCAAGTATAAGGTTCGTAGTATAGGGTATTACCGAGTCGTCCTAAGGGAATCGTATAATTATCGGATTAAGGTGCAGTTATTATATTGATTATGTCACAAATTATTATGTAAAACTAGGGTATATATTACCTATAATATAAAAACGATGAATAATGACTAAAATAAAAAACAGAAACAGAGAAAATTCGACGACCTTTGGGGCCGTTCACTTAAGGTGGGCGGATGTCGATATTGTTCTCTGAACGTAAATATGCAGAAAAACAACAGGTAAAAACTGGAATCTTTAAAATAACTAAACGTAGCAATAAAAGTTGATAACGATTTGATTTATCAAAGAATTAAAGGAACAGCAGAACAACCAGAATCAACCACACAACAATCACACAACCATTTTATGATCAGAATACGATTTTATTGGTATGATCAATCTCAAAATCGATTAAACTCCTTTAACTCAATTTCTAGGATTTTGTTTTCTTTTCCAAGCAAAACAGTTTAACATACATCACAAGATCATCAATTTGTTCTCAAGTTACATAACCCAATTAACAACAAATGATTCCTCAAGATATTATTAATTGTATCGATCGAAAAGGTTATATTGTTGAATTATATTTCCATACAAATTCAAATCAACATGTGGTTTCATTGACATTCCTATCTAACAAAACACTTGACAATCAATCCAAATACCAATCGATAAATAAAATACAATATTCGAATTCATAAATATAGATAACCTAACAATTCGTGGTTGTGGTGATGTTGATGTGATATCCTCCAGCTATTCTACCGCTATACGCTTAGCCTTACATCCTTGTGATGATTCAAGACACGATTGAAGGAAAGAAACTCATAGTTTTTGAAGGGTTTTGGTGCGGCTGTTTTTTTTGGGTGAAATATGCGGCTGCTCTCATGTGTGTATTAGGGTTGAAATAGGCGCTGTATTTATAGAACTCTGAGGCGGCTAGGGTTAGAATCGGTGGTGGACGCCCGTTTGATGACTCGGACGCCCGTCCAGAGTGCAAAACATATTTGAGTCGGGCCGAGCTGGGGTTGGACGCACGTCCTATACAAAATCAGACGCTCGTTCTCTAAAAATCATCAAACTCTGAATCTAATTCTTCCTCCTGGACGCTGTGCGGCATAGTGGACGCCCGTCCATCCCGGGACCTTGATCTAGGGATTCAAACGTTCAATCGAGCTCCCGGGATTGATTTAATTGATTTCTTCCTCTTTATCTCTTTATCCTTCAGCTCCCACTCTTCAAAGTACGATTAAACACTTCAAATCATCTTTTTCCAGTCGCATTTAATACCTGCAAGTCATTGAAAGCACACCAAAGTGTAACACAACTCAAACCAACATAAAATCATCATTTTAAGCACGTAATTGGCACGTTTTACACTATTTATAACTTTAAAACCATTTCTTCAATCTATTCATTTAATACGTAATTTTCTATAAAAACTACTAAAACACGGGGATTATTGCTATGAAATATTGCAATATAAATCATAAAATTCACCGAGAACACTACCCACTCCCAATTTCATCACCCAAAGGGTGATTTCACCAAATTTCACATGATTCGACTATGTTGGTGTTTAGCTACTCATTATGCTAATCAAAACATACACAAAGCAGTAAATGAAAGCCATAACAAGTAAAAGAAAGGAGAAATTTACCATTAATTTGCAGAAATTCGAGATTAGATCCAAAAAGTACAAAATAAAGAAGTAATTAAAAGGTGGTCTCTTAGTGTTTGGAATGGAAATCTGAGCTAAGAAATGAAAAGATTAAGCTAATATTATGTTGATGTAAGCTAAGAGAAAGTATTCTAAGCTATTACAAAAATCGAGCTAAGAAATGGGTAGAGTTTTGCTAAGAGAATAATTGTTATCCAAGAAAAAGTCTAAGGGGGATATTTATAGGTGGGAGAAAATCTGTAGGAAAAAGGCCTCAAACGCATGTTTGGAAGGCTGAGACTGGCGTTTGACATCTTCAAACGCACGTTTGGCTTAGTTCAAACGTGCGTTTAGCTTCATTTCTGGGCAGGGTCTTGACTGTTCTTCATCTGGAACGCACGTTTAGGAGGTTCAAACGCGCGTTTGAAAAACTTGGAATGCGTGTTTAGGATAGTTTCAAACGTGCATTTGGAGGGGTTCAACTCTGTATCAACTTGTGCCTCTTGAAACGCACGTTTGGGGGGTTCAAACGTGCGTTTGAACCCCTGTTGCCCCAAAACTTCACTTTTTCCTCCTTTGATCTCTTTTCTTGCCTCGGTTATGCTTTTTACCGTAAACCATCGCCTTCCGGGTCCTCGAGACACTGATACCCTATAACATCATACATGACCAACAACATCCAAACAATTCCTGAGTATAAAAGTGCTCGGGAATGGGGTTAATATCAACAAAAATGGGCAATAATCCATCAAAGTGACGGATTCACTCCCCGTGCCATGAGCTCTCGATAATACCCCGAAAACGGTCTAAATCACCCAAAAATGTGCTGAAAATGTGGTAAACGGGGATAAACAATGCACCGGAGTCACGTAAAGTTGACTCCCATCAACCACCCCACACTTAGCCTTTGCTCGCCCTCGAGTAAATTAGGTGTTTTAAGATGAACCAAGGGATTCAACGTTGTGACGTAGGTGCTACTATCCACACCCTCGAGGTAATCACAAAGTAAGAAACACGAACGTATACACACCGGTTATAAAATGGAGTGTGTGTGGTGCCAAGTTAAAACCAAGTGCTCAAAATGATTGTCGGGGCTTGAATCCCGACCAAAAGTCTACCAACCGTCTCATACCAACTACCCTCTCCACTAATCAAGGTCACTAAGTTTGGACACAATCGGGTAGGACTTGAAGGGTTATAACGTTAGGCTAGGGTAATTTTGGTTAATCGAATGGGATAATTTGGGAACTGGAGAAAAAGAAGTACGAGTGAACTTAATCAACAAGTGTAGCACCTTATTTCTATCATACAAACCACCCAAACTCCTTTTTGATTAATATAACACTTTGGGAACCATAGGATACTAACATACCCGAACTCATTGCCTAAATCAACTATGTTTCAAGTTTCATGAGGCGAGGTCGAATACATTAGCACTTATCTCACTATCCTATCTCCAACATCATAAAGATAACTTTTGAGCTTATCACTTTGATTCCAACCCTTTATTTCAATACACTCCAAGCCTTTATTCAATGAGAGCTAATTTATTATGAACTTTGATTGATCTCTCTTTTTTTTCTTTTTTTTTTAAAGAAAGAAGTTTCACAGATTTTTCTTTTCTTCTTGGGCCAAACCCAAACACTAGGCCCAACTTAGCTCATCTTCTCCTTATAGCTCCAAAGAAGAAAACACCAACCCATCAAAACATCATTTCCCCCATGTTAAGGGTGAATTTATACGATTTATAACGCTATATTCTACGATATTTTTCCCCGTAATTGTACTAAATTGCATAAGAAACGAGGGTTTAATGGATATATTGAGCAAATGATATTTTAGAAGAGTTAATCGCAAAATAGGTTGATTTATGTGTTTTAATTGTGATTTTATGATTATTTGGGCATTATTACATTTTGCGATGTTTTTATGTGTTATAGATACATGTTTGAGGCTCAAAAGATGATCAAAGGTTGATTAAGTTCGAGCTAATTGATGATAAAAGAGATAATGAAGAAGTGGGATAGAGATAGAAGAGATAAAGATGAATAAATCAAAATCGATCATATCAAACTGGCGTCCAGAATCTCCGTCCAGTGGACGGGCGTCTGGTGTAATTGAACGAGCGTCCAGGATGTCATCTTTGATTCAGGAAGTTTGGACGCTGGAGTGGACGCCGTCTGGACGAGCGTCTGGTCATGACTCGGCCCGATTCGAAGTTTTATTGAAGAGTGGACGGGCGTTCAAGGTTTCAGACGGGCGTCGGTGGCGACTTAGCGAGAACCGACTTTAAAATCTATATATAGTCGGCTGTTTTCCCCACAAAAATCAATCATACACACATTATTCAAAACCCTAAACCTAGGGGCGGCTTTAGGCTGCGTTTTTCATCTTTTTATTCCTATTTTTATGCTCTTAGTTTAGATTAAACACTAGTTACTTTTTATGCAATTGTTTACTGCAAATTTGAGTTCTTGAGGATGTTCAGAGGCTAAAAGCTTCATCAAGCGAGTATTGTGAAGCCGTCCAACAATTGTTGATTTCGTTTTCTTCGATTATCTTTGTGAGTTTTTAATAAAGGTTGTTTCTTATTCATGTTTAATTTGCTTTTATATCGGAAGATATGCATGTGTTGATTGTTTATTGTTGATGGAAGTCTTAATAAACCCTAGATCACCATGAATAAGAATAGTAACTCGAATCTATCATAACGGAAGTTAATAGGTCTGATTACTAGATTATAAACACAAAGTTTGCACCTTCGGTTATTAAACGCGTTAATCTTGCATCGGAAGATAGTAGATTGATAGATGAACTTTCTAAGGAATTAGGGTTCATGTTTAGGTGAGGTGAATCACAACCTGAATAAAAACGGCAATATAATCGAGGTAGGAAATCAATGCTTGTTGGATAGGTGGATCAATCCTCGTTTGCTCGTTATAAATTTGATTTAAATCCTTAAAAGCTTGAATTTGTCTAGTTAGTTTACTTTTATCCGCATCTTAGATTAGTTAGTTTAAATTGGTTCATGACCCGTATCTTTCTGGCTTAGATCATCTCTTACGTCGATTTTTACGTTTTAGTTAAGTTTAATTTACAGATTCGTTTAGTTTTATCCGTTATTTAGCTTAGTAATCGTGACATAGGTTAGTTAGATAAAAACTAGAAACCACAATCGTTTAGTTCCCGTAAGATCGACCGGCATTAACCGCTATTACTACGATCCTTATACTTGAGGTTAACCGGATTATTACTTGTTTATTTTGTGTTGATAAAATCCGTGACAAGTTTTTGGCGGCGCCGTTGCGGGAACCGGACGGTTGTCTAGTTTTGTTTCGATTTCTGCTTTTTTTTCTCTGTTTGTTTTTGTTTCGTTTTCTGTTTTAATCCGTTTTAAATTCTGTTTTTTTAGTTGATAATTGTTTTAGGTAGTTGTTAAGTAGATAATTAGGGTTTAAAACTTTCCTTAGTATTTTTCTTGAAGTTAGATCTTACGTCCTTCGCTTTTCTCGGCGTTCTTTCTTCCCTTCTTGCATTCTCTGCAAATTCACGCCTCTGTTCTAAGTTTTCCGTGAGCAAGCGGGCTGCCAGGATATTGGGCGCCCGTCCGCCGGGAAATTATCAATCTGCTACATTTTATTCACTTTAGACGAGCGTCCATAAGTTTTGGGCGCCCGTTCAGGTATTTTGTCTTTCGAGACGGCGTTTGGACCACTAAACGCCCGTCCGATCTCAATTTCATCGGGCGCCCGTCCAAACTTTTGGGCGTCCGTCGGTCTTGTTTTCTTCAAAACTTTTGTTTCCTTTTCTTCTTTCCCATTCTTTTCTTTAGGTTTTTAATTTTTAGTTTAGGCTTTTATCTCTTCTTAGTTTTTAGGTTTTGTTCCACTTGTTTTTGGTCCGGTTTATGCAAACTCGGAGTCAAAAGGACCGTTAATATACACCACGATTTTGAAGCGAACCATAGTCGGCCAAAGCAGCGGAATTTCCGTTCTGCGGTTACGGCGATGAACGGCGAGATCTTGAAGAACAACTAGCAAGAGAAATCAGCGATTTTGTGATAATGGCGGCGATAATAGACGTACATTGGCAGACTACGCCATGCCAGGCGAAGTCAAGGTCAACCCGGCTATTGTTATTCCAGCCATTACTGCACAAACTTTTGAGCTGAAGCCAGGACTCATCCAGATGATGCAGCACGCATCAATTTTTCACGGCTACCAATCAGAGAATCCGCATACCCACTTACACACATTCTTAGAGATATGCGGTACTACACGCATCCAAGGAGTAAGTGAGGATGCTATTAAACTTAAACTTTTTCCTTTTTCTCTGAAAGGAGAGGCTAAAGAGTGGTACACCTCTCTCCTTACGAATCTATCACCACACAGGCGAGAACTCGAAAAGGAGTTCTTGAGTCAATATTTTCCACCTTCAAAGACAGCCCAGTGCTTAAATGACATTTTCACATTTTATCAGAGAGAGAATGAATCTTTCTTCGAGTGTTGGAAGAGATTCAAGTCCCTTCTTAGAAAATGCCCCCACCATGGCTTGCCACTGGAAAGGCAAGTCAATACATTCTTCAGTGGATTGACCGAGCTTACAAAAGGCATGGTCAATAGTTCTTACAGCGGGGCATTTCAAGAAAACTTTGATGAGGATGGGCATTGTTTGAGGACATTGCAAAATATAACTATGCCCCCTCTTATCAAGCAATTCAAGCACCTCCTCCTCCCAAGGTTGAGGAAGTCAATTTACAAAGTTTGATTGCCATGCTGCAAAAGCAGATGGCCCCACCTCAAGTTTCCAATCCTATAAATCAAACTTCCTCTTTTCCACAGAACCCTCAGGTTCTGTATTGCGAAAATTGCTGTCAGACCGGCCATATGAATGGCCAATGTCAATTTAATCCCCCTGCACCTTATCAAGTAAACGCTGTTCATGACTATGGACAGTACAATCAAGTCACATGTCAAAATTGTGACGAGGTGGGGCACACTTCTAAATTCTGCCCTATGAACGGACAGAATGCGGAAGTGAATGCATTCTATGGCCAGAACAATCAAAGGTTCAATCAGTTTCCAGGCCAGGGCAATTTTCAAAACCAAGGGTTTAATCCATCTTCAAATTTCAATCCCAATTCGAATTTTAATTGAATCAATTTCAACGAAACCCTGGTTTAATCGAGAATCAAAACTCGAATTTTTCCAATCCTACATAAAAATTCAATCAGAATTGGCCTTCCAATTCAAATTCTCAATTTCAAAGTCGGCCCAGCCAGCCCTATGCTCCAAATCTCCAAAACTCTCAAGGCCCCTCCCAACCTACAAATCTTGAAGCTAAGTTGGAGGAGCAAAGTAGATCGATGAAGAATCTTGAGAGACAAATTGGGCAGCCCGGGTGAGCGGTTGGCTTCTAGACCCAGAGGCGTTTGCCCAGTTTCACTGAGAAGAATCCAAAGGGTGGTCAAGTTGCTCAGGCTGATTTGAACAAAGGCCCATGTACTGACCTCGTGCCATCAATTCAATACGGTAAGGAGGAGGCCAGTGCAATGAATCTAAGGAGCGGCACTCAAGTTAGTGGTCCTTCCCATCGGGAAACCACTAGCCCCTCCTTGCCATTGATAAGGCAGGAGAGGAAGCTGAGCACCTACACTCCCCTCAAGCGCAAGAAAACTCAGGTGGTGATCCACGAGAGGTGAAGAATTTGGTGATCCTCAAGTGGTGATCCTTTGAGGACCGAAAAAGCAAGCGAAAGTCGAGGGTGATCCCCGACTACCGAGAAATCTGAAAAAAGCGTTCGTTGGAAGGATCCGGAAGGCGGAGAGTTGTCGGTGCATCCTCGAAAAGGTTTTCTCGAGGATGACCTTAAGAAACTTCCTTTTCACCGAGAAAGAGCAACATTCCCTTGATTGAGGATAAGAAGTGCGAAAGGTGCTAAACCTTTTGAAAAATACTCAGGTGAATCTTCCATTGTCGGATGTCTTAGTCGAGATGCCTAAGTATACAAAATTTATCAAGGATGTTGTGTCTTGAAAAAAAGAAATTAGCTTGAGGCATGGAAAAGCAGATTGGTGAGGATTGTTCCATGATTAATTATGAAAACTTACCAATTAAAAGAGGTGACCCCTGGCAAATTTGTACTTACAGTTTTGATGGGAGGTCTAGTCTTCCCAAATTCTTTGTGTGATCTAGGTGCCTCTATAAGCCTTATGCCAATGTCTGTATGCAAGCACTCGGTTTACAAAGTCTTCTAGAACCCACTACTATGAGTTTACAATTCGCGGATAGATCCTCTAAGAAAGCTTACGGAATCTAAAAGGCGTTTTGGTTGATTGATCGATTTACCTTTCGAGTTGATTGGTATGTTTTAGATATAGAGAAAACTTTAAAGCGTTCCGTTGATTCTAGGAAGACCTTTCTTATCTACGACTAGAGCTCTCATCGATTGCGATGGTGGGCGCGTGACTATCGAGTTGGTGACCAAGAGGTGAGTTACAATGTCTTAAAATCCATTCAAGTACCCTCTGGCCCTCCAACCGGTTTTTCCATTGATTATATGACGGATGATTTCACCGACTATATGGATAAGCAAGTCATGGCTGTAGAAGCAGAATATGAGCGATTAGTTGATAATCTGAATACTCATGGTAGGGTGAATCTGGATCAACTAGCGGTGATTTTGAGGAAGAGCTGTTGGAAGGAGAAGCTTTGGCGGTGGGACCACAAAGTAAACTCAATGATATTGAGTTGAAAGGTGGAGATCTCAAGTCTAGTTTAGAAGACCCCCCTGCGGATTTGGTGTTGAAGCCGTTACCTAAACATCTTAAGTATGTGTTCTTAAGAGAAAGCGACAAGCTTCCTTTAATCATATACGCCAAGCTTTCCCGTCTGGAGGAAATGAAAGCGATCAACGTCTTGAAGAAGAATGAAAAAGCTTTTGGTTGGCAAGTAGGAGATATCGAGGAATATCTCGACATCTGCATGCACAAGATCAAGGCGAATGAGGCGCCAAGTGTGTCGAGACGACCCAGTGAAGGCTAAACCTCATATGCAAGAAGTCGATAAAAAAGAAATCATTAAACTTACGGACATGGGAATCATTTATGCCATCGCGGATAGTGAATGGGTTTCCCGACTCAAGTAGTTCCCAAAAAAGGTGGAATTACAATTGAGAAGAATGAGAAGGAGAGGAAATTGCATTGAGGCTTATTCTTTGGTTTCTGATGCATCGATTATCGAAAGCTCAATGAGGTAACCATGAAAGATCACTTTCCCCTTCCATTCATTGACCGGATGCTCGGCGTCTGGCGGGACACGCATTCTCTTGTTTCTAGATGGATATTCGGGATATTTCCGGATACCCATTGATCCGGTGACCAAGAAAAGACCACCTTCACTGCCGCCCTTATGGTACATTCGCCTCTGAGGCGAATGCCGTTCGGTCTCTGCAATGCCCGGCTACATTCCAATGATGTATGCTAGCCATCTTTGACGGGCTTGTAGAAAAGTGTATGGAGATTTTTATGGGCGATTTTTCGGTTTTGGTCGATCTTTTGATGATTGCCTTGACAATCTTGATCAGTGTTATCTAGATGTGTGGAAAGAACCTAGTACTTAATTGGGAAAAATGCCATTTCATGGTAGATGAAGGAATAGTTCTTGGCCACAAGATCTCGCCAAGGGTATAGAAGTTGATGAGGGCAAAAGTAGAAGCTATCGAGAAGATGAGCTATCCTAAAAATGTGCTGTGAAGTGAGAGGCTTTCTTGGACACGTCGAAACCTACTGAAGGTTCATTCAAGATTTCTCCAAGATAGCCAAGCCCCTGTCCACTTTACTAAAGGAAGACGTTGAGTTTATTTTTGATGAGAGCTGCAAGCAAGCGTTTGAGGAGCTTAAGGATCGTTTAATATCTGCTCCGATTCTTATATCGCTTCGATTTGGAACCTACCATTTGAGCTTATGTGCGACGCATCAAATTATCTTTGTTGGTCTTTGTTCTAGGGCAAAAGATCAAAGGAAAGTTCGACCTATCTATTACATGAAGCCACACATTGAACCCCTCTCAAGTTAACTATACTACTATCGAAAAGGAACTACTAGCCGTAGTCTTTGCTATGGACAAGTTTCGTGAGTTACTTGTTAGGAGCTCAAGTGATCGTGTGGGTGATCACGCGCGCTTGCGTTACACGATGACTAAGAAAGAGGCTAAACCGCGCTTACTACGTTGGATATTGACCCTACAAGAGTTTGACGTTCAAATTAAGGACAAAAAGGGCAGTGAGAATGTAGTAGCGGATCATGTGTCTAGGATGTTAACTGAGGAAAAGAATGAACCAGATGATATAGATCTTTACTTTCCTCTAGAAAACATCATGTTGATCGATGGCCGCTCCCCCGATGTTCCATGGTATTCTTCCATTGTAAACTACCTTCATGGCCGTTATCTCGATCCAGAGATGTCTTATCAGGAGAAGAAAAAGTTCTTCTCGGATTTAAAATATTTCGTTTGGGATGAACCTTATCTTTTCAAGATCTGTAAAGATGGTTTGCTTAGGAGATGTATTCGAATCCCGAGCAGCGTGGCGTCATCGGCAGTGCCACAGTGGACCCACAGGAGGACACTTTGGTCCTTGGAAAACCGTTGCTAAGATATTTCAATCCGGTTTCTATTGGCCTACGATCTTTAAAGATACGGAAGCTTTCTGTAAAGCTTGTGATAGGTGCCAAAGAACCGGTACTCTGACAAGGCGTTTTGACATGCCTTTAAAACCCATCCTCGAATGCGAAGTCTTTGATGTATGGGGTATCGATTTTATGGGACCTTTCCCATCATCTTGCGGTAATAAATACATCTTAGTCTGCGTGGATTACGTGTCTAAATGGGTGGAGGCCCAAGCCACTCCTCACAATGATCATAAGACGGTGATGAAATTTCTAAAGAAGAATATTTTCGTGAGGTTTGGATGTCCACGTGCCTTGATCAGTGATGAAGGGACGCATTTCTGCAACCGACCCCTAGAGAAAGTTCTTGAGAAGTATGGTGTTCGTCATAAAATTGGCACACCGTACCATCCTATGACTAGTGGTCAGGTTGAAAGGAGCAACCAGAGCATTAAGAAGATCTGAGAAGAAGGCGTATTATGATCATAGGAAAAGCCCGGAGTCTAAAGTTGGATGATGTCTTGTGGGCATATCGAAGCGCGCCTATAAGACTCCCATGGGTACATCACCATATCAAATGGTCTACGGAAACCATGTCATCATCTGCTGTCGAGTTAGAGCATAGAGCTTATTGGGCTACAAAGTTTACGAACTTTGATTCCCAATCTTGTGGGAAGCATCGACTACGGCTGATTACATGGTGGCCAGTCGGACTCCAGGCCTATGAAAGTGCCAGGGTTAGTAAAGATAAGATGAAGCTACTCCACGATGCTAAGATTAAGAAAAGAGAATTTCGTGTCGGCGAACAAGTTCTTCTATACAATTCTAGGTTACATCTGTTTCTGGAAAGTTAAGGACACGTTGGTCCGGCCCTTTCGAGATTCTCCAAATCATTCCGAGGCGTTCTAGAACCGTGGTTATAGTGGTGAACCGTTTGAGTCAACGGTCGAGGTGCAAACACTATATTGGTGAACCCAAAGAGACATCTTTGATTGTTAAATTTTCGACATTCTCGGATGTGGTGTTACTCGGTCGAAGAGTTTGACGAGTTATCACGGACTTGTTCTACGAGGATGACGGTAGTGATCCGTCTGAAGAAGTTCTAGCAGGTAGTCTTTGATATGGAAGAGTTTGAGAGGGCGACAACTTAAGCGTCATCGGAGGAGTCGGAGGAGAGAAAGAACACAACCATGGGGAAACTTAAGAAGGTTTGAAGAGCTTTCAAAGATTTCACCCCATGTGTGAGATCTTGTTTGCAGCCACACTCTTGATCGAGCTTACACGAGGTAGTGGTGGCGCGAAAAGTCAAATGGCTTTGATCGGTGAGTTTTAAGCGGTGTCGAGCTAACGACATTAACCAAAAAAAAGCGCCACTGGGGGCAACCTAGATATCGTTCTTTTAGTTGTTTTGTTTTATGCTTTGATAGTATTAGTATTTAAGTTTAGTTTATTCGATTTTAGCCTTATTAAGTTTTTGTTTTTATCATCGATTAGTTGTGCTTTCTAGATATGGATTTCGGTGTTCGGCCGGAGGAGTTACCTTTCCTTAGGAGGATCCCACTCATTCTTGTAGATGACGGACCGGGAGGAACCATCGTTTTGCACGTAGATTTTGACGTTAGTACCCGCGTCAAGGCGGTCACCTATGTTCTTATTGTTCCCGTTGTTCGGGAGGTGGAGACTTTACTCTGCGAGGAGTTACAGCGGCTCTAGGGCGTCCTTACACCATCCTCAATGATCCGATCTTTGACAGATTTAGCGCTAGTCTTTGCAAAGTGAGCACTTTCGAGGTGTTGATGTATTTGGTGAGGTAGGGTTTACAAGATGAGTATGACTTCCCTCGGCGATTGACATGCTCCGCCGTCTCATTCGAGTGATCGATTGGTCGGACATTTATGATGACTAGCGTTCTTAGGATGTTTCGTCGAGCAAACGACGTAAAACAAAAGCATTGAGTGGGAGGCAACCTTTGTTTTCCACTGTTTTTATTTATTTTCTAGTAATTTTATGTACTTCATTTGATTTTTATTTGTATTTTTGAAGTTTTATATAAGTTTAATAAGAAGGGCAAATTTTGCATTTGATTTGTATGGAAATTTTATAATTTTGCACTTAAAGCGCTTGGGCGCCCGTCGAACTCTGGGCGCCCGTCCGCTTTGACCAATTTTAGGGACGGCGTCCACTAAGCCTGGGCGCCCATCCGCTTTATTCCCTCCAATCTGTATGTGATTCAAAATTTTGGGCGAAGCGTCTAATAAAGCTGGGCGCGCCCGTCCGGCTCATCCGTCTTTCGGTGGGCGCCCGTCCTTTGAGTTGAACAGCGTCCAACCCTCTGTATATATATACCCTTCATCGAGTGAACCCTCACTTTTCGAATTTCAAAAATCAAAAAAACGGTTCTCTCCTCCTTTTGCCCTAAAAAATCGATTCTAAACCGATTTGAGCGATTCAAAGTGCTACAGGCCGCCCTTGATACCCTCTCTTTGATTTTCATAACCAAATCCCCCAACACACGATATTTTTGGAGAATCAGACCCCATTGCAGTCCGACTTTTTTGAAGAAAAATCTGATTTTGGAGGTCATTCTTGTGTTGTTTGGACTCGTTTTCACCTCAATCAACATCTACTCACCCTACTCGGTAAGTTAGTAACAACTTTTCTAGATTTCATTCACGTTTTTGTGAGTTCGATCTTTGGGTCGGCTCGTTTTCTTGAATGTCACCTTAATTTGTTTTTTTTTCTGGTTTTGGTGTTTCTTTCTGCTCTGTTTTGGTGATGTGGTGTTGTGATGGGTGATGAATGGATTGTTTGGTGATGGTTATGGTGGTGGATGTGGTTTGGTTGTTTTGAAATCCCGCTTTGGATGTTAAACGGGTAACTTTTGTGCACATTAGGATTGTTTGGTTTAGACTAGGCGTGGAAATGGTTCATAAGAAGGCAGTTGTGAAGAGGCATGGTAAGGAAGTGGCCCGGGAGGCGGGGAAAAAGCGTAAAGAGATTGACCCCACCTTAGTTGATCCTAACCGGGGTGTGAGTATTCGTGAGCAACCTCTCCAGAGCCACCCAAACTAGAGGCGACCTTAAGAGATGAGCCAACCTCGGAGTGCGAGACGGATGATGATGTGCCTTTGAGTACGGATGCCTGGGAGTTCGAGAGGTGGAGGTTCGTCTAGAAAGTGAGGAGGCTATCGATGCCACCGGGAAGAGGAACCGATTGCACCTAGGGCAGCCCTCTAGAAAGAAGTCTAAAACCGTTGCCCGATGCCATTGCCTCAAATCGATTTCGTGAACCCAGAGCCCATGAAGTTTATACTAAACATTACTTTTCGAGAAACATGTTGGTTGAGAGGGCTATTTTGGAGGCGAAGGTCGATCCGGGGTTCGTTAAGTTGCTTAAGGATAGGAAATGGGAAGCCTTGATGACAATCCCGACTACCCGGTGAATAGCTCCTAGTTCGGGAATTTTATGCAAAGCTGTTGGAAACCGACTTGGGGACAAAGGTAGTCGTGGTTCGAGGGTAGAAGTTCCCTTTACACGGAGGTGATTAATCGAAATACAACTTAGCGGCTTTCGAGGGTCGGGACTATAAGGAGGAGATTGTGCATAGGCGAGTTTGGGGCGGGATCCTTTGGAGGAATTGAGATTGAGAGTTTGCCCGGATGTGGCCTGGGCGTTGAGACCGGGAGGAGACCGGAAGGAGTTGGTTACCACGACACTGGACGGAGGATTGGAAGGTCCAGTGTCGATTCATTCGATGTCGGTTGTTGCCTAAGAACAACTTGACACATTTTCATATAGGTGACTGGGCATGTTGTATGCGTTGACATTTGGCTTGAATGTGGATGTGGGGCCAGGCATTGTATGGCGAGATCTCGATCAATCAGAAGGTTTATACACGGAGCTTGATCGTCCCTCACTTGATCCACAGTTTGTGTCTCGATGCCGGTGTGCCTGAGTTTGGGGCGGATCATAAACCGAAGAACCCTAGGCCTATACAAAGGGAAAAGAGTAAGCCCTCGGGACATTTCGAGCGGAGGCACCTCGGGAGCCTGGTTCATCGGCAGCGCCTCGTGCATCCTCCCTTCCTCCTTTATCTCCCATTTGTCGGGATGCGGTTAAGCATGGCCAATAGTTTCGGGAATGGCTCGGTGATATTCGGGATACAGAACAACATTTTGACGATTCTTGATTGCATGTGAGGGCGGCGGCCGAGGATGCCGGGATCTTCAATCCGAGCTCCGTTGATTTTCTTTTTTGCGATGAGATTGAAGCAGGTCATTGCGGATGCTCTACACGACTACGAGTCATCTTCAGATGAGGAGCAGCCTGCCTCGGCAGCTAGGGCTACGGTACCACCTTACGGACCCCCTCTCGATCCTCAGGGTGATGATTCTCGCGGCACCGGGCCAACCTTGATCTTATTTGTCTATTTTCACGTTGGTTGTTTTGTATTGACATTTTTACTTATACGGTTCATTGTAATTTTGATATTGCTACTATTTATTTTCAATGGATCATGTAAGCCATAAGGCGCGCGTACTTTCATTTCAACTGTGTTTCAACTTTCTGGATGTATTGTGTGCTATCACTTTGCTTTATCTTTATTTTTGATATCTCTTTTCATGTTGGTATGACTCCCCGTTTTCCCCGAGATGGTTCCATGTTGTCTAAGATGTGCGAGTATCTACATTGTGCAGTTACGCATTCTTGATATCATTATGAAGGCTCGGCACGACCAACGATTCGAGTTTCGATTTAAATCACTAAGTCTTTTCCTTTTCTTTCGTTTTACACAACATGAGGACATGTTGATTTTTAAGTGTGGGGAGGGAATGTTTCGATATGTATCTACACATTTGTTTAATTCGTAATGTTTCTATGCAAATGAGCTAAAATTTTTGAAATTTTCCGACACTGTTGTTTTTGTTTTGTCCCGAGTAGGCAATTCGATTCAATGTTCGCTACTTTTATAGTCATTTAAGCTGTGTATCATATATTTGGTAAGTTAGATGTTTCACCTGACACTATTTTTCACGAGCCATAGTGAATGATGAGCTAATTTATAAAGTTATACCCCTTTTGGATTAGTGGTTTTTGATTTTCTCGTAGGTCATGTGCTTAGTGCTACGTATATATCGTGAGATTTATGATAGTTTGTATTTAGATCCGAAGTATGATATACTGTGAATATCTAAGGTTTGAATGTGATAAGTAACACGTAACCTATTGTCAAAGTGAAAAAGTTGAGTTAATATGAAATTATTGGGTGTGTCGAAAGCTAGTCGATGATTTGAGTGAGGTAGGGTATACCACGTATGTCCTATACCACTATGATGACTAAAAGCTCACGACAGTCAGAAGAAGCTGCCTTATGATTGGAGTAAGGTAGGGTATTATCTCGAAATGTCCTATTCTGCTATGACAGGGCAAGAGCTCATTCGATGTGTGTTTTAAGCGAAAAGTTAAATCAAGCGATAAAGTGTTATGAAATGTATATAAGACTAAGTTATAAATGTCATCTTATCCCCAGTATAAAGCGTGAGATATGTTGTAGGGATTATCCTCTGAGTATTTTGAAAGGCCACAGATATATTCGATCATTCTTTTCGGGATATATCACGTTTGTAGGGTGCATCTTATGAGTGTCCTTTATTACTAGTCCGCAAGGGGTATTAGCTAGTTTTGCTTTGAGTTTCTCGAGTTTGGATCTAGTGGAAGTTTATTATGGCTATGCACACGCACAAGGTGAACTTCGATTTATTGGATATGTGTTTATGCGTTTAGATGCTGTTTTTCTCGAGCCTAACTTTTGTTTTGTTTTGCTCGGGACGAGCAAAAGCTTAAGTGTGGGGGAGTTGTTAAGGGTGAATTTATACGATTTATAACGCTATATTCTACGATATTTTTCCCCGTAATTGTACTAAATTGCATAAGAAACGAGGGTTTAATGGATATATTGAGCAAATGATATTTTAGAAGAGTTAATCATAAAATAGGTTGATTTATGTGTTTTAATTGTGATTTTATGATTATTTGGGCATTATTACATTTTGCGATGTTTTTATGTGTTATAGATACATGTTTGAGGCTCAAAAGATGATCAAAGGTTGATTAAGTTCGAGCTAATTGATGATAAAAGAGATAATGAAGAAGTGGGATAGAGATAGAAGAGATAAAGATCAATAAATCAAAATCGATCATATCAAGCTGGCGTCGAATCTCCGTCCGGTGGGCCGGGCGTCAGTGTAATTGAGCAGCGTCGAGGATGTCATCTTTGATTCAGGAAGTTTGACGAGTGGAGTGGACGCCGCCGTGGTCATGACTCGGCCCGATTCGAAGTTTTATTGAAGAGTGGGCGGGCGTTCAAGGTTTGAGACGGGCGTCCGGTGGCGACTTAAGCGAACCGACTTTAAAATCTATATATATCGGTCAATTTGTTTCCCCACAAAAATCAATCATACACACATTATTCAAAACCCTAAACCTAGGGCGGCTTTAGGCTGCGTTTTCATCTTTTATTCCTATTTTTATGCTCTTAGTTTAGATTAAACACTAGTTACTTTTTATGCCTTTATTTACGCAAATTTGAGTTCTTGAGGATGTTCGAGAGGCTAAAAGCTTCATCAAGCGAGTATTGTGAAGCCGCCCAACAATTGTTGATTTCGTTTTCTTGATTATCTGTGAGTTTTTAATAAAGGTTGTTTCTTATTCATGTTTAATTTGCTTTTATATCGGAAGATATGCATGTGTTGATTGTTTATTGTTGATGGAAGTCTTAATAAACCCTAGATCACCATGAATAAGAATAGTAACTTCGAATCTATCATAACGGAAGTTAATAGGTGCGATTACTAGATTATAAACACAAAGTTTGCACCTTCGGTTATTAAGCGCGTTAATCTTGCATCGGAAGATAGTAGATTGATAGATGAACTTTCTAAGGAATTAGGGTTCATGTTTAGGTGAGGTGAATCACAACCTGAATAAAAACGGCAATATAATCGAGGTAGGAAATCAATGCTTGTTGGATAGGTGGATCAATCCTCGTTTGCTCGTTATAAATTTGATTTAAATCCTTAAAAGCTTGAATTTGTCTAGTTAGTTTACTTTTATCCGCATCTTAGATTAGTTAGTTTAAATTGGTTCGCAGCCCGTATCTTTCCTGGCTTAGATCATCTCTTCTGTCCAGTTTTACGTTTTAGTTAAGTTTAATTTACAGTATTCGTTTAGTTTTATCCGTTATTTAGCTTAGTAATCGTGACATAGGTTAGTTAGATAAAAACTAGAAACCACAATCGTTTAGTTCCCCGTAAGATCGACCCGGCATTAACCGCTATTACTACGATCCTTATACTTGAGGTTAACCGGATTATTACTTGTTTATTTTGTGTTGATAAAATCCGTGACACCCCACCCACACTTGCCTTAGAAAGTGTGTTCTAACAGAAGACTAAGTCCACTCGTAGGGTATAAATGAAGGAAATGTGACCATAATTAAGGCTCAAGGTAGGTTTCTGACTGAGTAACAAAACTGCTATAAAACGAATGGTGGTCATACCATTCTATCAAGGCTGAGAGGGGCTACGATGGTCTAACGTTTCGGGATAAGGCTTATTTGGCTCTGGTTGGTCAAAGAGACGCCATGACCGTCATCCCGTATCCTACTTAGGTGAACCTTTCTATTTCGCCTCGAGACTAGTGGTATGTGAGGTGGTAGCAATCAAATTGTGCACACGGTGTAGCTTACGTGAAATTAATAAACTTCATTCTCAAGATAATATCAAACCGCAGTGTACACGTTCGGGATCCCTACTAAGGTGATCACCACTTGAATGTGAAAATAACACACACAACACGGTGTTAACACCCCTTGATTTTTTTTAAAAATTTACCTAAAAATCGACTCAAGCCCGGTCATAGGCTAAGCATACAACATATCAAGCACATTTAACAACAAAACCAAGAAAATGGCTACGTCTCCCACCCCACACTTAAACAAAACACTTGTTAGGTGAGATGCCCGAAAGACAATTTTGTAATTGTTTTATTTAATAAATGAAATGATATTATTATTCATATTTATTATTCTCATATTCACCTGTGACAATAGTATTTACACTACAGAAAACCCTGAAGTATATCGTTTATGTAATCACTTAACTCAGTGTATGGGATATACACGGGAGGATTGAGTTAGTGAAGATGTACTTAAAATACAATTAGCCCATAGTGAAGTTAATCGAGAGTATCGAGTCTCTCCTTTAACGTGCTATTAATGTGCCCAGAACACAATAGGTGTGATTGTCTTATCCGGACTTTCGGTTAAGAGAACCTGGTGGGGCATTTATATATGATAGATATATCATATGAAATTTGGACCGATTTGATTAGATTTCACGATATAATTCCATAATCGAGAAGTCTTATCGAATCAATCGATGATCATATTTGTGGATATATCTTAATCTTGAGGTGATCACGGTCAACTGCTTGAATCAGTATGAGGTTTGACTTGACGGTTAAAGATTACACTGAGTCTGTGATCTGAATTACCCCATCTTGGCATTGTAGTGGATTGAGTGAGTAGTCCGTGTTATCACGATACGGAATCCATTCCTTCCATTTACGGAAGTAGATAGACAGTTCCACTTATTTGTTAATCCTAGAAAGCGATCGATCCATGGAGTTCATATTATTACGATTAGCTACGGTGAGTTGTATGAATTAATTGATCACTAGGGGTTAATGGTAAATAAGGATAAGAGGTTCTAAAAAGGGTTAACGGTAAATTCCCGATTTAGAATGAACAGTCTATGGAGGATTAATCCATATGTAATGATTATATCAATGGACGCTTATTATCATCTCGTGAGGAGATAAATATAATCTCATAATCGGAGGAGTGCAGTCACGAGATTATGGTGGCATATTCCTGTGATTGATTTATCGAATATAATTATTCTGTTTGTAAGATAATTATTTATTTGATTTATCAGAGCCGCTGATTATTAGTCCATGGTCCCCGACGTGCCTCCAATATAGCATAGCTATTCTCGGACGTCGAATCCTAATAATATTAATTTAGTTCTTATTAGAATTTAATTAAAACGATATGTGAATTAATTGTTTAGTGGACTATTAAATTAGTTGGGCTAAATAATTAAATATGTGAAAAAGAAAATTTTCATAATCTTGGCCCAAAAGTGTATCATAGTCGAAAATTATTGTGACTAGGTCACAATAAGTAAATTTCGGCCATGGCATGTTTTAATGAACAAGAAATTGTTTTCTTGTGTATTAACAAGACATGTGCACAAAATATTAATTAGATAAATATTTATGGTAAGAAATAAAGATATTATTCTAGATTTGTTCTAGAATAATATGAGATTGTCTTTTATTTATTGGATTTATTTATTTGCAAAATAAAATCCTTGGAGGACAAGGATTACTCTCCTATACAAAGAGAGTTCTCCCAAGCCTACTACACACTTGTTAATTTTGACTTCTACCTCTTAAAGAGGAGAAGGAAAATTTTCGGCCAAGGGGAGAGAAAGGGAAAATTTTGGAGATTTTTCTGGGTAGCATATCGGAAGGATTCGAGACGAGAATTTCCTTCCACCGGGAGTTGCTCGGATCACACGTGCGGAAGATCGTGGTGCTCTTCACACCATCTTTTGTTTCTCCTATTGCGGTTCTTCTACTTGGATTTTGAGATCCAAGAGGTATGTTCTACAACCCCCTTGTAGAGTAGATCTAGTTATTTTATTACGTGTAGATTATAGATCTAGATCCTCAAATCGCTTCCGTTACGGATGGTATTACTAACAGTGGTATCAGAGCCCGGTGATCTATATTTATACGTATAAAATATTAGATCTAGGAGTGGTAAACATGTAGATTTTTTGTCCCAATTTTTTTTATAGGGGCTGATGCATGTTTAATATTTTTTTTTATGTTATGAATGTCTTGGTTGAAGAGATGGATTGGGGTTGGTATTGTTTACCCGTAGATCTATTTTGTAGCTCTTTTGATTAGTATCACTTGAGCATAGGACTTGTAATTTAATTTTATGCAACTCGAAAATTGTAAAGATGGCTCCTTTGTAATTTTAATTTTGATCCGGGTTCGAGACGATGAAGATGATGTGTTGAAGATAATGGTATTGAAGATCATCAATAATGTAAAACGGGAGGAGGCTGATTTGTTTAATTTTTTGTTATTCATCGGCGACAATTTTGTTTTTTAATGCGGCAGGTTGTTTTTTTTTTTCTAACCTAATGTTTGGCCGAAACATCCGAGGACGGGTTATGAAATCGTTAAGCCTTTCGGTGTGTGTTCTCGGTGAACCTCCGTAAAAGCCCAAACGAGATCACGTTTTCGATTCATAGTGTCTACGAGATTGAATGATGGTAAAAGAACAACAAATCTTGGATAAAAACGGTTCGCCTATAGGTTGGGTGGTCAATTGAGCTTCGCTCGACCGACTGAACCCTCCTAGTGTGATGTATGCACGGGGGTCCGTCAAGACTAAGCTACACCAGCGAGTGGAGGGGTGATTCCTTCTTATCTCAATAGGGCTCTCTTGACCGACTTCGTCCGACTGTCACATATGTTCCAACGAATAGGACGGGTAGGCTTGCCTACGTTACCGACACCATTCGAAATCCTTGATTTGATGTGCTTTTATGTTAACATCAAAAAGACGTGGTTAGTTAACCCACCACCACTTTCAAAATATTGAGTGGGAGCAGGGGAGGCGACAGCCAACCCCACGGCCTCTACTATAGATACAAGTAAGTGAGAGAAGGGTGACGCATCACGGCACTTTGATTTCGTCCCCCTAAGGATAGTGTTCACCCCTATCAACATTCATGGCTTGGTCTCCGAAAGGATAGGATTTCCGGGTACTCGTCGGGTCACTGACCAATCCTACGACGGCATACTCGGGGCGTACCTAAGAGATCCGATATAGTAGGTCACACTCATAAAGGATATTCTTGATAATATCTAGGCTAAAAAGGAAGGTAGTCAATGAATAAAGGGATGTTCGATTCTCACAAGTTATTCATTGAAGAGATTGTCTCGATTTAACCGTCATCTCTTTGACCTACCCTAAGGCGGCACTGAGATGCGAGGTTAAAACCTTGGAATGGTAGAGTAGACATAATTCTAGTTTACAATTCCTAAAATAAAATCATATAGTAGTGTTAAACTTGAATTAATATATGTCATTTTATTTACAGCATTATATCCCTTACTAAATTGCTTAAAAATTAATAATTGACTAGTATTGACTTCGTTAAAAAGTGGAAAGTAACTAGGACGTTGAACTAGTTAATCGATAATGCAATTATTTTTCGAAAGAGCTATTTTCTCTTAAGCCTTTTAAAACCAGAGTGACATATAAGTATGTCACTAGTGTCATTCGTGTCAAACGGGAGACAAACTTAGTTTGATCAAAGGTGATTTCGGACTTTGAAATTCTTCTAGTGAATTTTGAGTGTGTAGTGATTACACGAGTAATTTTCTAATTGAAAAATCGAAAAATCATGAAGTGTCGCTAGTTGGACGATATTTGGAATCGATGAACTAGTGGGAGCTTTATGATTTGTTGTTTTTCTAGAACATTAGAAAAGTGTAACTGACTACACACGTAACCGTTCTAATTGAAAAACCGGAAAGTCATGAAATGTTGCTAGTTGGACGATATTTAGAATCGATGAACTAGTGGGAGTTCTTTGATTTGTTGTTTTTCTGGAAACATTGGAACTATGTACGAAAGATTTTCTAATCGAAAAAATCGGAAAATCATAAAAATAAAGAATTGCTCGTTAGACGGTATTTGGAACCGATAAACTAGTGGGAGCTTTAATGTTATGATTTGTTGTTTTTTCTAGTATATTAAAAAATCCGAGAAGTCCCGATGAGTAACACTCGAAATAGACATCCCACGGTTCAAGAGTAGTGTCTACTCAAACGAACCGCTGGTTCAAGACTATTTCCATTCATGGAATGAATGGGAGAATATGTCTAAAAGTTTTAGTCATCTAAACTGAGAAAACTTTAAGGCTGAACCGAAAATTAATTAACTGAAAATCATAGGATAAGGACAGTGATTTTGGATCACCAACCTATGAATCCTTGGCGATTTTCTCGAGCTAAGTTCTTTAAAAGAACAAGGTAGTAGTGCATTTAACGATTAGAAGAGTAAACAACGGGCAGTTAATTTTAGCTAGTATAGTGGGAGTGATATAAGGAAATGAATCTCGGATTCAATCCTTGGATATCGCGGAAAAATTATTTTCTGTTTAAGATTCGTTGGAACGAAAGGATTTACCTTCTATTCGATGATTTGTTTATCGTATAGAAAGTGAATATACCATTTGTAGTACGAATCCAAGACTCGGACTTTTGTTTGATAAAGTCAAAACCACTTACAACTGCTGAAATATGTATATAAAACACATCTTAAGAACTATTAAAAGCAATTGGTTTCTATATTTAGATAAACGCTTCTTCATATTCCATAGTTAGTGCATAGTCCCTAAAAGATAAGACCTGAAGAATGGCTCAGGGTGATTCCTTTCTCCCAGTCTGGTTATATTGTCTCAAAGGTTCAATGACTAAGTTTCCTTTCAATCGGGAAAGGATAATGGTTATAAAGAAGTAACATAGCTTGTTCATGACGACCTTTGGGGTTTGATGAAAGATACAAGCTAGTAGGAGCTTCCGAGTAGTGACTTCTTGTTTGATAACTATTCAAACACTCCGGTAAGTTTATCCAAAATATTTTGAGGTTTCTCTTTTTTTCAACAGAGATAGAGTATTCTATACTTGGAATAGGCCATTCATAGTCCTCGAGACTGATGCTCAGCCTGCCTCATTGTGACATGTTCTCACTAAGTGAGAAACCGTTAAAATTGCCTTATATAGTTTTAGATGTGCTACAATACACTGCTTAACTCAATAAAGATATTGGAAGCGAAATAACGGTTTACATTGAAATGTAAGACCGAGAAGTCTACCTAGAATATGCTTTGGAATTCACGGATAAGGTGTGGATTCGGATCACCCCACTTTCGTAAATATAAGCATTTAGCACACGGTGCTTGAAGGTAAGACAGGAAATTTTGCGCATACGTTCGGTCAATGACCATTCGTGATATATCTTTTTTTAAACCTATTGTGTATAAAGGTTAGATTCTTGAAATCGGGAAGGGACAGTTATACTGTTGCATCCTTTTCTGATAGAGTCCATAAACAGCAAAACCTTGAACCTTGAAGTACGTTTACTCAAGGTAGTTACTAACTGATTAAAATCAGGCCACATCCAACATCGGTTGTTGGTGATAACACTAAATACTACTAAACTAGATCAGAATTTCGATCCACCAAGTAAGTATTGGGAGTATGGTTTATCCATTACCCATTACGGGTTCTGCGGACTTTGTAGTCTGAGGATCGATTGATGACCTATGGCTCTTTTGTGAGCAGTATAGAATTCTGATAATAGATGTTGGTTTAATGGCCATAACCCAGTGAATGGAGTTCGGTACTCCAGTTCTGTTCATACTCTTGTAGAACCACCTGAGCGTCTCAGGACCAGTGGAAGTAATTGGATCTACACGGAAAAGAGTAGAATGAATAGGAAAGTTTATCTTTCAGAGCAAAGCTTGAGTGGTCTAGGGGTAATTCCCTAAGAAGTAGAGAGTTAATCAGACCTTGGACTCTCTTACCACTTAGTATTGCATGATTTCGTTCAAAAGCAGAAAATAGGGGTGATTCCCTGAGATTTTCTTGCCAAACAAACGGAGTCTGGATTCATTTGAAATATAAGGGTATTGCCTTATGAACTTATGACAAGATGACTGTCAAGGCTTATGTCATTTGTGGATAAAAAGAAAACCTCTCGGTCATTGGAAGTCATATATTTCTACAATATGTGGATTTGACCAGAATATTGATAAGTCTTTTGTAGACTGGATATTAATCTTAATACAGTAGTGAATATATACATATATTAGTGTTTGTGAAGGATAACTCTGCACCAGTTGGAATCAACATGGGTGTGTTATCTGAAGTCAGAATCTGACAATGCCACAATTCTCTGCAACAGAGATTTGGACAACATTCTAAAGAGTTTGACTCGGTCAAATTCATTAGAATCAGTCACTAGTTTCCCATCCATCTTCTTGGTTAAGATGATGCATCTGTGTATGCAACATTCAATGAGGAAGTTCTACCCTATGCCTCAGGAATGACTCTCTACATCTTCGGATCAAGAGAAATGGGATATATTCTCTTTCTAGTAAGAGATGGTCAGGTTATTGAACGTCAACTTTGATTGAATCTTAGATTCGGCGGTTAACAAAGCAAGTTTAGTATGTCCTTTAGTATCTTGAGAGAACGAGGAATAATATGCGGACATATTCATGTGTGAACTTGGATATGTGTGATACACTGATTTTTACTTTAAGTCAGATTGAGGATGATCGTTAAGTCGATCTCGGGCTCAGTGTTTACTCTTGTGTTGAAGCTATTGCCTGGAGGAATCCAGCAACGCCAACTCGACTTTAACTAGTTGGGTGATTAGCGGCTTTTGTAGCAGCTAGAGAGGCGATATAGCTTAAGGATTTCCTTTTCATATCTGGGAGTGATTCTAGATTTAGAAGACGATACCACATCATTGTGAAAACGATGAAGGGGTAGCTTATAAGGTTTTTCAAAATCACTAGAGGTCAAAAGCATATTGGGAAAGTACCACATGATTAGATGGACCGGTAGCTTTTCGATTCTACGGATCGTCTCGACCCGACAACCTGACTAATCATTAAGATCCATGATATTTAGATGTACGTACTCCCCGAGTCACTGACCTATCCTACGACGGCACACTCGGAGTGTATTTTGTCATCTACAATGGTTATGACATGCTTAATGGGTACTAGAATACGGGATGGGTCTCCATTGCTTTAGAGCAAGTGGGAGATGTAGTTTGTTGTAGTTTAAATAATAGGGTGTGCTCTAAAACAATTAATCACATGCTTTCGTGCAAGTGGGAGATTGTTAGGTGTGATGCCCGAAAGACAATTTTGTAATTATTTTATTTAATAAATGAAATGATATTATTATTCATATTTATTATTCTCATATTCACCGATGTGACAATAGTATTTACACTACAGAAAACCCTGAAGTATATCGTTTATGTAATCACTTAACTCAGTGTATGGGATATACACGGGAGGATTGAGTTTGTGAAGATGTACTTAAAATACAATTAGCCCATAGTGAAGTTAATCGAGAGTATCGGGTCTCTCCTTTTACGTGCTATTAATGCGCCGAGAACACAATAGGTGTGATTGTCTTCTTCGGACTTTCGGTTAAGAGAACCTGGTGGGGCATTTATATATTATAGATATATCATATAGGGCTGGACCGATTTGATTAGAGTTCACGATATAATTCCGTAATCGAGAAGTCTTATTGAATCAATCGATGATCATATTTGTGGATATATCTTAATCCTGAGGTGATCTGATCAAGCGCTTGAATCGGTATGAGGTTTGACTTGACGGTTAAGGATTACACCGAGTCGTGATCCGAATTACCCCATCTTGGCATTGTCTTGTATTGAGTGAGTAGTACGTGTTATCACAGATACGGAATCCATTCCTTCCATTTACGGAAGTAGATAGACGATTCACTTATTTGTTAATCCTAGAAACTGATCGATCCATGGAGTTCATATTTCACTGATTAGCTACCAGTGAGTTGTATGAATTAATTGATCACTAGGGGGTTAATGGTAAATAAGGATAAGAGGTTCTAAAAAGGGTTAACGGTAACATCCCGATTTAGAATGAACAGTCTATGGAGGATTAATCCATATGTAATGATTATATCAATGGACGCTTATTATCATCTCGTGAGGAGATAAATATAATCTCATAATCGGAGGAGTGCAGTCACGGGATTATGGTGGCATATTCTTGTGATTGATTTATCGAATATAATTATTCTGTTTGTAAGATAATTATTTATTTGATTTATCGGAGCCGTTGATTATTAGTCCATGGTCCCGACGTGCCTCCAATATAGCATAGCTATTTTCGGACGTCGAATCCTAATAATATTAATTTACTTCTTATTAGAATTTAATTAAAACGATATGTGAATTAATTGTTTAGTGGACTATTAAATTAGTTGGGCTAAATAATTAAATATGTGAAAAAGACATTTTTTCATAATCTTGGCCCAAAAGTGTATCATAGTCGAAAATTATTGTGACTAGGTCACAATAAGTACATTTCTGCCATGGCATGTTTTAATGAACAAGAAATTATTTTCTTGTATATTAATAAGACATGTGCACAAAATATTTATTGGATAAATATTTATGGGAAGAAATAGACAAATATTATTCTAGATTTGTTCTAGAATATTATGGGATTGTCTTTTATTTATTGGATTTATTTATTTGCAAAATAAAATCCTTGGAGGACAAGGATTACTCTCCTATATAAAGAGAGTTCTCCCAAGCCTACATCACACTTGTTAATTTCGACTTCTACCTCTTAGAGAGGAGAAGGAAAATTTTCGGCCAAGGGGAGAGAAAGGGAAAATTTTGGAGTGTTTTCCGGGTAGCATATCGGAAGGATTCGAGACGAGAATTTCCTTCCACCGGGAAGTTGCTCGGATCACACGTGCGGAAGATCGTGGTGCTCTTCACACCATCTTTTGTTTCTCCTATTGCGGTTCTTCTACTTGGATTTTGAGATCCAAGAGGTATGTTCTACAACCCCCTTGTAGAGTAGATCTAGTTATTTTAATACGTGTAAATTATAGATCTAGATCCTCAAATCGCTTCCGTTGCGGATGGTATTACTAACAACACTGTCCTCAGTGTGTGAGAGATAAAAAGAGTAAAAGACTTAGTTGTTTGCCCAAAAACCCGGCAGAAAGGCGCAATCATGACTCGAAACGTGTGACACCCTCGTATAAATCCATCCCGTAACCTAAAGCGAGATCAACAGAAACATAGAAAGCCCATGCATGGGACTGAATCCACGTGCTATACAGCATGCAATAGGGTAAGCGGGTGTGTAAAATAACGAGTCCATGCCACAGTGACGAGATCAAAGCATAAAGAGGGGGGATACGGGATATGCAATGGAAGGATACAATAGAATCTATAAAAACAGAACATCCATGCATCAGATATAAACCAATAATAAAAATCCACATCATCCCACAGTATAAGTCAAAGGAAAGGAAACATACACGGTCAAACAGGCCTCAGGGGCTCAAAAATAAGTGCGCGTGCATGGAAAGTGAAGTGTATCCAAAGAATGATGAAAGAACGTCAAAAGTAACTGAAACATCATAGTATAATAGAGATAGACTAGCAAAAATTAAGATAAGAAAGTGCATGAAAAACATGCTAGTCTGCTCCATGCCCCTGTACATCAGTAGTGGAGTCAGGTGTGCTCGAAGATGGTGCAACCACAGCAGCTGCACTCTCAGTCTGTGTAGGTCCTGCAGTACCTGTCCTATCTGCCTCTGTCTCAGCCCCATCTGTGCCCATCAGATCATCCAAAGAAATGTCAATCAAACCCCTTCTCTGGCTCATCAACTATCAACTCCTCTGAAACCCTCTGCAAGTCCGCCTCAATCTCTGGGGTATACTGGAATGGTGCCTCATCTATGTCCAACTGAGGAAGGTCTATCTGTCTGGCCCGAGTGAACACCCTCTGATTCTCTACTATGCCGTTCAGAGTCAGCCTCAAACTATCCATCCAATCCCGCTATTTATGTGCAATGAGAAGTCCCTGCCGCTCACTAAGCCACGGTCCCCCGGCTGTAGGTGTAGAAGGTGAAGGTATAGGTGTGGTGGAAGGTCCAGTAGTGAAAGGAGGAGGTGGAGGTATAGTGGTGGTGGTGGTGGAGGTGATGACAGGTGGAGGTATAGGGAGTGTGGTGGAAGTGGTCGAGGTGGTGGGGTGAAGGACGGTATGAATAAGTCGTGAGGAGAGCCTAGGAGGCCTTGGAGTGGTGCGGGCATTGAACGGCTTAGGAGCTACGGGCTGATTCTTCTTTCTCAAAATCTGATCGTCAGGGTATTCCTCGACCGAAACTCTCTTTCATAAGCCATAAATGAGGTAAGGGCACATGAGCATACGACGCTTGACCTTCTGATTCTCTCTAAACTCCTCGAAAATAGTCTTCCCGACATCTACTTTGAGATCATAGTGTAAGGCATACAACAATTGCAAGTCCTTGATGTGGAAATGCGTAATGTTGTCCTTAGGTAGTAGGCGATTCTGGGAGAACTTTGCTTTAACTTTCCAATCATCAGGCCAAGTTGTCGTCACTAACTGATTTTGTGCATTACTTACCTTAGCTACCCACTGTAAATCTGGATTGATATCCTTCCTCATTTTTTCCAAAGGATCCTCAGTCTCAGTAATCCCCCATTGCTGTCTCGATGCAAACCAACTGATATAATCATGTCCCTCAAAAGCCGGTATCCGGTAGTAATCATTAATGGCCTTGACGGACCACGGGACATTGACTCCCCTTACCTTTATGAACCCCAACTCTAGGTTGGCCACACTAAAATTAGCATACCATTCCCGAACTAGTGTGAGGTTGAGGTTTCCTTCAGGCTCAAGAATCAAGTTGTTCCATCCTCTCTTTCTTAAGTTATCGATAAACGTTGGAGGAACCACCTTAAGATCTAACCCTCTCTCGTAATACATGTTCTTTGTGGTGATATACTCATTAAAGTTTGTCATGGCCACTGGTGAGTTGAAACGCTGGTCGAAAGGTAAAGGGTCATGAGGGGGAGGAGCTAGTGGAGGATCTTGCTCGTGAATACTGTGAGGAGGGAGTGAAACAGGTGGTTGTGCAGTTTTGGTTCGCATTCGTTCCAAGGGCACATCACTCTCAAGGTATGTCGCCTCCTCACTATCACTACTAGAATTCCTCCCCTCACTAGCCGGTTCAAAGCCTTCATCAGAAGTCTCATCTCTCAACTATCCTGCAGGTCTAAGGGCTCGAGGGTTCCTACTCTCCGCACGGCCCGTGTCACCAATCCGAATACCACCCTTAGGTATCCGGGGATAAACTAGGGTTTTCTGCTTTTTGGGCATGTGTTTTTCTACCGGTTGCTTGCCTTTCCTTTTTCCCTCGGTTTCTTTACGCTTAGTCTCTCTCATTGCTTCTATACTCACCAAAACACCATCAATCAACCAATTCAAACAATCAAAACCAACCCGGTTATCGTCCAACCGGGATTTCAAAACCAACCAATCCATCCAATGAATCATCCCACGAGAGCCACACCATTCACCATCAACAATAAGACAAGCAAAACAAAGCAAAAACAGATACAAAATCAATAATAGTCGATAAACGGGAAAGGGGCGTTTAAACCAAAAAGGCTAAAAACTAACCCTAACTGAAAATTAGACATAAAACTAAAATGTACCTGTACTATGCTTAAACGAGATGAGGTGAACGATTTGGAGCGAAAAACGAGTCCCGAAAAGTCAATGAGGGTCAAATTCGACCTAGGCAAAAAGTTGCCAAAAATTGAAGATCGAATCGAGGAACCGGGGGATTTGTTGTTGGAATGGGTTAGTAGAAACAAGAGAAGGGATTGAGAGGTGTTGTTTGGCTTTTGAATCGCTGAAAACGGAGTAATATCGACTGATTTCGTGCAAAAAGGGTGGAAGAGGCCGCCGTTCGATCGTAGGGTTTGGGAGAAAATAATCTGAAATGCGCGTTTGAAAGCAGGGGTTATATGAAGGAGACGACCCCAAACACACGTTTGGAAATGTGAAACGTGCATTTCGCAAGTTCAAACGCGCGTTTGAAGTCTTAAACGTGTGTTTACAAAGGGGATTTAAGAACAGAGAGTTGGGATCTGAAACGCACGTTTGGAATGGGTCCAAACGCGCGTTTGGAAGGATGAGAGCTGAAACGCACATTTAGAGGTGCTGAACGTGCGTTTGGACCAGAAACAAGGCTAACTCAATATTTCTACCCCACACTTGATTCTTGCCACCCTAAGACCACTAAAAACACCAAATCTCTCAACAAAAACTATGAAATGGTGGGTTGCATCCCCCAAGTGCCTTTGTTTTACGTCGTTGGCTCGACAAGATGGATTATACGGTGCCAACTTTTTCAAGTTATACCGTTGGCACGAGGCGATAAAGGGTAGAAAGAGAGATGAAATGATGGATTGAGAATTATACGGGTCAAGGTTTAAAGTCCATGACAAGACTTACACGATTCATCACACGGTATGAGGTCTTCAAGGTTTACTATTTCTAGTGCTTCGTCGTAAGGCAACCTCTCATGCCTTTTCAACCGTAAACCATTGGTGGTAAACGTGCCAAACTTAGGATGGGTGATTTCAATAGCACCGGACGGATAGACTTTCGACACCACGAAGGGACCGGACCACCTAGACTTCAACTTCCCTTGGAAAAGATGCAAACGAGTATTGTAGAATAAGACTTCGTCACCCTCATTAAAAACACGAGGTTTGATCAATTTATCATGGAGTAACTTAGTCTTCTCCTTACACTTCATCGAAAGATCATAAGCACAAAGGCGAAACTCATCTAGTTCATTCAATTGGGCCATACGCTTCTCACCAACTAAGGTGTCATCGAGGTTTAGCATTTTTATAGCCCAATAAGCCTTATGTTCGATTTCTACGGGAAGATGACAAGATTTACCATAGACTATCATATAAGGTGACATGCCTAGGGGTGTCTTAAAGGCGGTCCTATGGGCCCATAGAGCATCATCTAACTTTAACGACCAACTCTTGACATTAGCATCTACCGTCCTCTCTAAGATATGCTTAATACACCTATTCGTAACTTCAACTTGACCACTCGTTTGGGGATGGTAAGCGGTACCTAGCTTGTGTTTCACCCCATACTTCGCTAAAAGTTTGTGAAACGGTTTATTGGCAAAGTGGCTTCCATTATCACTAATTATAACTCGAGGTACCCCAAACCGACAAAAGATGTTCTTCTTGAGAAACCGGATAACAACATTCCTATCATTGGTGGGTGAAGCTAAGGCTTCAACCCATTTTGACACATAATCACAAGTGACTAGGATATACTTGTTACCACACGAAGAAGGATAGGGGCCCATAAAGTCAATGCCCCACACGTCAAAAATCTCACAAACAATGATCGGCTTTTGAGGCATCTCACTCCTCCTAGATATATGACCGGACCTTTGACAAGCGTCACAAGATTTCGCATAAGCATGTGCGTCTCGGAATAAAGTGGGCCAATATAGCCCACTTTGCAACACTTTCAAAGCGGTCCTTTGCCCCGAAAAGTGGCCCCCAGCCTCTTTATCGTGACAAAAAGAAAGCGCGCTCAAAATCTCACTCTCCGGGATGCATCTCCTCAAGATGCCATCCGAACACAACCTATATAAGCAAGGATCCCCCCAAACATACTTACCAACCTCACTAAGGAACTTACGCCTTTGAATTGAGTCAAGGTCGGGATCTATAAAACTGAACTCGTGGTAGTTGACAAAAGGTGCGAACCAAGGGCTACCTTCCTTACCGACTTTTAGAAAGTTGCCTTTCTTAACCGGAAAAAGGGTGTCAAGTGCATAAAGTTGCCCGTGAGGAAAAGAGTCATTTATCTCACTTTGTGCCTTAATCAACTCCTCACTAAGCTCCATACGACTCAAATGGTCGGCTACGACGTTCTCACACCCTTTTCTATCACGGATTTCAAGATCAAACTCTTGCAAGAGCAAAATCCACCTCAAGATGCGGGGCTTGGCATCTTTCTTGGAAAAGAGATAACGCAAAGTGGCATGATCCGTGTGCACAACTACACGAGAACCTACGAGATGAGACCGAAACTTATCAAACGCAAAGACGACCGCTAGAAGCTCTTTTTCAGTGGTGGTGTAGTTTTGTTGGGCCGGATTCAAGGTGTGTCTAGCACAAGCGATAGGCTTGAAAATTTTATCGATCTTTTGACCAAGGACCGCACCAACCGCAGTGTCACTCGCATCACACATTAGCTCAAATTCTTGATCCCACTTCGGGGCAATTAAGATAGGAGCAGATACAAGCAATTGCTTGAGCAACAAGAATGCCTCAACGCAAGCTTGGTCGAAATCAAACTGGACGTCTTTTCCAAGAAGAAGGGTAAGAGGACGGGCTATTTTCGAGAAATCCTTAATGAACCTACGATAGAACCCCACATGGCCTAGAAAACCCCTAAGAGTCTGTAGGTTAGTGGGCATAGAAAGCTTAGCTATCGCTTCTACCTTAGCCTTGTCTACTTCTATACCCTTACTAGATATCTGATGCCCTAAGACTATCCCTTCCGTGACCATCAAATGACACTTTTCCCAATTTAGCACCAAATTCGTCTCCTCGCATCTACTTAATACCTTTTCTAGATTATCTAGACAATCCTCAAAGGAATCACCAAATACACTAAAATCATCCATAAAGACTTCTAAGAACTTTTCAATCTGTTGGTCCCTTGAAAAGGCTTTGGTTAAGTTTAGAGGGGGGGGGGGGGGGTGAATAAACTTAACACTTAAAACTTTGGAGTTAACAAATTGCGCAACTTCAATGATCTGCGATACTTCAGAGTCTCTTTGAGACTTGATAGCTTTGCCGATAAACAGTAGTCTACTGATAGTTTAGTTTGCTGAATTTGTGCAGCGGAATTATATCAAAATTAAGCCTTAATACTTCTTGTTAAAAGTGATACTAAGTATTAGATACTCAGTAGTGCAAGTGTGTGATTTGATTGCTAGATTGATGAGGGGTGATGTATAAGATAAACTAAGTGCATAAAGTAAATGGCAGATTTTATAGTGGTTCCAGGTGATGTAATCTGTCACCCACTCTTCTCCGTGATGTTGGAGGAAATTCACTAGAGATCTTTGATATAGCTGTTACAAAGATTCCTAAGTTGTTTGTCCTTCAACAATAACTATGGCTTCACAAACTGAAAATCGGGAGCAGTAGGATTGTTGCTCTGAGTCTTCCACTTGGTCCTTGAAGGGTAGGATTGCCTCTTCACCGGCTCCACCACAAACAACGATTTTCACACCCAACAGATGCTTCACTTTGTCTTGGCAGAGTTCTTTATAAAATAAAGATTGAATCAAATAAATGATTCGATTCTGGCGACTTGATTAGGATGATGTAATCAAGACTTGCGATCTCCAAGTGTGTAATCTTGATGCGGCTTGAATCGAGAATACACTTGAAGAAATTCACTAGATCAAGAGCCTTATGCTCAAAGAAGTTCAAACAGGTGTTTTTATTTCAAGATTAGCACTTAAAGTTTATCCAAAATTCATCATCTTTTTCTGAGTTGAAAGTCCTCTATTTATAGGCAAGAATACATGTGACTTGTATTTGAATTTCAAATGTAACCGTTCCTTGTTTTTGTCCCATCTGATTTGCATTCTGTCACTATTCATAGGGTCGACACCTTCGTCGTAATTCCTTTTTGTGATGCGATGCCCACCCTTTGACTAGTATCCAATGGATAAAAATGTGAATCATCCCAACGTCTTTTAATCTCAACCTTTGATTTTCTTGATAAGTCGAGGTAGTTGGTGTCCTTATCCATGTGATTTTCCAAAATAATCTTAAAATAATCGAGGTATATATCGGCCGAGGTTCATGATCTCCATGAAGTACCAATCATCATCACGATCATCATATTTCTGTATATAAAATATAATGCAGCTGATTACTTTTATCTAACTTTTATTTGTGAAGTTAGATTACATCATTTTAAAAATAACTAAGTTCCAAACATCATCCAACTTATGGAACTTAGACCTTCTACACAAGGTATATGTAATCAGTTTTGGTCATCACAGACTTGCCTAAATTCTGATTCCATATCCTTGACTTTAAATACTAAGTTTGATCCCTTAGCCTTCATTTACTGAGTTTGAACCCTCAGCCTTCAGTCTTTAGTCTTCAGCAGATTCAAGACTAGTCTACTGACCTATCTACCCTACTGACTTAGACCAGTCTGCTGATATCAATCAGCAGGCCTTTACAGTGCTTGTTTGATCAAACCTATTTATGAATCAAACTCTAATAAATCTATACATTTGATCTAGACATCTTTTTGCCTTTGCACTATAACAGCTAGTATGGCACTCATCATCAAAACTAAGAAATAAGTCCAACAATTTCCCCCTTTTTGGTGATGATGCCACTACCCTCACCTAATCAGCAAAGCAAAAAGGTAAAACACAAAAACAGAACAAAAGCAGTCAATTCTCATTATAATCATTGTTCAGTTATTACAAACTAGATGCAGCAAAGATAAAGAATGATAAGTATGCTGATCTATTGTCTCTTCTCTCTTTCTTGTCTAGCCTTCTCAGCTTGTTCTTGATAGGCTCTAATTTGTTCTATCATGTCCCTCATCCATTCATTTTCAATCAGTGTAAAATCAATGTAGGGATTGACTTGCTTCCACCAGTTCCATGCTTCAGGCAGGATAAGATTGATGTCATTCACTCTGAATCCAAACTTCATGTACAGTTCCTTGAATTCATCAAGTGAGTCCTTTGCTTTTGTGATAGGTAAGGTCCTATCACCTCTGCCACTTCTTCCACCTCTACCACCTCTGTTGCTCGCCCTTAAGGCTCTGACTCTTGCTTCCCAAAATTTCAATCCCAAGAAAGAGTTTAGGCCTTCATGAAAACCCATGTCATGATAAGGTCTTCTTCTGTTATAGTATTCTTTCTTGTATTGTCTCAAAAGATCATCAGCAAGTTGAACTCTACCAGGTGCAGGTTGCCTGAAAGCATTGGTTTCATCAGTCCATCTCTTCTGTGCAAAGAGTCTTGCAGCCCTCCTTGTCTTTGCGGTGATTGCCCTCTTCCCCTTTAGTGACATCATCAACAAAACGGGAGATAAGGCCATGAATACTCTCTTGTGAGATAACCACTCTATGCAGTTGACCTTCCATAGCTCCAGTTCTTGTATCAAGTGAAGTTATCCTTGATTGCAAGGTCTCCTCCAGTCTGTTGATCCTTTCAGTCAGTTTGGGATCGAGGCATAGCGAGTTGTTGTGCAACAAAGAGAGCTCGATGAGGTTCAGTGTTGCAAAGCAAGGTTGTCAAGTTTCGATGTATAGAAATAAGTTGATCTTTCGTAAATTTATCTTTTGCGAAGATTTCCAACCTTGATGCCCTCACATCTAGTATCGAGATCATTCACAACATTTTGAGTAGATGTGAAGTTTGAAGCAACTGTGGCGATTGATTGTCATTTTCATTTACCATCTTCATCGATTCTTCAAATCTTTCTTCTGTCTGTCGAGCTTGTGTCCTTAATCGTTGCATATCATGCCTTACGATCCTTAACTCATTTAACACTTCAGCGGCACTTCATTGGTCATCCTTCCACGGTGGCTTCATCAATGAGCTCCTCAACATTGTCTGTGGCTCTCGATTGCTTATCACCATTGCCCAACTCCTATCCAATTCCGGCGAGGTTAGGTCCTTCATATTCCTCCAGGATAGGATCAATGGCGAGTTCCTCAAAAGCAGGAACAAATGCCGAGGGGATTAACATCAATATCTTCTTCTTCAGGCATCTGAAATTCCTCATCACTGAAGTCAAAGTCCAGCAATTGCTCATCCTCATTAACACAGATCTCATCGACCATCTTTCCCTTCAGTGGTCTTGCCTCCAGTAGGCTCCACTACAGCAGCCTCATCAACAACAAGGGTTTCCTCCAAACCCAAATCAGGTTCCAACCTTTGTCCAGTCTTTGTTTGAGACTCAAAGACTGTACCTCCTGTTCCAACCTTTGTTCAGTCTTTGTTTGTAGCCCAAACAACCTGCACCTCCTCTTCAATTCTCTCGTGGATTGAAAATGACCTCATTATCCACTTGGAATCCTTACGCATGACCAATCTTGTGCAGGATGATGGCAGATTTAGTAAGAGTGCCCTCAAAGTCAAACCCATCCTGATACTCAATGGATTCCTCTGAACTGACACTAGGTTCAATGATATCAATAACCTTCTCTCCATCCAAATCCTCATTCTGTTCAGCATCAGTTTGTGCAGTAGGCTCTACAACATGGAATGTAGAAGATTCATCAGCTAGCCTACCAGCACTCAAATCGATTCCTTCATTGATCAATGCTTCCAAATCATCCATGGTGAGATCCTGTAGATCCTCATCCATCTCTCCAGTCTATTGGCCCTCAGCAGACTTACCAGTCTCAGCAGCTTCTTGACCAGTGGCTTCAGTTGATGTCTCTCTAGCCACTCCACTGGTCTCTCCAGGAAACATAGGGGTATCATCATCAGAATCTGATGAATCACTATCTGGTGTGAACTTTGGATCTCTGAACATAATAGCTCCACTTTTATTTCCTTCATCCAAAAGATCCATCACTGGATTGCAACATGCTAGTGTCTATCAAATCCAACAGTCGTCCACACCTAGCTGCTCAAAAGCCCATTCTTCAAATCCACTCATTGGATCAACAAATGGTTTCATTTCTTGTAGAATCCAAACTTCCACCGAAAGTAGTTTTGCACCTTTTGAAGTTGGGATCTACTTTGCCCTTTTAGATGCCTTCTCATATGGCATAGATGGCTTCCTAATGGCCGGTTCAGTGACTTTGTCGCCCTCCAAAAGCTCCAACAAGTAAGCTCATGGTTTCTTCAATAGATGTTTGAAAGTCAGTGAGTTCTTTGAGATTGTACATTTGTACCTACTACTTCCATCTGTACCACACTTGGTTCCCCCTGACTTACATGCTCATCAGCAGGGTCAGCAGCAGACTGCTCTTCCCCCTGAGTTCTTGCCTCACTTTTAAGGTCTTCAACCAAGTCTTCAATTACCTCTTCAACTACCACAAAGAGTTCAGTTCGTGGTTTGTTGTGGTTCCTCAAGAGATACTACAAAGCAGGCTCGTGGTCGATGAGATCGTCAGTATATCTTCAACAGATTGCTCAAAAACAACTTTGTCTAGCATCGAGAGACTTGACAACCTCTTGGTGAGAGTCGGTAATCACCACAGCGGAATGATAGTTAAGGGCTCGGCCTCACAAGCCTCTTCTTCCTCTTCTACTCGATGCCTCTTCTTGGGCTCTCTGTGCCTCCAAAATTTTCAATTATTTTCCTTTGCCATGCTTTTTCTTTTGGCAATCTCCTTCATTCTTTTGGAGAGGGTTCATCATCATCTTTTCCAAGAGATTTTCTCTTTCTACTAGCTTCCTTCGTTGTTCCCTTAAAATTTCAACAACAGCTTCTTCTTGCAACTACAAGCGAGGTCGGTAACCTCCACTTGGCCTCAAAGCAGACTCAAGCGATCTGTCTTTGTTTGCTTGCTTTTGTTCTTTTGGCTTTACGATTTACGTAATCTTTCTAACATCAAAGACTCTTTCTCTTATCAGTGACTTTTCTTGGTGCAAAGAGTTTGATAGATATCTTCTTAGTTTGCTGGACCTGCTCACCACCAGCATCACCATCATCTCCATCATTGTCATCACCAGCAGCCTCTCCAGCAACCTCTTCATCATCATCTAGACCAGGAATGGCATGATCAATTTCCTTCTTGTATCTAGACTGATTTATCTTCTCAGATTCAAGGTCAGGAACATTCAAATGATTCAGGAGGGTCTGAATCATCAATCCTAAGGGTAAGGCCTTTGATTTCCTTTTCCCTACTTTCTCCTCCTTGGCTACTTTCTTCATATAGTGAATGAAATAACCAGCCCAATCAAACTTCAAGCTCCTGCAGATGATAATCATCAGCTCTATCTTGGGTCCTGATAGAGTGTCCATACTGCCAACTAGTCAAAGTATGTTCTTTGCAATGAGCTTGCTCAACAGACTGTACTCATATCCAATATGTCTGCAGTTGATGCCTGGTACGGATTTGGTGGCTGCATTTGTTTTAATCTGATCAACAAACGCCATTTTGTCCAATCCCATTGCTTCAGGATTGACTGAGCCATCCACCACTTCTTCAAACCCAAACACTTCCCTCGGTAGACTAGAGGAAATTACAAGCTCCTCAGCATTCACTGTTGTCTTGAATGCTTCAGTTCCTTCTTCCACAACCATATTCTTCCAGAAATCAATAACATTGGTGTATGAGATTGTTTCTAATCTGATATTGAGTTTGTTCTCCACGCCTGCAAACCTCCTTATTCTTCGACCTATATTAATAGCCAACTCTGTTTGGTTTGCATCAACAACATAGCCTCTAACACTTTGGCTTGATTCAATTTGAACTTCAATCCTTTCCGCCATTGAAATAAGAAAAAGATGAAGAAGAATTGCTCTCAAATCTGTGTTCACACAATGTAGGATTTGTAGAGATAAAGCAGAAATTGCAAGTAGAGAACTTTGTGTGTGATCGATTATATAGAGGCAGTGGGTAGTTGAAACTGTCATTGCACGTACATTGAGGTAACCACGATTAAACTGAATAACTTCTGTCTTGACACGTGGCCCATTACACCTCCATAACGTTTGTAACTGTTGGATGGTCTAACTATGGTGATAAAGGATAGAATAAATATCCCGCCAATATGCTTTTTGACTTTAATAACTTTGACTAAGTAACGTTCCATCCAAACAGGTGATCCTCGGCGAGGAGGTGGGCTCGGTGATCTCTATTGATAAAAGGCTTCAGCTGACTCACGACATATGTACTCTGCTGATTCCTGTTTTCTTCTTGTTTTGTTTAATTGATAATACAAGATGAAGTTTAATACCAATGACTGATCTGTCAAGTGAGCTCACCCAAAATGACAAAGACCAATCCCCTTGGCAACCTCATTTGCTCAATTGTCCAAACATAAGTACATGGAATTGTTGATACCTATGACTAATCTGCTAAGTGAGCTCACCCAACATAGCAAAGACTAATCCCCTTGGTGAATTCCAGTACTTTGCTGAATATCAGTCAACCTTTATGATTCCAAGTTCAGTCCTTAACTTAGCAAATCTTTCACTATCAAGTGGCTTAGTGAAAATATCAGCAAGTTGATCTTCAGTAGGGATGTATAGAACCACCACATCTTTCTTTTCAACATGATCTCTTATAAAATGATGTCTCACATCAATGTGCTTGGTTCTAGAGTGCAAAACAGGATTTTCTGTGATTGCAATTGCACTTGTGTTATCACACATAATTGGAATTTCCTTTTCTTCAATTCCATAATCCCTTAATTGTTGTCTTAGCCATAGTACTTGTGCACAAAGAACTTCAAGCGACAATGTATTCAAATTTTCAGCGAGTGGAAGTTGATATAGAATTCTGTTTCTTGCTAAACCAGGAAACCAGTCTATTTCCCATTAACTGACAGGTTCCTGAGGTGCTTTTTCTATCAATCTTGCAACCAGCATAATCAGAATCTGAGTAGGATATCACTTTGAAGCTTCCTTCCTTGGAATACCATATCCCTACTCCCAAAGTCTCTTTTATATACTTGAGAACTCTTTTGACTGCACCTAAATGACTTTCTTTAGGTTTAGATTGAAATCTTGCACAAACACCTACATCAAATGATATATCAGGTCTACTGGCAGTTAGGTACAACAGACTGCCTATCATCCTTCTGTATAAGGTCTGGTCAACATCTTTGCCTTCTTTATCTTCATCCAATCTGATGTTTGTACTCATAGGAGTTGAATTCTTAGTGTTGTTTTCCATACCAAACTTCTTCAGCAACTCCTTGGTGTATTTGGTTTGATGAATAAAGATTCCATATTTCATCTGTTTAACTTGCAATCCCAAAAAGTAGTTCATTTCTCCCATCATACTCATTTGGAATTTACTCTTCATTAGATTTGCAAACTTTTCACAAAGTAAATCATTTTCAGAGCCAAATATTATGTCATCCACATAAATTTGTACCAGCAGGGTGCTGTCCCCTTCACTGATTCTGAAAAGTGTCTTGTCAATGGTGCCTTTTGTAAAACCATTGTCCACCAAGAATTGAGATTGAGTCTCATACCATGCTCTTGGTGCTTGTTTCAATCCATAAAGTGCTTTGTTAAGTCTATACACTTTATCTTCTTGATCTTTAACTTCAAATCCAGGAGGTTGCTGAACATACACTTCCTCCTCTAGAATGCCATTCAAAAATGCACTCTTGATATCCATTTGATATACTTTGAAGTTCTTATATGCAGCATGTGCCAAGAATAACTCGATAGCTTCCAATCTTGCAACATGTGCATAAGTTTCATCAAAATCTATTCTTCTCGCTTGAGAATAGCCTTTGCAACTATTTCGGCCTTATTCCTTACAATGGTACCAGATTCATCAAGTTTATTTCTCGTATACCCACTTAGTACCAATGATATTTGCATAACTTGGCCTTTCAACTAGTGTCCAAACTTGATTTCTTTCAAATTCATTCAATTCCTCTTGCATAGCTATTATCCGTCTGGATCTCGAAATAGCTTCTTCAACAACTTTTGGTTCCATTTGAGATAAAAAAACAAGTAAACATGGCTTCCTGTTGTCTTCTAGTCCTCACACCTTTGTCGTACATTGCCAATAACTTGTTCAAACAGGTGATTCCTTAACCATTGTGGATTTTGGTTATTTTGATTTTCGTGAACATCATCTTCGTAGGGTCTCTCAGTAGCTTCTTCTACAGGGGTCGCAGATCCTTGAAAGCGCCTTGGTTGTTGCATCGGTAACATTATCGGCCAGGTGCTCAGCAGGGCGATGTCGAAACTTTTAAGTCATTGAATCTTTCCAAAACTTCAACACAACTGGATCGGTGACTTGTTGATTCTCGTGAGTCCACAATCTTCATCTTCCATACCAAGTAAATTTAGGTTCATCAAACACAACATGGATTGTTTCTTCATGTTTCATGACCTCTTGTTCAAGATTACTCGAATGCTCATTGATCAAGAATATCCCAAGAAAATTCCTTCATCTGATTTTGGTTGGAATGTTTTCAAATGTACCTTATGATTTAGAATAAAACATTTGCTTCCAAATGGATGGAAATAGGATATGTTAGGTTTCCTTCCATTCCAAACCTCATAAGGTGTCTTCAGCAGCTTCTTGTTTACTGAAGTTCTGTTTTGTGTATAGCATGCTGTATTTACTGCTTCAGCCCAATATCTTTCAGGTAGCAATGCTTCATAAATCATTGTTCTTCCTGCTTCCTTTAAAGTTCTGTTTCTTCTTTCAGCAACCCCATTTTGCTGAGGTGTACCAGCAGCAGCAAGTTGATGTATTACACCATTCTGTTCATAATATTCTCTTATAACTTTGTTGAGAAATTCAGTACCCTGATCTGATCTTATCTTTATAACTGTTAAACTTTTCTCATTTTGTAATCTTTTCAAAAGATTAGGCATGCTTTGAAGTGTTTCACTTTTCTTGTTCATAAATATCACCCAAGTGTATCTAGAATAATCATCCACAACCACTAAGGTGTACTTCTTTCCTGTTACACTTGTTGGAGTTATTGGTCCAAAAAGATCCATATGCATCAGCTCCAACACTCTATTAGTTGATTGTTTGGTCTTTGATTTGAAACTTGACTTTATCTATTTACCTTGCTGACAAGCATGACATATAGCATCCTTCTTGAATGTGATCTCAGGTAAACCAATCACCAGTTTCTTCTTCACCAACTGATTAATATCATCAAAGTTTCAGTGATTCAACTTCTTGTGCCATAACCAATTGAGTTCAGACTTGGTATGCACTATCAGGCAGGTTTCTGGAACTGCAGTAGACCAATCCACAACATACATGTTCTGTTGTCTTCTACCAGCAAGTGCAACCTGATCACCTCTTTCACTAATGACAATACAGTTGTTTTTGTCAAAAGTGACCTTGTAACCCTTGTCACAGAATTGTCCAGTGCTCAGCAAGTTGTATTCCAGTCCCTCCACATATGCAACATCCTTGATTGTAATTCCATTCCTCACAAGTGTGCCATATCCTATTGTATATCCAGGTGTATTCTTGTTGCCAAAATTCACCCTTGGACCATCTTTTGCCACAAAGTTTGTTAGACAGTGCTTATTCTTTGTCATGTGTCTGGAACATCCACTGTCAAAGTACCAGACACCCTACAAAACAAAGTTAATGCTTTTTAGGTACCCAAACCTGTTTGGGTCCATAATGGTCAGTGGTAAGCATGACCCTTGGCATGTCTCCATAAGGTCTTCTCCTAAATGAGTCATACTTTGGTTCATACTTTGGTTCATACATGTATTCCACACATCCATAAGTTCTAACAGTAGGTTGTGTAGGAATCATATATGTTTTCTGGCCTTTTGGTTTGTAATCTTTGTTTGAAGTGATTTCGATGTTAGAAGCATTAGTATAACCATTTGTTTGTTTGTCTGTTAGAATAGCCTGTAGTATGGAGTCTGCTGAGGCCTTGTATAAGTCCTCTGCTGATTCCATTGACTAGGTTTTACCCTAGCAGCATGGTTATCCTTACTGTTTCTAGCATTAGATGCAGAAATATTCCAATCATCATCAGTAGGGAACATTCTACCTTTCCCCCCTGAGATAAGTATCCCTTGAATGATAAACATTTTTGGGTTTAGAATTCTTATCCTTGGAATATTCCTGTTTCTTACCCTTCTGTGGTCCAGCAGACTTGGTAGCAGGTCTGCTATCAGCAGGCTTAGAAGGTACATTGTTCGGTAAAAACTAGTTTTATAATTTATAAACCGAAACACCCCAAGTATAAGGTTCGTAGTATAGGATGTTAACGGGTCGTCCTAAGGGAGTGGAATGGTTATCGGATCAAGGAACAATTATTCTATCGATTATGTCACGACTATTAACTAAACTAGGGTTTAAACTAATTATGAACAGTAAAAACGACGATGAACAGTAACTTCGATGAATAGTAAATTGGAATCAAATTGATACGAACTATTCGATTTATCAAGTAATTAAAAGGAAACGGCAAGGCAACGGGAATCCACCAATCAACCAACCCAACCCCAACTAGACGGCAAGCTAAAGATATAATTTTTAGTAACGATCAATCACGAATTCGATTAAATTTTCTAAGCGAATTCCTAGGGTTTCGCTTTTTCAAGTAAAACAAAACGACATGCAAAACACGATCACGAGATTATTTCTAATACTCTTACTCAAATAATTATAAACGATCTCTCGAATTATAATTAAGTGCATCAATTGAAAAGATCACAACTTTGAACAATATTCTCATATAAATTCAAATCAAACGATAGCTCCATCGATCTCTCGATTCAATAAAACATAAACAATATAACAATATCTAATTGATGAAAAACCATAAATTAACTCACTAAAGATGTAGCTAAAAATCCTCTAATTGGTGTGGTTGTTGATTGGTTTCATCCGTTGTCCTACCGCAAGATGCTTAGCCTTCAATCATCTTCGAACTCCCAAGCAAAACCCCGGTTCTCTGGCACCTATCACAACCTTTACAAAAGGCTTCCGCATCTTTAAACAGAGTCGGCCAGTAGAATCCAGCTTGAAGGATCTTTGCAACCGTCTTCGGTGTTCCATAGTGACCTCCGGTAGGACCGCTATGGCATTGTTCTAGGATATCCCACTGATCATGCTCAGGAACACACCGTCGAAGCAACCCGTCTTTACAGACTCTGAACAAATAAGGATCTTCCCATACGAGATATTTAAGATCAGAAAAGAACTTTTTCTTCTCCTGATACGTCATGTCCTCTAAATGACCACTCGCTAAATAGTTGACGAGTCGACATACCACGGCCTAACCGTTTCAAGCTTCATCAATTGCTCAGTCGGAAAATCAATGCCTATATCATTGTGATTCTCTGCACCCTCATTTACTAAGCGAGATAAATGATCAGCCACAATATTCTCACTACCTTTCTTATCTTTAATCACAAGGTCAAACTCTTGTAAAATTAAAATCCATCTAAGTAACCTTGGTTTTGCATCTGCTTTGTCCATAAGGTAGCGCAAGGCTGCATGGTCGGTCCAAACAACAACTTGAGATCCTAGAAGATAACTTCTAAACTTGTCGATGGCAAAAACAACAGCTAAAAATTCCTTCTCAGTTGTGGTATAATTGCATTGAGCCGGGTTCAAGGTGCGGCTCGCATAATAAATGGGCTGAACCTTTTATCAACTCTTTGACCTAAAGCTGCGCCACTGGCGTAATTAGAGGCATCGCACATCAACTCGAAGGCTTGGTCCGGTCAGGTGCAACTAAAATAGGGGCACTGATAAGCTTGTCTTTCAGACAATTGAAAGCTTCTTTGCACTTTGCATCGAACAAGAAATCTACATCATCTTTCAAAAGATTTGATAAAGGCGTGGCAATAGTGGAAAAGTCTCTAATGAAACGCCGGTAGAAGCCAACATGACCTAGAAAACCTCGTACCTCCTTCACTGTCTTAGGGTACGTCATCCTTTCAATGGCTTCGACCTTAGCCTTATCAACTTGAATACCAGCTTTGGACACCTTGTGTCCCAAAACTATTCCTTCATCAACTAGAAAATGGCATTTCTCCCAGTTAAGCACCAGATTCTTCTCAACGCAACGTTGAAGTACCATATCTAGGTTCTCTAAAATTTCATCAAAACTATCGCCGTAGACCGAGAAGTCATCCATGAAGACCTCCATGCATTGCTCCACAAGTCCATAAAAAATGGCCAACATGCACCGTTGAAAAGTCGCGGGCGCGTTGCATAGGCCGAATGGCATTCTGCGAAAAGCAAAAGTACCAGATGGACACGTAAATGTTGTCTTCTCTTGGTCATTAGGATCAATGGCTATCTGGAAGTAACCAGAGTATCCATCAAGGAAACAATAATACTTTATGACCACTCGTCTTTCAATTAGTTGGTCAATGAAGGGTAAGGGAAATGATCTTTTTGCGGTGACTTCATTCGATCTCACGATAGTCGATACTGCATCAGAGCTCGATCCACGAGACGTAGGGCAACTTCCTCCCATTTTTCATTCTTTTCAACCGTAATACCGCCCTTCTTTGGCACAACTTGAGTAGGGCTGACCCATTCGCTGTCGGCGATTGCATAGATGATGCCCATATCAAGCCACTTTATAACCTCCTTCTTGACAACCTCTTGCATATGCGGATTCAGCCTTCGCTGAGGTTGTCTTACCTTTTTAGCTCCTTCCTCCGTTCGGATTTTATGCATGCATATGTCTGGGCTGATCCCTCGGATATCACCCACTTGCCAACCGAACGCGAGGATGTTTTTCTTAAGCACTTCTATCAGCTGTGCTTCTTGCTCTTGGTCGAGTTTCGAAGAAATGATCAAAGGCAATTTATCTCCATCCTCAAGAAAGATATACTTAAGGTGTTTCGGAAGCGGTTTGAGCTCTAAATCAGTAGGTGGTTGCTCAATACTAGACTTTAACGGGCCACCTTTCTCCTTATGAGCTTGAAGTGGTTGACAGTAGAACACCTCATCTTCCCGAGGCTCAACCCCAGAAAGGTACTGGATCAAATCATCCATCGGAATCCTCCGGTCAACACTTGCTTCCTTTTTCTTGTGATCGATCATTTTCCTTAACTCTTCATCTTTAAGCTCTTCTGCCAGCTCTTCCCAATCATCTACTTCCCAATGAGTAGCTTCTCTCCAAAACTCTACCTCGTCCCAACTACCCATCAGAGCTTCTTCTTCACCAGGGATGAAGTCTTCCCGACTCGATTCTTTGAAATCATCGTTTGTTCTTTGGGCATCTCCATGCTTCTAACTCAATAACAGGCTCGGTGTGAGCGAGTGAAGATGACTCGTCAATGCCTACGGCTTGAAATGAATTAGAAGATGGTCCATGATCACCGGATCCTCAATGTCCATGACCGAAAACACCTATCTCTCGTCAACTCCTCTCGCTTCTTCCAAGTAGGCATCTTTTTCATCCTCATAGATAGCTTCGACAAATGATATTTCATCAATTACGGCTCTTTCGGGATGTGTCCTCGTGTGAAGGTGACAGATGTGTCACCGATTCTAAGAGTAACTGTCCTGCTGCGTAAGTCGATGAGAGCGTTAGAAGTGTCTAAAAGGTTCGGCCTAGAATTAGAGGCATCTCCTTATCGGTGGATAGTCTAGAATAACCCAATCGGTAGGGAAGACTAAATGTTCAACTTGAAGGAGCACATTAGCTACACAACCGGTCGCAGTCCGGCTAGATTTATCTACCATCTCAAGAGAAATCGGGCGCCCGCATCCTTTTATCTAACCCGAGCTTTTGCATACGTTTAATGGCATCACATTAATAGAGGCCCCGAGTCGCATAATACATTTTCGAACAAATGGCCTTCGATCTCACAGAGATTGAAGGTGCGCCAGTGGTCACCTCGCTTAATGAGCAATTTTTTCGTGAAACCATCGCGCAATCCTCGCGAAGCACTTCTTCAGCCATCCCCTGAAGCTTTCTCTTACTCCCACAGAATTCTTTAAGATACTTAGAGCATTTAGGCATTTCAGTTAATACCTCGGCTAAGGGCATACTAACTTGAGTGTCTCTAAGCATCCTCCTCACTCCAGCATACTGCTTGTCATTAGTGAGGGCTTTCTCCTTGCTCTTCGGTGGATAAGGAAGGGCTTTATCATTCTTCGTGGCCTGATTCTTTATCGCCTCATCCTCCTTATCCTTCCATCTCACAAACTTTTCTTCCTTTTTCTTAGTCAGGGGTACAGCCTCCTGACTCTCCTTCCTTTCCCCATCATCAGAATTATTTTCATCCTCCGAAGAATTGTCACTAAGCACCTCATCGTTGCTTTCTTCGGCATGTGGTTTCTGATTTCCCCCTCCTGAACTCATGGCGTCAGGAGGGGCTACTCGTTTCCCGACATCTTGCCGGGTCCAGCCTTCTTACCACTACTCTGCCGTCCGGTTCTCTGGCACCTATCACAACCTTTACAAAAGGCTTCCGCATCTTTAAACAGAGTCGGCCAGTAGAATCCAGCTTGAAGGATCTTTGCAACCGTCTTCGGTGTTCCATAGTGACCTCCGGTGGGACCGCTTATGGCATTGTTCTAGGATATCCCACCGATCATGCTCGGGAACACACCGTCGAAGCAACCCGTCTTTCTGGACTCGAACAAATAAGGATCTTCCCATACGAGATATTTAAGATCGAAAGAACTTTTTCTTCTCCTGATACGTCATATCCTCTAAATGACCACTCGCTAAATAGTTGACGTAGTCAGCATACCACGGCCTAACCGTTTCAAGCTTCATCAATTGCTCACCGGAAAATCAATGCCTATATCATTGTGATTCTCTCGCACCCTCATTTACTAAGCGAGATAAATGATCAGCCACAATATTCTCACTACCTTTCTTATCTTTAATCACAAGATCAAACTCTTGTAAAATTAAAATCCATCTAAGTAACCTTGGTTTTGCATCTGCTTTGTCCATAAGGTAGCGCAAGGCTGCATGGTCGGTCCAAACAACAACTTGAGATCCTAGAAGATAACTTCTAAACTTGTCGATGGCAAAAACAACAGCTAAAAATTCCTTCTCAGTTGTGGTATAATTGCATTGAGCCGGGTTCAAGGTGCGGCTCGCATAATAAATGGGCCTGAACCTTTTATCAACTCTTTGACCTAAAACTGCGCCTACGGCGTAATTAGAGGCATCGCACATCAACTCGAAAGGCTTGGTCCAGTCAGGTGCAACTAAAATAGGGGCACTGATAAGCTTGTCTTTCAGACAATTGAAAGCTTCTTTGCACTTTGCATCGAACAAGAAATCTACATCATCTTTCAAAAGATTTGATAAAGGCTTGGCAATAGTAGAAAAGTCTCTAATGAAACGCCGGTAGAAGCCAACATGACCTAGAAAACCTCGTACCTCCTTCACTGTCTTAGGGTACGTCATCCTTTCAATGGCTTCGACCTTAGCCTTATCAACTTGAATACCAGCTTTGGACACCTTGTGTCCCAAAACTATTCCTTCATCAACTAGAAAATGGCATTTCTCCCAGTTAAGCACCAGATTCTTCTCAACGCAACGTTGAAGTACCATATCTAGGTTCTCTAAAATTTCATCAAAACTATCGCCGTAGACTGAGAAGTCATCCATGAAGACCTCCATGCATTGCTCCACAAGTCCATAAAAAATGGCCAACATGCACCGTTGAAAAGTCGCGGGCGCGTTGCATAGGCCGAATGGCATTCTGCGAAAAGCAAAAGTACCAGATGGACACGTAAAAGTTGTCTTCTCTTGGTCATTAGGATCAATGGCTATCTGGAAGTAACCAGAGTATCCATCAAGGAAACAATAATACTTATGACCACTCAGTCTTTCAATTAGTTGGTCAATGAAGGGTAAGGGGAAATGATCTTTTGCAGTGACTTCATTCAGTCTACGATAGTCGTCTGAACTGCACTCAGAGCGATCCACGAGACGTAGGGCAACTTCCTCCCATTTTTCATTCTTTTCAACCGTAATACCGCCCTTCTTTGGCACAACTTGAGTAGGGCTGACCCATTCGCTGTCGGCGATTGCATAGATGATGCCCATATCAAGCCACTTTATAACCTCCTTCTTGACAACCTCTTGCATATGCGGATTCAGCCTTATTTGAGGTTGTCTTACCTTTTAGCTCCTTCCTCCGTTCGGATTTTATGCATGCATATGTGCGGGTGATCCTCGGATATCACCCACTTGCCAACCGAACGCGAGGATGTTTTTCTTAAGCACTTCTATCATTTGTGCTTCTTGCTCTTGGTCGAGTTTGAAGAAATGATCAAAGGCAATTTATCTCCATCCTCAAGAAAGATATACTTAAGGTGTTTTGAGCGGTTTGAGCTCTAAATCGTGAGGTGGTTGCTCAATACTAGACTTTAACGGGCCACCTTTCTCCTTATGAGCTTGAAGTGGTTGTGATAGAACACCTCATCTTCCCGAGGCTCAACCCGAGAAAATCTTGGATCAAATCATCCATCGGAATCCTCCGGTCAACACTTGCTTCCTTTTTCTTGTGATCGATCATTTTCCTTAACTCTTCATCTTTAAGCTCTCTCGCCGACTCTCTTCCCAATCATCTACTTCCCAATGAGTAGCTTCTCTCCAAAACTCTACCTCGTCCCAACTACCCATCGAGCTTCTTCTTCACCAGGGATGAAGTCTTCACGACTCGATTCTTTGAAATCATCGTTTGTTCTTTGGGCATCTCCATGCTTCTAACTCAATAACAGGCTCGGTGTGAGCGAGTGAAGATGACTTCGTCAATGCCTACGGCTTGAAATGAATTAGAAGATGGTCGCGATCAGCCACCGGATCCTCAATGTCCATGACTTCGAAAACACCTATCTCTCATCAACTCCTCTCGCTTCTTCCAAGTAGGCATCTTTTTCGTCCTCATAGATAGCCGACAAATGATATTTCATCAATTACGGCTCTTTCAGGATGTGTCCTCGTGTGAAGGTGACAGATGTGTCACCGATTCTAAGAGTAATCATCGCTGCGTAAGTCGATGAGAGCGTTAGAAGTGTCTAAAAAGGTTCGGCCTAGAATTAGAGGCATCTCCTTATCAGGTGGATAGTCTAGAATGACCCAGTCGGTAGGGAAGACTAAATGTTCAACTTGAAGGAGCACATTAGCTACACAACCGGCTGCAGTCCGGCTAGATTTATCTACCATCTGAAGAGAAATCGGGCGTTCCCGCATCCTTTTATCTAACCCGAGCTTTTGCATACGTTTAATGGCATCACATTAATAGAGGCCCCCGAGTCGCATAATACATTTTTGAACAAATGGCCTTCGATCTCACTGGGAGATTGAAGGTCCGCCGTGGTCACCTCGCAATGACAATTTTACGTGAAACCATCGCGCAATCCTCGCGAAGCACTTCTTTCACCATCCCTCAAGCTTTCTCTTACTCCCACGAATTCTTTAAGATACTTAGAGCATTTAGGCATTTCGGTTAATACCTCGGCTAAGGGCATACTAACTTGAGTGTCTCTAAGCATCCTCTCACTCCAAAGATATCTTGCTTGTCATTAGTGAGGGCTTTCTCCTTGCTCTTCGGTGGATAAGGAAGGGCTTTATCATTCTTCGTGGCCTGATTCTTTATCGCCTCATCCTCCTTATCCTTCCATCTCACAAACTTTTCTTCCTTTTTCTTAGTCAGGGGTACAGCCTCCTGACTCTCCTTCCTTTCCCCATCATCAGAATTATTTTCATCCTCCGAAGAATTGTCACTAAGCACCTCATCGTTGCTTTCTTCGGCATGTGGTTTCTGATTTCCCCCTCCTGAACTCATGGCGTCAGGAGGGGCTACTCGTTTCCCGACATCTTGCCGGGTCCAGCCTTCTTACCACTACTCTGCCGTCCGGTTCTCTGGCACCTATCACAACCTTTACAAAAGGCTTCCGCATCTTTAAACAGAGTCGGCCAGTAGAATCCAGCTTGAAGGATCTTTGCAACCGTCTTCGGTGTTCCATAGTGACCTCCGGTAGGACCGCTATGGCATTGTTCTAGGATATCCCACTGATCATGCTCAGGAACACACCGTCGAAGCAACCCGTCTTTCTGACTCACGAACAAATAAGGATCTTCCCATACGAGATATTTAAGATCAGAAAAGAACTTTTTCTTCTCCTGATACGTCATATCCTCTAAATGACCACTCGCTAAATAGTTGACGTAGTCAGCATACCACGGCCTAACCGTTTCAAGCTTCATCAATTGCTCAGTCGGAAAATCAATGCCTATATCATTGTGATTCTCTGCACCCTCATTTACTAAGCGAGATAAATGATCAGCCACAATATTCTCACTACCTTTCTTATCTTTAATCACAAGATCAAACTCTTGTAAAATTAAAATCCATCTAAGTAACCTTGGTTTTGCATCTGCTTTGTCCATAAGGTAGCGCAAGGCTGCATGGTCGGTCCAAACAACAACTTGAGATCCTAGAAGATAACTTCTAAACTTGTCGATGGCAAAAACAACAGCTAAAAATTCCTTCTCAGTTGTGGTATAATTGCATTGAGCCGGGTTCAAGGTGCGGCTCGCATAATAAATGGGCCTGAACCTTTTATCAACTCTTTGACCTAAAACTGCGCCTACGGCGTAATTAGAGGCATCGCACATCAACTCGAAAGGCTTGGTCCAGTCAGGTGCAACTAAAATAGGGGCACTGATAAGCTTGTCTTTCAGACAATTGAAAGCTTCTTTGCACTTTGCATCGAACAAGAAATCTACATCATCTTTCAAAAGATTTGATAAAGGCTTGGCAATAGTAGAAAAGTCTCTAATGAAACGCCGGTAGAAGCCAACATGACCTAGAAAACCTCGTACCTCCTTCTTTGTCTTAGGTACGTCATCCTTTCAATGGCTTCGACCTTAGCCTTATCAACTTGAATACGACTTTGGACACCTTGTGTCCCCAAAACTATTCCTTCATCAACTAGAAAATGGCATTTCTCCCAGTTAAGCACCAGATTCTTCTCAACGCAACGTTGAAGTACCATATCTAGGTTCTCTAAAATTTCATCAAAACTATCGCCGTAGACTGAGAAGTCATCCATGAAGACCTCCATGCATTGCTCCACAAGTCCATAAAAAATGGCCAACATGCACCGTTGAAAAGTCGCGGGCGCGTTGCATAGGCCGAATGGCATTCTGCGAAAAGCAAAAGTACCAGATGGACACGTAAAAGTTGTCTTCTCTTGGTCATTAGGATCAATGGCTATCTGGAAGTAACCAGAGTATCCATCAAGGAAACAATAATACTTATGACCACTCAGTCTTTCAATTAGTTGGTCAATGAAGGGTAAGGGGAAATGATCTTTTGCAGTGACTTCATTCAGTCTACGATAGTCGATACAGACTCTGTAGCCAGTCACGAGACGTAGGGCAACTTCCTCCCATTTTTCATTCTTTTCAACCGTAATACCGCCCTTCTTTGGCACAACTTGAGTAGGGCTGACCCATTCGCTGTCGGCGATTGCATAGATGATGCCCATATCAAGCCACTTTATAACCTCCTTCTTGACAACCTCTTGCATATGCGGATTCAGCCTTCGCTGAGGTTGTCTTACCTTTTTAGCTCCTTCCTCCGTTCGGATTTTATGCATGCATATGTCTGGGCTGATCCCTCGGATATCACCCACTTGCCAACCGAACGCGAGGATGTTTTTCTTAAGCACTTCTATCAGCCGTGCTTCTTGCTCTTGGTTGAGTTTCGAAGAAATGATCAAAGGCAATTTATCTCCATCCTCAAGAAAGATATACTTAAGGTGTTTGAAGCGGTTTGAGCTCTAAATCGGTGAGGTGGTTGCTCAATACTAGACTTTAACGGGCCACCTTTCTCCTTATGAGCTTGAAGTGGTTGTGAGAGAACACCTCATCTTCCCGAGGCTCAACCCGAGAAAATCTTGGATCAAATCATCCATCGGAATCCTCCGGTCAACACTTGCTTCCTTTTTCTTGTGATCGATCATTTTCCTTAACTCTTCATCTTTAAGCTCTTACGCCGACTCTTTCCAATCATCTACTTCCCAATGAGTAGCTTCTCTCCAAAACTCTACCTCGTCCCAACTACCCATGAGCTTCTTCTTCACCAGGGATGAAGTCTTCCCGACTCGATTCTTTGAAATCATCGTTTGTTCTTTGGGCATCTCCATGCTTCTAACTCAATAATGAGGCTCGGTGTGAGCGAGTGAAGATGACTCGTCAATGCCTACGGCTTGAAATGAATTAGAAGATGGTCCGCATGATCACCGGATCCTCAATGTCCATGACTTCGAAAACACCTATCTCTGTCAACTCCTCTCGCTTCTTCCAAGTAGGCATCTTTTTTTCGTCCTCATAGATAGCTTCGACAAATGATATTTCATCAATTACGGCTCTTTCAGGATGTGTCCTCGTGTGAAGGTGATGGATGTGTCACCGATTCTAAGAGTAATCTGTCCCTTGCGTGAAGTCGATGAGAGCGTTAGAAGTGTCTAAAAGGTTCGGCCTAGAATTAGAGGCATCTCCTTATCGGTGGATAGTCTAGAATAACCCGGTCGGTAGGGAAGACTAAATGTTCAACTTGAAGGAGCACATTAGCTACACAACCGGCTGTGAGTCCGCTAGATTTATCTACCATCCGAAGAGAAATCGGGCGTTCCGCATCCTTTTATCTAACCCGAGCTTTTTGCATACGTTTAATGGCATCACATTAATAGAGGCCCCCGAGTCGCATAATACATTTTCGAACAAATGGCCTTCGATCTCACAGAGATTGAAGGTCCGCAGTGGTCACCTCGCTTAACAAACAATTTTCGTGAAACCATCGAGCAATCCTCGCGATGCACTTCTTCAGCCATCCCCTGAAGCTTTCTCTTACTCCCACGAATTCTTTAAGATACTTAGAGAATTTAGGCATTTCGATTAATACCTCGGCTAAGGGCATACTAACTTGAGTGTCTCTAAGCATCCTCTCACTCCAAAGATAACGCTTGTCATTAGTGAGGGCTTTCTCCTGCTCTTCGGTGGATAAGGAAGGGCTTTATCATTCTTCGTGGCCTGATTCTTTATCGCCTCATCCTCCTTATCCTTCCATCTCACAAACTTTTCTTCCTTTTTCTTAGTCAGGGGTACAGCCTCCTGACTCTCCTTCCTTTCCCCATCATCAGAATTATTTTCATCCTCCGAAGAATTGTCACTAAGCACCTCATCGTTGCTTTCTTGGCATGTGGTTTTCGATTTCCCCTCCCGAACTCATGGCGTCGGGAGGGCTACTCGCTTTCCGACATCTTGCCGGGTCCGGCCTTCTTACCACTTCTCGAGTTACTTGTTCAACTCCTCTTCTTGCCCATACTCCCACCGAGGTGTAATGGCGGTGCAAACATTCACATCGACTTTCGGATTTCTCTCGGTATAACTCGGAAGTTTACCGTGAGAGGTCTGCTTGCTTGCCGGTTCGCCATCGACCAACTTGTCTCTCAATAGCTTTAACACTAGTAGACGAGTCTTCACCATGTCTACCGACTCATCGAATTTGTGTTGAGGACACATGAGGTAGTATGATTGTTGTTCGAGTTTGATTCCAGCCACCTTGAGGCCTTTGGGAGTTCTCGAATCGCCTTTGATAGTTCGAGTTGAAAGAATTCGAATTTGAAGGGCCAGGTGGTAACTTGGCTTGATTGAAGTTTTGTCTTTGAAATCTGAGTAGTTTCGGCTTTGATTGAAGTTTCGGAAGGGTTGGTTTTGATTATCCATTAAATTTACTTCTTCCGTCATCTCCGTTCCTACCGCATTCCCGGATCGAAAGGTGCGTTTGAAGATTGGCCACCGCTTGCTTATCAATTCCATCCGAGCAACTAATGACTTTGTATCGGGATCGCTGCGAGTACCTTCTTTCTTAACAACATTGGTCTTCTTGGGAGTCGACCACATATTGTTCTTGGCGATGGTCTCAACCACTCAGAGGCGAGTCTCATCACCTCCCCTAAGAAGGATCCATGAGTGTGGAGTCAAGATAGTCTCTATTAGGTTGAGAGACACCTCTATAAAACAGTTCAAAGAACTCATGTCTATCATATCCGTGATTGGGGCACTTCCTCATCATCATGATTTAATCTCTCCCAAGCCTTGCCAGCAGCCTCATCCTCCATCTCGCTCAAGCGTAGCTATTTCCCGTTTCATCTCCATAATCTTGCCTGGTGAAACCCACTTAAGAGCGAAGGCTCTTTTGACATCATTCCATGTATGGAGGAATGATGTGCTAACGACTTAAACCATCTCGCTTGCTTCACCTTTTAAAGCAAAAGGAAATAGCTTCAACTTTACGATCTCGTAATCAACACCAGGATAATGGCTCGCTTCATGATTTGTACGAATGTGGACAAGAAGTCGTGCGGGTCTTCTTGAGCAGTGCCATGGAAAGAGCTATTTTGGACCAGTGCAACTACTCCATTTTTAAGGTCGAAATTTACTCCCCCCATATCAGGTGGACGAATAGGTCTATGTCCCTCGAGAAAATCTTGATTAAGATATGGAGTGTAGGGGTCCTGGTTCAACTGATTAAGCTGGTTTTGGCGGAATTGTTGAAGTTGTTGATTTATGCCCGACTTGTCGATTCTCAGCATTCTTCGCAGAGCTTGCATTTGTTGAAGGAGTAAATTTAACTGAGCTTGGGGATCAGGATTTGGAATTGGTGGATCTTGATCCGCCATTTTGTCCAAATCAGGGAGAAGCCTTCTTCTAAGGATAGATCGTTCAGGCTCAGGATCAAAGATCAGAAGTCCCTTCTTACTTCTCGTTTGCATAAACCAGAAGAAAGGAAAAGGAAGAAATCAACCCTTTGGGGTTGATTAGAACAGGTTTAGAAAAGATTAGATGGTTTAGAGGGAGAAAAGAGAAGAAAAGAGAAGAAAAGAGAAGAAAGAAAAGAAGTGATGATTGAACAGATGAACCGGCGCCCGGTGTTAGTGGATCGTTCGTTCGAATCGAACTTCGTTCGATTGAATGAACGTTCGTTCAGAGGACATAATTGAGGTGGACGGGCGTTCAAGTTGTTGAACGCTCGTTCAAAAGGTTTTTTATTATTATTATTATTATATATATTTTATTATTATTATTTTTTTATTTTTTATGAATATCTTATTTTCGAATTTAGAAAAGGATCTAGAAACAGAAACAAGAAAAGAAACCTACCTACGAAAAATTTAAAACAGAAAAGGCACTAGGACGGTAAAAAAAAACGTGTTGAAATCTTATAGGGCCAAAATGGAGGGGAAAACAGTGGATTTTGACCTCGAAAACGCACTGAACGGCCTACGGGGTAAATTGGGGTCCTGCGTTCCAAACGGACACTCGAGCCGAAAGTTACGGCCAAAATACTACTGCGTGCTAAAAACGACCCCTTTAGACACAGAAAACTGTCCTATGAAGAATCCGACAACCGTTACCGACTCCCCGACAACGGCGCCAAAAACTTGTTCGGTAAAAACTAGTTTTATAATTTATAAACCGAAACACCCCAAGTATAAGGTTCGTAGTATAGGATGTTAACGGGTCGTCCTAAGGGAGTGGAATGGTTATCGGATCAAGGAACAATTATTCTATCGATTATGTCACGACTATTAACTAAACTAGGGTTTAAACTAATTATGAACAGTAAAAACGACGATGAACAGTAACTTCGATGAATAGTAAATTGGAATCAAATTGATACGAACTATTCGATTTATCAAGTAATTAAAAGGAAACGGCAAGGCAACGGGAATCCACCAATCAACCAACCCAACCCCAACTAGACGGCAAGCTAAAGATATAATTTTTAATAACGATCAATCACGAATTCGATTAAATTTCTCTAAGCGAATTCCTAGGGTTTCGTTTTCTTTTTCAAGTAAAACAAAACGACATGCAAAACACGATCACGAGATTATTTCTAATACTCTTACTCAAATAATTATAAACGATCTCTCGAATTATAATTAAGTGCATCAATTGAAAAGATCACAACTTTGAACAATATTCTCATATAAATTCAAATCAAACGATAGCTCCATCGATCTCTCGATTCAATAAAACATAAACAATATAACAATATCTAATTGATGAAAAACCATAAATTAACTCACTAAAGATGTAGCTAAAAATCCTCTAATTGGTGTGGTTGTTGATTGGTTTCATCCGTTGTCCTACCGCAAGATGCTTAGCCTTCAATCATCTTCGAACTCCCAAGCAAGATTGAAAGAAAGAAACTCATATTTTTATTTGATGTGGTGCTTTTTCTGTGTGTAAAATTCTGTGTTCTTTCTCTCCGCATGGATGCTCCTTTTATAGGGATCGTGGCCGACATAGGAAGATCTAGAAGATAACGATGCGAAAATCCACCGACCTACCGAGCCGACACGTTCGGTCGACCGAGTGTCATGGCTCGGTCGACCGAGCCTACCAAATGCATGTGTTCACTGCGTGCTTCAGATAACGTGTTCCTCACTCCACTCTCTCGATCAGATTTGATTTATCCTTCTTTAATTGCTCCGAATATCTTCTTTATTTCTTGAGATTCTTTTGATTGAATAATATTTATCTTCCCAAAATAAAATCCAAATGATTGAATGAAATTGATCCTCTTGATTAAATAATATCACCCCTGCATTTCTTTATTTTTCGCAAAATGTTGTTACACCAAGTCATCGAATAATAATAATAATAAAATGTGTAATGTGTAAAAAATAACAATTAAACTCAATATTTCCTCATAATTAAATTATAATTCCTCAATAACCATTATAGGAATTTAACGGTTAAAACACGCTTTTCTCATTTATTTCCCTTAAAAATAAGGTAAATTGTTTAGGGATTAAGCCCGAAAATATAGTAAAATTTACCCTAAACATACATCAGTCCTACTTTTAGATTTACTCTTTTTATTAGGAGCTGTTGACTTCTTTGACTTCTGATTTTGCTTCTTTGAAGCATTCTCATTGGGTTTAACTGCCTCAGCAACCTTACTGGGAGTTGGATCTAGTGCAGGTACAAACTTAGGACCAATTCTCGGAACTAGGTTCAAGAACTCCATGGATCCATTCTTGTTAGATTGCTGAATTCCAAATCCAAGCCCTGTTCTATCCCCATAAGGCTTTCCTGATTTGTATGCAGTAGTGGAACAAGATGGTTCAACAGATTCAGAGGCTGCTGGATGTTCAGCGGACTTATTTTGATTCTGTCCAACATCTTTTTCCTTACCTTTGAGAACCCTCAATTCAGCCTTCAATCTTCCAACTTCCAATTCAAGAGCTTCTTTTTCAGCCTTCACAACCTCATAACCAGATTGTATTATCCTCAGTTGATTAAGGATGGCATCCAAAGTCTCATTGTTGTCAGAATTTCTAGGATTTGAACCACATGTTGATTCACAATCACTTCCAAAGAGGAGTATTGATAGATATGATGTTGTATACCTCCTCAGTTTCATCCATATTAACCATCAAAGCATAATCCTCCATATCAGCAACTAGTGCAGTGTCATCTGATTCATTTCCCTTTTCAGATTCCACTTCATACCCTGATTCATCTTCAGCAACCATAGCCTTCTTGACATGTCTTCTTTCTTGACTCTTGGTCTTCAGTAAGTCTGCACAATCAGGTCTAAAATGTCCAGGCTTCTTGCAGTTGAAACAAAGATAATCAGGTTCCTTGCCTTGTTTTAACTCAGACGATCCAGGTTTGAAGTGCCCTGGTTTCTTGCAATGAAAGCACTGAGATAGTCATTGTCTTTCTTTGGTTCTTCTTTTCCTTCTTTCAGAGGCCTCTTTGTAAAATTTCTTGAAGTGGCCTTTCCGGTCTTCATCATCCCGATTTTCTTGCTCAAGTAGGGCAACGCTCTTGCATCTCATCCAGCAGATCATCCTGTCCTCCTCGATGTTTCTTCATGATGTGAAGCAGCCAATGCTGATGGTCTTTGGCTCTTCTTTTTGATCTCGTGCACAAGCTTTTGCTAAATTCATAAGCCTTTAGATCTCGAAAACAATTTGAAGGTGTCTTCTTCATGCAACTTTCTCATATCTTCAATTGCAGTCACCTTCATTTTCCAAACATCTTTTGCAGGTAGAGCTTCCAAGATTTTGGTGTTTATTTCTTCTTTTGAATAACTTACACTCAGCAGAGTAAGTTCATCCAGGATTGCATTGAATCTTGACTCCATTTGCTCAATGGTTTCATTTGGCAGCATTTTGAATTTTTGGAACCTCTTTCTGGCCACACTGATTTTGTTCTTCTTTATTGCATCAGTGCCTTCACAGATCAAGTGAATCTTGTCCCAAAGTTCCTTTGGTAGTCTTGCAATCTTTAACCTTCATGTACATATTGCTATCCAAGGTTACGTAAATGATATCAATAGCAATGTTGTTGAGGTTTGCTCTTTTTACCTCTTCGCATTCCATTCTCTTTTGGTTTAGGAATGTACTCGGTTGTATCACCCACTGTTATCGCTTTAGTAATCTCTAGTGGTCCATCGTTAGTACATCCATCATCTCATCATGAGTAGCGACAAGGTATATACCGCATTCGACGTTTATACTCATCAAATCTATCAAGAGAACACATCAAGATAGTTCTAGCATCTGAGTATTGTCCATGATGCAAGTCTTTGAAAATCAAGAACTTGAAAGAAAGTTTTAAAGAATTTCCACAAGCACAACAAGTAGGATTACTTGAGCGAAGCCTAATCGCGATCGATACCAATTGTTGGTCCCTTGAAAAGGCTTTGGTTAAGTTTAAAGGGGGGTGAATAAACTTAACACTTAAAACTTTGGAGTTAACAAATTCAGAACTTCAAGCAGATCACGATACTTCAAGAGCTTGATCTCTTTGAGACTTGATAGCTCTGGCCGATAAGCGATGAGTTCATCGACAGTTTAGTTTGCTGAATTTGTGCAGCGGAATTATATCAAAATTAAGCCTTAATACTTGTTGTTAAAAGTGATACTAAGTATTAGATACTCTCGTGAGTGCAAGTGTATGATTTCGGGCTTGCTAGATTCAGATGGTCATGATGTATAAGATAAACTAAGTGCGAGAAAGTAAATGGCAGATTTTATAGTGGTTCCAGGTGATGTAATCGTCGCTACCCACTCCACTCTTCTCTGTGATGTTGGAGGAAATTCACTAGAGATCTTTGATATAGCTGTTACAAAGATTCCTAAGTTGTTTGTCCTTCACCAATAACTATGGCTTCACAAACTGAAAACTGGGAACATGTAGGATTGCTGCTCCTGAGTCTTCCACTGGTCCTTGAAGGGTAGGATTGCCTCTTCACCAGCTCCACCACAAACAACAGTTTTTCACACCCAACAGATGCTTCACTGTCTTCAGCAGGTTCTTTATAAAATAAAGATTGAATCAAATAAATGATTCAGTTGCAGCAGCTTGATTAGGATGATGTAATCAGCAGCTTGCAGTCTCCAAGTGTGTAATCTTGATGCAGCTTAAATACAGAATACACTTGAAGAAATTCACTAGATCAGCAGCCTTATGCTCAGCAAGTTCAGCAGGGTGTTTTTCAGCTCAGTATTAGCACTTATAGTTTATCCAAAATTCATCATCTTTTTCTGAGTTGAAAGTCCTCTATTTATAGGCAAGAATGCATGTGACTTGTATTTGAATTTCAAATGTAACCGTTCCTTGTTTTTGTCCCATCTGATTTGCATTCTGTCACTATTCATGGGATCGACCTTCGTCGCGTAAATTCTTTTGACAATGCGGCAAATCATCCACCTCTTTGACTTATATCCAATGGATAAAAATGTGAATCATCCCAACGTCTTTTTAATCTCAACCTTTGATTTTCTTGATAAGTCAGAGGTAGTTGGCTGTCCTTATCCATGTGATTTTCCAAAATAATCTTGAAATAATCGAGGTATATATCAGCAGGTTCATCAGTCTACTGAAGTACCAATCAGTCTGCTGATCATCATATTTCTGTATATAAAATATAATGCAGCTGATTACTTTTATCTAACTTTTATTTGAAAAGTTAGATTACATCATTTTAAAAATAATTAAGTTCCAAACATCATCCAACTTATGGAACTTAGACCTTTCTATTACAAGGTATATGTAATCAGTTTAGGTCATCACAGACTTGCCTAAATTTCGATTCCATATCCTTGACTTTAAATACTAAGTTTGATCCCTTAGCCTTCATTTATCGAGTTTGAACCCTCGGCCTTGGGTCTTGGTCTTCAAAGAGGTTCAAGACTAGTCTCATCGACCTATCTACCTCATCGACTTAGACCGGTCTCATTGATATCAATCAGCAGGCCTTTACAGTGCTTGTTTGATCAAACCTATTTATGAATCAAACTCTAATAAACCTATACATTTGATCTAGAAATCTTTTTGCCTTTGCACTATAACAGTTAGTATGGCACTCATCATCAAAACTAAGAAATAAGTCCAACACAATCATATCAGCAAATATGGCAACTATGCACCGTTGGAACGTCGCGGGTGCATTACACAACCCAAAAGGCATTCTACGGAAAGAAAAGGTACCATAGGGACAAGTGTAGTTAGTCTTCTCTTGGTCCTCTAAGGCCACATATATTTGGTAATAACCACTAAACCCATCAAGAAAGCAATAAAAAGCATGTCCACTCAATCTTTCCAACATTTGATCAATAAAAGGGAGGGGGAAATGATCTTTATGGGTTTGGTCATTTAACTTACGATAATCAATACAAATTCGATGACCACTTACCAAACGCATAGGCACCGCCTCAACTTTGTCATTGATTTCAACGGTCATACCTCCCTTCTTCGGTACCACTTGAGTGGGGCTCACCCACTTGCTATCCGAGATGGCATAAATGATCCCAAGCTTTAGCATTGTGACCACAACCTTCCTCACAACCTCTTGGAGGTGTGGATTGAGTCTTCTTTGAGGTTGCCTCAGCGTCTTAGCTCCATCCTCTAGAATAATCTTGTGTTGACAAATAGTAGGACTTATGCCCTTGAGGTCACACATCTTCCACCCAAAAGCACGCTTATGCTTCTTAAGCATCTTCACTAACTCCTCTTCCTGCAAAGCGGTTAGTGTAGCAGAAATAATCAAAGGAAGTAAATCATCATTTTCAAGAAAAACATACTTCAAATGAGGTGGAAGCGGCTTCATTTTCAAATCTTTCGGTGGGTCCTCAATTGATGGCTTCTCTAGCTCTCCTTCAAGCCCAAGATTGATCTTCTCACTCCGTTTCTCACCCACAAAAGCCGTCTCTTCGAGTTCCAATGCTTCACCTTCCAACTCTTCCTTCTCTTCAAGCTCCGTGCTCACTCTTGCCATGCATTCATCGGGCTTTTCCTTATATTCCTGCATGTCAACATGTTCCGAAACGCAAGAATATATAGCATCAACAGAAAAACAGTCCTCGGTGCTCTCCTTAGGATGTTTCATGGCCTTATAAACATTGACATCGACTCTTTCCTCACCAACTCGCAAAATAATCTCACCGCTCGCAACATCTATCAAGGTCCTTCCGGTGTTTAAAAAGGGACGTCCTAACAACAAAGGTGTTTTGGAGTCCATCTCCATATCTAATACCACAAAATCTACCGGGAAGGCAAACTTATCCACTTTCACTATGACATCCTCTATCACTCCCATAGGCTCCCTAATAGACCTATCCGCCATTTGAAGGGTCATCCCCGTTGGCACCAACTCTCCTAGGTCAAGGCTTTCATATATAGCACGGGGCATTAAGCTTATGCTAGCTCCCAAATCACATAAAACACTAGGAAAGTGAGTTGTACCAATAGTAACCGAAATAGTAAAACTACCCTTGTCTCAAACCTTCGGGGGAATTCTAGACTTAGCATCAAAAATAGTGGAACACTCTTCATTTAGACAAACAACCTCTTGCATTTTACTCTTGTTAGTTAGCAATCCTTGTAAGAACTTACAATAAGAGGGCATGTTCGCAAGTGCTTCAAGAAAAGGAATGTTCAAATCAATTTTTCAAAAAATCTCAATAAATCGGGTTTGTGATTTATTCAAGCAACTTTGTCTATGATTCTTAGGGGGATAAGGGATAGTGCTCAAATCAAAATATTTAGAAGGAGGAGGGATCATACATTTCTTACCTTTGGTGCGTGGGGAAGACGACTCTTTCATTGGCTCTTTCCCTTCTCTTCTAGTTGGTTCCTCCTCTTTCACATCAATAACCACATAATCTCCCCTTGCTTGAGCTTCTTTCCTCTCAACTTCCTTTTTCTTGACATACTCTTCATGGTCTTCATCATCTTCAATCCCATCAATATCGCCATCCATGGCTCCCGCCTCGGTCTTAATAGGAGCTTTTCTAGCTTTGTCCTCCCATAGGACTTTCTTTTCACCACTTGTTCTCAACACTTTGCCACTTCGAGTTAAGATGACGCTTACATTTCTTGGATTCTTCTCGGTGTTACTCGGTAAGCCGCCTTTCAACTGAACATGTTCCACCACTTGACCAAATTGAGTTTCAAGATTTTTTATGGCGGACCCATGTTTGTAGTTCATCTCAACCATGTCTTTCTTTATCTCTGCAAAAAATTTGTTCATCTGCTCCAATATGACATCGGTTGCACTCTTTTGAGGTATAGGAGCCAAAGGTGGAGGGTTTTGATAAGTACTAGAACCTTGTTGATTATACCCTCCTTGTTGTTGCCTTTGGTGTGGAGGTTGATAGAATTGCCCTTGAGAAGATTGGCCTTGATTGTGGCCTTGTCTATAACCTTGGTTTTGGCCTTGCTTTTGATTTCGGTTCCAACCTTGATTGTTGTTATTCCTCCAAGAACCATCACCTTGACTTCTATAATTTCCTCCTTGACCTCGTCCCACAAAGTTTATATCGTGAGATTCTTCATATGGTGGCCCACTTGGTTGATCTCCCATATATTGGCCTTGGTAGGCGCTTTGCAATTGATTTTGAAATTGGGGCCCCGCATTCCATTGCTCCATCGAACAAATACTCATCATGTTTTCTTGAGATAGAGTACTAGGTTGCCCTTGAGTTGAAGATTGAGGGTAAGCCATGTTTTGAGCTTTGGTAGTCATCCTACAATCCTTTGCCGAGTGTGATCCACTACAAATTTGGCAAAGTTTAGCACTCTCATTCTCCTTTTGCAATCTCCCCATTTGTTGCTCCATCGCTTGTACTTGAGCATGATATTGATCATTTGCCTCAACTTCTTTCACTTCAACCAATCCGGGCTTCTTACTCCTTGTCCCCTTTCTACTTGACGATATGTATTGCCTCGAGGTCTCGGAAATCTTCTCTATTTGGTTCATAGCTACTTCAGGTACCATACTCATAATATCTCCATTGCATGAAGCATGCAAGGTACTTTGATGCACTTGGTCCAAACCCCGGAAGAAAGCATGAACTACCTCATAAGATCTCAATCCGTGCCCTGGGCACTCCATCAACAAAGCCTTAAACCGGTCCCATGACTCATGTAACTCTTCTCCTTTATAAGCATTGAACGACATGATAGCCTCTTAATCACTTCTTCCCATGTGTGTAAAGAATCGTTGGACAACGAATCATACCACCGCTTAGCTTGCTCTTTCAAGGCGAATGGGAAAAGCATAAGTTTGAGTGCCTCATCGCTCACTCCATTGATCTTTATTGAGTTCACTATTTGGAGAAAGTGATCAATGAACAAGTGAGGATTTTCTAAAGCGGTTCCCTTGAATATGGCAATGTCTTCCAACAAGTGTATGATGTTTCTATTCAATTCCAAGTTGTTAGCGGCCACCGGTGGCATTCGAATTGGACTATGCACTATGGTTGCCGTGGGAGCCATCACAAAGTCTCTACAAGTCAATCCGCCTTGATTCTGCTCTTGTTGACCGTTAAACCAATTAGGCATCGCATTTGCACCTTGATTGTGAACTTGATTTTGGTTCTGTTGAAGTTGATACAACATCCATGCATTGAACTGTTGCGTAACAATGGGATCCATTTGATTCCCTTGGGCCTCCTGTTGAGCATTTTGTGGTATAGGCCCATTCGCATTCACAACGTTATTTCCTTGTCCATTCCCACCTCCTTGTGCATTGTTGTTGACAAGAGGCGGGTTTTGATTCGGGACTCCATTATTGATCCCCAAATTCCCTTCCAATCCTTGTTCACCGTTTCGTGCCATTCCGGATCCTTCTTCCAACTCACCCAAACTATTTTCTTCAAAGACCGGATTCGACTCCTCTACTTGATGACCTCTTCTTCTTTGACTATTTTTACGCCTTGCGTAAGCTTCAATCCCGTCTATGTAAGGTTCGAGTGGTGTTTGAGATCTCCGGGTCATGCACTACAAAAAGCAAACAACAAGAAAACAATAAAATAAAACCTAGGCCCAAGCCTTCGGTTCACTTGCAAGATATCACAAATAGCACACATTTCCCCGGCAACGGTGCCATTTTGATCGAGGCTAAATTCACCCTTCAAAAACAATTTATAAAGATTCAAAATCATGGGCAAACTAACTCTCTAACCAGCAGTGTACCGGGTCGATTGCTAGAATAGCTATAGGAGTACGAGGTCGAACCCAAGGGAAAAGTGGTTGTAAGTACCAAAGTGAACGTATTACTTAGTCTAGGTGATCAATCTTTTAAAGTATTTGTAACTACAACGACACTAAAGTGATCTCTACTAACAAGTTTAAAGATAAAAAAGAAAGAAAGAAGATTAAACTACTAGGTTTTAAAGATAGATTAAGGGACATAGCCGAACCATGATCAAAATAGCTAGTTTCACCCCAAGAAATGACAAAACCGGGAGTGTGCATTAAACGAACGAACTCTTGCAATCAATTTCACGGGTGCGTACTCCTAATCCTGGTGCTAAGGTCTGAACAACTCTCTCCTAACACCTTATGCCAAATTAATTACCCTTCCCTAAAGAAGGTTCACTAACAAGACATGATATGCACTAGAGCCGCTTTAAACGTTAAAACGAGTAACCTCACTCTAAGCAGTGATCCTAGAACCCTTTTCCTACATCTCTTTATCTGAACATCTCTTTAGAGTGATGTGTGTGATTTTGACCTAGGTGATCAATCTAGCCCAAATCTGTTATAACAAGTTCTAAGACATGAAACATGCAAGATACAACGATAAAAAGCACTACCCACTCCCAATTTCATCACCCAAAGGGTGATTTCACCAAATTTCACATGATTCGACTATGTTGGTGTTTAGCTACTCATTATGCTAATCAAAACATACACAAAGCAGTAAATGAAAGCCATAACAAGTAAAATAAAGGAGAAATTTACCTTTAATTTGCAGAAATTCGAGATTAGATCCAAAAAGTACAAAATAAAGAAGTAATTAAAAGGTGGCCTCTTAGTGTTTGGAATGAAAATCTGAGCTAAGAAATGGAAAGATTAAGCTAATATTATGTTGATGTAAGCTAAGAGAAAGTATTCTAAGCTATTAAAAAAATCGAGCTAAGAAATGGGTAGTGTTTTGCTAAGAGAATAATTGTTATCCAAGAAAATGTCTAAGGGGAATACTTATAGGTGGGAGAAAATCTGTAGGAAAAAGGCCTCAAACACACGTTTGGAAGGCTGAGATTGGCGTTTGACATCTTCAAACGCACGTTTGGCTTAGTTCAAACGTGCGTTTAGCTTCATTTTTAGGCACGGTCTTGACTGTTCTTCTTCATCTGGAACACGCGTTTAGGAGGTTCAAACGTCCGTTTGAAAAACTTGGAATGCGCGTTTAGGATAGTTTCAAACGCGCGTTTGGAGGGGTTCAACTCTGTATCAACTTGTGCCTCTTGAAACGCACGTTTGGGGGGTTCAAACGTGCGTTTGAACCCCTGTTACCCCAAAACTTCACTTTTCCTTCCTTTGATCTCTTCTCTTGCCTCGGTTATGTTTTTTTACCATAAACCATCGCCTTCCGGGTCCTCGAGACACTGATACCCTATAACATCATACATGACCAACAACATCCAAACAATTCCGAGGGTAAAAGTGCTCGGGAATGGGGTTAATATCAACAAAAAAGGGGCAATAATCCATCAAAGTGACGGATTCACTCCCCGTGCTATTAGCTCACGATAATACCCCAAAAATGGTCTAAATCACCCAAAAATGTGCTGAAAATGTGGTAAACGGGGATAAACAATGCACCGGAGTCATGTAAAGTTGACTCCCATCACATGCCAAAAGAGTTGGGGCACGCCAAAGTTGAACAGAGAGGCTCAGAACCATAAAAACAGGTTTGGGGCGCGCCAAAATATTTAGGGCGCGCCAAGTTGATACAGAGAGCTTCCGGAATCACTGAAGCAGTTTTGGGGCGCGCCAAATGACTTTTCTTGCACATTTATGGAGAATATAAATACCACTTGCACAGATTTTTTTAGACATTCTGGACACACTTTTACACTTTGATACTTACACTTTTCTCCCTTTTAGGTCGAATTCTCCCCTTCTTCTTCCCTAGATTCACTCTTTCATCATATTTTACTTAAATTAAACACAATCTAGCTTAGATTCTAGCTAAAATTTCTTGTCTACTCTTGGATTTTCTCATTTTGGGTCTTCTTCTTCACCAATTGACATGGGTGTTGAAAAAGCTTGATGTAAACTCCAATTCTGAACGATTTTGGTAATCAATTTCAGTTTCTATTTCATTTATGGCTTTAATTCTATCTTTGATTGTTGTTTTTAGTTTTATTATGAGTAGCTAAACTTTTCATAGCCAAATTAGGTGAAAATTGAAGAAATCACCCTCTAATTGATGAAATTGGGAGTGGGTAGTGTTTAATTGTTGTTATATTGACGAATTCATGTCTTAAAACTTGTTATAAATGCTTGAATTAGACTGTACACCTAGTTCATGAACAAACACACCACTTTTATAAATGTATGTTGTGAAGGGGTGTGGGAAAAGGGGTTTTAAGATCATTCTTTATAATCAACTGAGTTGTTTAGATTGATTAGGGAGTGAGGTTCAATCGGTTGTGAAATCGGGCAACTCTAGCGCGTTAATCTTGTTTCGGTCAATTAAATTCTTAAAGGCGGACTGTTGAACCGGGCAAAAGGTGTTCGATTGTTGCATGGCGTCTTACACTAGCTTAGGAGTTTGCATCCATGAATGAGTCGATATAAGTAGAGGTTGGTAGGTTGGTTAATCCCATTCCCGAGCTAATCGATTGGAGGGGTGAAAGTAATCAATTGGATCATAGTTTGGCTATGTCTCTTTCTCTCTTTAATATCTTTAGTTTATATTTCTTTTTAGTGTAATTAAACTTGAAACATCTTGGTTAACCTGAACTAAATCCAAAAAACGACTTTGGTATTCCATAAATTCCTAGTGGGATACGACCTTGCTCACCTCTATAGTGCTTCCGACCCGGTACTCTGCCGGTTAAGGTTGGTCGTTACTATTTTGCTCATCAAGTTTTCTGGCGTCGTTGCCGGGGAATTAATCAATCTCTCTTTAGTCTTTTGAAGATTTAGGCTTAGGTTGTTTTTGTTTTACTGTTTTCTTGTTGTTTGCTCCTTGTAGTGTATGACACGAAGTTCAAAGGAACCATTACTTCCTTATATTCCCGAGATTGAAGCTTTGGCTAGACACCGAAACGCCTTGCGTAACAAGGCGGTTCTAGTTGAGGAAGTGAATCAATATTTGGAAAGTGAGAGTTTTAGTTCCGAGAGTTCTAGTATGGCTACGGGAAATGAAGATCTTGAGTTTGACCGGTGTATAGAACGAGAAAGAAGTGTGAATCCGTTTGAGGAAAGGGATACTACTCAATATCAAGGTCAACCATCAAATTCGCTTTCCCCAAGGATGGAACCTCTACCTAGAGAAGGGAATATTGTGCGTAGTCCCTCATTGACCAATCACTTTCAACAAAGGACCAATATCCCTCTCCAAACTCCACAAATCCCTCAAACACAACAACCTCCACAAATTGACCCCCAATTCCTTCAACAATATCAACAAATGATGATGCAAATGGCCCAATTCAATCCAATGATGAACCCTATGATGAATCCCATGATGAACCAATACCCACAAATGGCCAATCCCTATGCTCAACAATTTATCCCTCAAGCTAACCCTCAACCAAATCCCATAATGAACCCTCAATCATATGTGCCACAAGCTCAAGTGAACCAAGTGGGAAATCGACCGGTAAGACTTTGTAGGGATTTTATGACCCCAATGGCTACTACGGGTCATAGTCTTATTCGATTACCGGCCGTTGCGGCTAATAACTTGGAGATAAGGCAACATGTTTGGCATTTACTTGGGGACAATGCTCAATTTGAAAGAAAGGCGACGGATGATCCAAACACCTTCATCAATAATTTCCTTGAGGTATGCAAAACAGTGAAGATAAATGGGGTTGGTGAGGAAGCGGTTCGGCTACTTTTGTTCCTTTTTGCTCTAAAAGGGAAAGCAAGGGAGTGGTATTCATCTTTGGCTCATGACTCCCACCACACATGGGAACAAGTTGCAAGCACTTTCTTGCTCAAGTACTTTCCACCATCGAAGGCTCTTGACTTGAAGTCCGACATTTCTAAATTTGAGAAACTATTGGGTGAAGATTTGTTTGAGGCATGAGATCGGTTCAAAACTATGTTATGGAAATGCCCTCAACATGGATTCGAAGCATGGGATCAAGTGCATCTATTTTATAGAAATTTGGATGGTAGTTCAATGCAACAATTGAATGGAGCATGTGGAGGATCCATCATGGATTAGCACCGGATGTGGCATTGGCCACCATTGAGAGGATTTGTGAGAACAATAGGCAATGGAGTTCGGGAAGAAGGCAATTGAAGCATAAAAAGCCACTTGTGACCGCGCCACTGCTTCTTAGCGACCTACCACTGGTAGATGAGCCCGAAAGAAACTCCGAGTTGCATAATAAGGTGTTAGCCATGGAACAAAAGGTTGATGATCCGGCTTTAGAGAACAAGAAGGCCCGGTTATGTCAACTTTGTGGTGGTGAACATTCGGCTACGAATTGCACATCTCCAAATACACCACCAACAACTGTGCCAATGAAAGCTCAAATAGCACCTCAAGCCGGTACCTTAGTGGCTAATGCAAATTCATTGCAACAATCTTTGATGAATGCGTACGCTTTAGGGCAATTAAATGCGGGGCAAATGGATTTCAAACCTCTCACCACCTATGGCAATCCGGTGATTGAACCTATGGATATGAGTTTGATGTTGGATACACAACCCTATGATGCTAACTATGTGGGTCAAGGGCGTGTCCAAAATTATGACTTCCAAGGAGCTTCACAAAAAGTGGCGTGAGAATCCTAATTTGACTTTGGGTCGTGGTCCGAATCAAGGGCAATCCTCTTGGCCTCAACAAAGTCCTTCTTATCAAGGCAATCAAGCTCCACGATAACAACAATCCAGAACTTACCAACATCCGAATGCTCATCAAAACTACTCTCAAGGAAGCTATTCTCAACCCCCACCAATGGCTCTTATTCCACAAAAGAGCTCTACCGATATTCTCGTGGAGCAGTTTAACAAGACATTGCAAGAGCATGGAAGAATGCTCCAAGATCAAGGTCGGGAGCTAAGGGATACCAAGACAAATGTCAACAATACCACAGCTACATTCCAATCGGCAATACGGAATCTTGAAACTCAAGTGGGTCAATTGACCGAAAATGCTAATACCGCACCGGTTGGCGGCTTGCCAAGAAACACCGTGAGAAATCCTAAGGGTGTGAATGCTATCTCTACAAGAAGTTGCAAGGTGGTTGGTAGTGACATTGGGGTGATGACAAGCGTTGAAGATCATGGTAAAAGCAAAGTGGATGATATGGTAAGGGATGATAGTGAAGCTCAAGTTGTTGGAGAGCAAGATAGTGAAGCTCATAAGCAAGTTGAGGAGGCACCGAAGGTGACTAGCAAAGGGGACACAACCACTTCCAATCCACAAAGGAAAGGTACAAGTAGAAATGGTATGAATACTTCTTCTACACCTTTTGATTTGAGCACTTTACCTTTTCCCCCTAGAGGTCCTAAGAATGATGTGTTATCCAATAGTCAAAACAAGTTCCTTGACATCTTGCGCAAGGTTGAGATAAATATCCCTTTTGGTTGATGCTATAGCTAACATGCCTTCGTATGTTAAGCTTTTGAAGGGGATATTGTCCAACAAGACCAAGATAGATGAGGTGGTGTGCCTAAATGAAGAATGTTCTGCGGTCTTTCAAAACAAGCTTCCGCCTAAGAAGAAAGACCACGGATGTTTTCCAATCCCTTGCACCATTGGCTCTATTAGATTCCCGAAATCTTTATGTGACCTAGGTGCTAGTGTGAATCTCATGCCTAGGAGTATCTATGAAAGGTTTGGGCTAGGTAGGTTAACCGAGACCAATATGACTTTACAAATGGCCGACCAGACCCTTAGGAGACCTATGGGAATATTGGAGGATGTGTTAGTCCAAGTTGATAAGTTTGTGTTCCCGGCCGACTTTGTCGTGCTAGATGTTGCGGAGGACCCTAGAAACTCACTTTTTCTAGGAAGACCTTTTCTTGCCACCGGGAGTGCTAATGTAGATGTAGAAAAAGGTGATATTACTATGAGAGTGGGAGATGAGAGTGTGACCATGAATGTGTTTGATGCCATTAAGTACCCCCATGATGATATTGAGGAATGTGATGAAATTGAATCGATATATTCTTGTGTTTCCGAAGTTGCTAACACGCAGGGTTATCAAGAGCCAATGGAGGAGTGCTTAATGAAGTCTAGCACAATTCATGATGATAATGAAGAATTGCGAGAAGCGGCTTGTGAGTTGGAGGCAACGCCTTTTCTTGAGGCGTCATGGCATAAGTATCTAGAGCTTGGCCTAAACAGTGAGAAAATTAAGCCGTCTATTGAAGAGCCTGAAGCATGCAGGTTCTTAGATCTAAACGAATTAGATCTACGCGCAGCGGATGGATCATGATTCATATATCAAAACACATAATTAAAGGACTTAAACTACTACAAGGGGGTTTAAGATCATGTTACCAATAACAGGAAGAGAAGCCTTGATCTTCCGATGTGTTCTCCAAACGGCGGTTGGTGGACACCCTTCTTGATACACGAGCCTCCTTGATATGCAACACCAAGAAAAAAACTTGGAGTTTTTCTTCTTCTAAGACCCAAGACAAGAAAAATAATCTTTTCTCTCTTTTATGATGATGGTGGTCGAAATTTGCCTTACCATTAAGACTTGGGAGAACTCTCTTTATATAAGAGAGTAATCCTTGTCCTCCAAGGATTAAATAATTAAGAGATAATTATTCCATTAATCCTTTATTCCAAATAAAAGATAAATAAAATGATTATCCCAAACAAATTAGGATAAATCATATTATTATCTAATATTCCATGAATTATCAATTAACAAATAAAAGATAAATCACATGTCAAATAATTATCCAAGAAAACTAATTTCTCTCTAATTAAATGATGATATTGGCGCCACCTTTAGGGTCAAAAAGCCCACATAAAATGCCTTTTATGTGTATTATATTATTTAGCCCAACTAAATAATATCCATGCATATCAATTAATTAGCCCAACCAATTAATTATCACTGAGGCCCAAATAACAAGATTATTAGTCCGAATTACAGAAGCCACATCGGGGACCATGTACCTATAACCAGTAGCTCCAATAATTAATATTCATCAAACAGAATATAAATTATTAATTCGGGATTACGCCACCATAAACCCGAATCGAACTCTACCGATTATAGATGTATACTTATACTCAACCCATAGAGTAAATAAGTGTCCATTGATATAATCACTACATACGGATTAACCTCCATAGATTGTCCATTCTCGAGTGGGAAGTCTCCGTGAACCCGACTCGTAATATCTTATCCTTATTTACCATCAACCCCCGATGATCAATTAGTGCACATATCGACTAGTAGCTAATTAGTCAAATGCGAACTCCGGGATCGATCACTTTCTTAGGGCTAACAAATAAGGGATCTGTCTCTCTACTTCCCGCAGAAGGAATGGATTCCATGTCTATGAAAATCGAACTACTCACTCATCTCGGAGATAGTGCCAATGAGAAGTGGCTTGGAACACATATTTAAGTGAACCGTAACTAACACACCAAACACTACCCTAGGACAAGCAAAGACCTCGTGATCACCTCAGATTAAGGTTGATCCATATATGATCATCTAATGATTTAATAAGATTCATCGATTACGGAATTATACCGAGAAATTCAGATTAAATCGGTCCATCTCTATATGAATGCCATCATATATAAATGCCCCACGTAGGTACCCTCTACCGGCAGTCCGGATAAGACTATCACACCCTAAGGTGTTCTCAGGCGCATTATTGGTGTTTTAATCAAGAGACCCTAAACTCGATTAAGTTCACCACGGACTAACAGATTTAAGCATATCTCCACTAACTCAATCCTCACGTGTAATCCGTATTAATCGAGTTAAGTGGTTACATACTGATATACTTAGGGTTTGCAAAGCAGTGTATTACTTTACAAGCACAAAGCAAGTAATAAGGTGAGATAAATTCTGTCATTCATTATTAAAAACAATTACACAAATTGTCTTTCGGGCACTACACCTAACAATCTCCCACTTGCACGAAATGACAAGCAACGATTGTTTTTAGAGCACACCCTTTCTCATCTTATTCACAACACTCTCCAACTTGCTCTAAAAGCAGATGAGACATATCCATCAATGCCGTACCCTCCAAGCACTCGACTTGGTACACTGATTAGTTAAGTTGTCGACTCGACACGATCTTTAGGATTGAAACGTCGCCGGTCCTTCCAATCAGGCGGTACTCTCTCTCAATATGCTTATGACTTCTTATGACTGAGAAGATCCTTCTAAGCTATCTCTTCACTATTTTCACGATGAAGTGATATCGGCTTATCAGACCTGGAATTACTTCCAGACCAAAAAGGAAATTCTAAGCACTATGAGTAAACACTGAGCCCGAGATCAACTTAATGATCATCCTTAATCTGACTACAAGTCAGAATCAGTGTAGTCAACCATATTCAAGTTTGCACCTGAATATTCAAGCATATGATTCCTTGTTCTCTAAAGATACTTGAGTACGTACTAAACCGCTACTTATTGCTCAAATCCAAGATTCGATTGCAATTGACTCGTGTTAAGCTGACTTGCCCTTATCCCAGAGAGACTCTATCCCATTTTCTCTTTATCCGAAGATTTGGAGAATCATTCTTGAGAGGTAAGGTAGGACTACTCTCGTTGAATGTTGCATCCGTATATGCAAGATCATCTTATTCAATAAGATGGATGGGATAGCCAATGACTCATTCTCGTGAATTTGACCGAATTAAATTCTTAGAATATAGTCCACTCTCTCATCTAGAGAATCTTGGCGTGTCAGTTTCCAACTTCAGATAGCACACACATGTTGTTCCAACCGTTTCAGTGTTATCATTCATGAACACTATTACTACTACTTTACCAATATTGATATCCAATCTACGAAAAACTTATCAATATTCTGGTCAAGTCCACATATTTCAAAACATGCGACTTTTAATGACCGAGAGGTTCTCTTACATCCACAAAGGACATAAGTCCCGGCAGTCAACCTGTCATTTGTTCTAACCAAGAACCTTCTGTTCCGGATGAATCCAGACTCCATTTTACGGCAAGAAAGTCTCAGGGAATCACCCCTATTTTCTGCTTTATAACGAAATCTAGCAATACTGAGTGGTGAGAGAGTTCTAGGTCTGGTTAACTCTCTAATTTTTAGGGAATCACCCCTAGACCACTCAACTTTGTGCTGAAAGTTAAACTTTCATATTCATTCGACTCTTTTCGGCATAGAACCAATTACTCCCACTGGGCCTGAGACACTCAGGTGGTTCTACAAGAGGCTGAACAGAACTGGAGTACCAAAACTCCATTCACAGGGATAAGGTTTTCGAACCAACCTCTCGATCGTAATCCTATACTGACCCCAAAGAGCCACAGGTTATCAATCACCTCAGCAGTCTATAAAGTCCACACAACCATAATGGGTCAATGGTTAAACCATACTCCCACTGCGTTCTGGGTGGATTGACATTCTGATCTAGTAGTATTTATCAGTGTAATCACCAACAACCGATGTTGGACGTGGTCTGATTAAATCAGATAGTAACTTCCTTTGGGTAACCGTACTCCAAGGTCTAAGGCTGTTACTTATAGATTCTATCAGAAGAATTGTGACAGTCCAACTGTCACTTTCTGATCTCAAGAATCTTACAACCAACCTTCACTGCCTCATTAAGGTATTTCACGAACAAATACAACTGAACGTATGCGCAAAATCTCCACCCTACCTTCAAGCATTAAATGCTAAACGCCTACATTTATGGAAGTGGTGTGAACCGAATTCACTCATTATCCATAAATTCACTGGCATCTTCTAGGTAGACTTCTCGGTTTACATAATAATGTTAACCGTTATTTTGCAACCAATTATCTTAATCGAGTTTTAGTGTATTGTATTGTAGCACATTAATAACTATATCAGGCAAGTCTATGGTTTCTTCCTCAGTGAGAAACATTCCACTAGGAGGCAGCCGAGCAATAGTCCCAAGACTATGCGATAGCCTATTTCGAGCATGGAATACTCTATTCTCTCGCTAAAATCCAGAGACTCATCCTCGTATTCTTTTGATAAACTAAATCACGTTTCGAGTAGTTATCAGACAAAATGTCACCACTCAAAAAACTCCCACTAGCTTGTATCTCTCACTAGACCCCGAAGGTCGTGATGAACAAGCTATGTTACCCCTTCAAATTTATTACCCTCTCCCGTTTGAAAGGAAACTTAGTCATTGTTCCTTTGAGATAGTGTTCTTAGACTGGGAGATAGGAATCACCCTTAGCCAGTCGTCAGGTCTTATCTCTAGGATATATGCACTAATTAATAGATATTGAAGGGTCGTTTATCTTAATACGGAAACCTTTTATCTTTAATAGTTTTAGATGTGTTACACATACCTATTCAGCTTTTCTTAGTGGTTCTGTCTTTATCAAACAAAAGTCGAGTCATGATTCGCACTACAAATGTCATCTTCACTTTGTTTAAGGCAATCTGTAGTATCGAGATGAAAGTGAATCCATTTGTTTGAACGAATCAAAATGTAAAAATAAATTTTTTCGTGATATTCAAGGATAGAATCGAAATTCATTTCCTTATATCACTCCCACTATTATATTTGAAATAATCGCCCATTGTCTACTTTATTAATTGTTAATGCACGACTTCCTTGTTCTTTCAAAGAACTAAGCTACCGAGTCAAGTTACTCGGTTAAGAAAGTCGCTATGATTCATTGGTTAGTGATTCAAATCACTTTCCTTATCCTATACTTTCTTTAATTAATGTTTCGGTTTAGCCTCAAAACTTCAGTTAAGATGATTAACACTTATAGACATTCCTTCCCATTCTTAACTTTCCTTAAAAGGAAATAGTCTTGAACTAGCAGTTCGTTTGAGTAGACACTACTCGTGAACTGTGGGATGTCTAATGAAAGCGTTACCCTGTGGGACTTATTTTCTAATAAATCAGAAAAACATAAAAGCTCCCACCAGTTTATCGGTTCCAAATACCGTCTAACTAGCGACACTTTAATTGATGATTCTCCAATTTTTCTATTAGAAAATTTCTCGTGTAGACACTACACAATTAAAATTCACTAGAAGAATTTTATCGTCCCAATCATCTTTCAAACTAACTATGGTTGTCTCTCGTTCAACACGAGTGACATCAGTGACATACTTGTTTACGTCACTTAAGTCTTGAAGGCTCAAGAGAAATATCTCTTCCGAAAAATTAATCGCATGTGAGATTAATAGGTACAACGTTCTAATTACTAACCACTTTTTAACGAAGTCATTACTAGTCAATTTTACACTAGCAGTCTAGCACCTTAGAGAGATATATATAACAGTTGTAAATAAAATTGACAGAATAAATCCAAATCATACACTACTAATAAATTTTAGGAACATAAACTAAGTACTTATAGTCTATCCTACCGTTCCAAGGATTTAATCTAATGCCTCAAAGTGCGCTTAGGGTAGGTCAAAGAGGTTTCGATTATAATTGAAGATCAACTTGAGAATCGAACATCTCATTTGTGATCGTCAATCACCTTTCCTTTTTCAGCCAAGGTATTACCAAAATACCCTTTATGAGTGTGACCTACTGTTTCAGATCTTTAGGTAGACCCCGAGTGTGCCGCCTTAGGGTCGGTCAGTGACCCGGCGAGTACCCAAAATCCTATCCTTTCGGAGACCAAGCCTTGAATTTTGATAGCGGTGAAGGCCTTCCTTAGGGGGCCGAAATCAAAGCCGGCACGAGGCGTCACCATTCTCTCACGTTGCTTGTGTCAACAGTAGAGGCCGTGGGGTCGGCTGTCGCCTCTCCCGCTCCCACTCAATATTTTGAAAAAAAATGGTGGGTTTACTGATCACGTTTTTGGACTTGATGTTACATTAAGGAACAATAAATCATAGGCCCGAATGTTGTCGGTTATGTGGGCTAGCCCACCCGACCTATTCGTTAGAACATATGTGGCCGTGGGGACGGGTCAAGGCTAGAGAGCTCCGTTGAGCCGTAGTGACTCTTCGGATGGCTCAAGATTGCTGCACCCGTGCAAACGCCACACGTGGAGGGTGAAGTCGATTGAGCCGTAGCTATCGTTGACCACCCAACCGTGGTTAAACCACTTTCGAACCTGTTTGCCCGTGATTATCCAATCCTTAAACATCAAACATTCACGTAGACACTACGGAACGAAAACGTAATCTCGTCTTAGGTAAGGTGGAATTCACCGAGAATCAAACACCTTAACCACGAGGTTTCGGGATTTTACTCCTTATGCTTTCGCAGAGTAGGATTCACCGAGAATCCATCACCCAACCTCGACGATTGAAAAAACCCGTGTTCCTCGGTTTTTACCCTAATTAGTTTCTAATTAATATCAAACAATTAATTAAAACTAATCGTGTGTTTTATACATGCCTAACTAATTCCTCGAATTAATTTCTACATGTATGCATATGGAGTGGAATTCATGATATGATGCATGTCATGGAAATTTTCCGGTTCTACTCATACAATCTTCACATGTATACTAGTGCGGAAAGTAAATACCGAGATGGACCGTTGGCACCCCCGTAACTAATCTATTCGAAAAAAAATTAAAACCCTAATCTGCAGCTGTTAAAAATCTTCGACGATCGGCATATCAAACGAACTTGGATCAAGACGAAACTTTCCAGATCTTATCTTCATTCCTCGGGCTTCAATATGGACGGTTGGATCGGAGCTTTGACTTGTCAATCTTCCTCAGTGAGCCGCCCAACTTGCTGCTGAAACAGACTCTTACAGCAGCGCATCATATACTTCCCGAGGCCGATCGGGGATTAAGATGAATCCCGATCGTCCTGAAAATTGTATCTCACGTCCAAAACTCCATGATTATAGATCTGACCGGTCGGATATTCGTTTCAACCGTCCAATACTTTCCAGAAAATCGAGGAAGTCACAGTTAGGGTTTCTGTGAATCCTGCGTTTTTCTGTTACAGCTGCCTCTTCTCATCAACGATCGGACATCCAAACGGACTCTGATCGATGCCAAATTTTTTGAAATTGTTCATCCGCTTCCAATCTTGATTCTGACCGGAGGGATCTTCGTTTTAACGGCTCAAACAACGGAAAAAACGAAAAGACTAAACAGCTACTGTACAGATCTATTTTCTGGAAATTAAACTTGCAATAAAAATAAATTACATAATTTCCTATACTCATGTAAACGAAATTTTCATCGTTTATATGAGTTTACAATAGATCTAACGGGTAAACAGTGCCAACCCCCAATTCATCTCTTCAACCATAACAATTTATCACTGTCAATGCATAAAACAATAAATAAGATTTACCTACATGCAATTCCACTCCTTTAAGTCGTTTAATTACGATTATGACTATATAAATCGTGGAACCTGGCTCTGCTACCACATGAAGGATGCAGGTTTTTAGATCTAAACGAATTAGATCTACGCGCAGCGGATGGATCACGATTCATATATCAAAACACATAATTAAAGGACTTAAACTACTACAAGGGGGTTTAAGATCATGTTACCAATAACGGGAAGAGAAGCCTTGATCTTCCGATGTGTTCTCCAAACGGCGGTTGGTGGACACCCTTCTTGATACACGAGCCTCCTTGATATGCAACACCAATAAAAAACCTTGGAGTTTTTCTTCTTCTAAAGACCCAAGACAAGAAAAATAATCTTTTCTCTCTTTTATGATGATGGTGGTCGAAATTTGCCTTACCATTAAGACTTGGGAGAACTCTCTTTATATAAGAGAGTAATCCTTGTCCTCCAAGGATTAAATAATTAAGAGATAATTATTCCATTAATCCTTTATTCCAAATAAAAGATAAATAAAATGATTATCCCAAACAAATTAGGATAAATCATATTATTATCTAATATTCCATGAATTATCAATTAACAAATAAAAGATAAATCACATGTCAAATAATTATCCAAGAAAACTAATTTCTCTCTAATTAAATGATGATATTGGCGCCACCTTTAGGGTCAAAAAGCCCACATAAAATGTCTTTTATGTGTATTATATTATTTAGCCCAACTAAATAATATCCATGCATATCAATTAATTAGCCCAGCCAATTAATTATCACTGAGGCCCAAATAACAAGATTATTAGTCCGAATTACAGAAGCCACATCGGGGACCATGGACCTATAACCAGTAGCTCCAATAATTAATATTCATCAAACAGAATATAAATTATTAATTCCGGGATTACGCCACAATAAACCCGAAACTGAACTCTACCGATTATAGATGTATACTTATACTCAACCCATAGAGTAAATAAGTGTCCATTGATATAATCACTACAAACGGATTAACCCTCCATAGACTGTCCATTCTGAGTGGGAAGTCTCCGTGAACCTGACTCAGAATATCTTATCCTTATTTACCATCAACCCCCCGATGATCAATTAGTGCACATATATCGACTAGTAGCTAATTAGTCAAATGCACGAACTCCGGGATCGATCACTTTCTTAGGGCTAACAAATAAAGGGATGTCTCTCTACTTCCCGCAGAAGGAATGGATTCCATGTCTATGAAAATCGAACTACTCACTCATATGGAGATAGTGCCAATGAGAAGTGGCTTGGAACACATATTTAAGTGAACCGTAACTAACACATCAAACACTACCCGGGACAAGCGGCAGACTCGTGATCACCTCGGATTAAGGTTGATCCATCTATGATCATATAATGATTTAATAAGATTCCTCGATTACGGAATTATACGAGAAATTCAGATTAAATCGGTCAATCTCTATATGAATGCCATCATATATAAATGCCCCACGTGAAGTACTCCTCACCGGCAGTCCGGATAAGACTATCACACCCTAAGGTGTTCAGGCGCATTATTGGTGTTTTAATCAAGAGACCCTAAACTCGATTAAGTTCACCACGGACTAATGATTTAAGCATATCTCCACTAACTCAATCCTCACGTGTAATCCGTTAATCGAGTTAAGTGGTTACATAAAGATATACTTAGGGTTTGCAAAGTGATGTATTACTTTACAAGCACAAAGCAAGTAATAAGGTGAGATAAATTCTGTCATTCATTATTAAAAACAATTACACAAATTGTCTTTCGGGCACTACACCTAACAGAGCCACCAAAGGATTTGGAACTAAAGCCACTCCTGGAGCACCTTAAATATACTTTTCTTGAGTCCGATAATTTATTACCTTTGATTATTTCTACAGCATTAACATCTTTGCAGGAATAAAAGCTAATGAAAGTGCTAAGGAGTCATAAGAAAGCCTTTGGATGGAAGATGGTGGATATCCGGGGTATTAGCCCCGAGATTTGCAAGCACAAAATCATACTGGAGGAGGATGTGAAGCCGGTGAGGCAATGTCAAAGAAGGCTTAATCCACACCTTCAAGAGGTGGTGCGTAAGGACGTGGTGAAGATGCTAGAGCATGGAATCATCTACGCCATATCGGATAGCGAGTGGGTAAGCCCTACCCAAGTGGTGCCTAAAAAGGGAGGTATTACTGTTCAACCTAATGAAAACAATGAAATGATCCCTACCCGCTTAGTCACTAGCTATCGTGTTTGCATTGATTATCGAAAACTGAATGATGCCACTAGGAAAGATCACTTTCCTTTCCCTTTTTTTGATCAAATGCTAGAGAGGTTAAGTGGTCATGCTTTTTACTGTTTTCTTGATAGTTTTAGTGGCTATTACCAAATTTGCATCGATCCTAAGGACCAAGAGAAAACTACCTTTACATGTCCCTATGGTACCTTTGCCTTTTGGGTTGTGTAATGCACCCGCGACATTCCAAAGATGCATGACGGATATCTTTGCAGACATGATTGAGAAATTCTTGGAACTCTTTATAGATGACTTCAGTGTATTTGGAGACTCCTTTGATGATTGTTTGAGTAATCTTGATAAATTTTTGCAAAGGTGTGAAGACACCAATCTTGGGCTTAATTGGGAAAAGTGTCATTTCATGGTAGAAGAGGGCATAGTGTTAGGCCATAAGATTTCACGTAAGGGGATTGAAGTTGAAAGAGCCAAGGTTGTGGCTATTGAGAAATTGCCCGTCCCCATGAACTTGAAGACCTTTCGGGCTTTTCTTGGTCATGCGGGTTTTTACCGGCGTTTTATCAAGGATTTCTCCAAGATTACTAGGCCACTTACACTCTTTCTCACAAAAGACACTCCCTTCATTTTCACTCAAGAGTGCGTTGATGCTTTTCACAGGCTTAAGAAGTTATTAGTGACCGCACCGATTCTAGTTGCACCTGATTGGTCACGTGAGTTTTAGGTTGTGTGATGCTAGTGACACTGCTGTAGGGCCTGTTTTAGGGAAGAAAGTTGATAAGATATTTAAGCCTATTTACTATTCTATTCACACACTTAATCCCGCACAATCCAAGTATGCCACGACCGAAAAGAAATTGCATGCTGTTGTTTTTTCTTTTGACAAGTTTCGGTCGTATTTAGTTGGGTCTAAAGTGATAGTGCACACCGATCATGCTGCGTTGAGGTACTTATTTGCAAATCAAGAGGCAAAACCCCGCTTATTGTGGTGGATTTTGCTTCTTCAAGAGTTCGATGTGCAGATTAAGGATATGAAGGGTTGTGAAAACATGGTAGCGGATCACTTGAGTCGTATGACGGTAGATGAGGAAATGAGAAGATTTGAGAAGGAAATCAATGAATCTTTCCCGGATGAGTAGTTGATGGTAGTTGACGCGATGCTTCCGGTGAAAAGGAGTGCTCATGAGCAACGGGGTAGGTATGGTGACCCATGGTATGCCCCTTTTGTGAACTTTCTTGCTTGTGGGTATGTGGATCCTAGTTTGAAGGATTACCAACGCAAGAAGTTCTATAGTGATATTCGATTTTACTTACGGGATGATCCATATCTATTTAGACATTGCTCGGATGGTATAATTAGGAGGTGTGTGCATGATAGCGAGATTAGGAATATCCTTTCGTTTTGTCTTGACCGGGAAGCCGGTGGTCATCTTGCGGGAGACAAAACCGATCTCAAAGTGCTCCAAAGTAGCTTTTATTGGCCAACAATCTTTCGTGACTCATATGCCTATGTGAAAGCTTGTGACGCATGTCAACGGGTAGGTAGGATCTCTAGGAAAAATGAGATGCCCCAAAAGCCGATCCTAGAGTGTGAGGTGTTTGATGTTTGGGGACTGGACCTTATGGGACCTTATCCTTCATCGTATAACAATAAGTATATCCTAGTTGCGTGTGATTATGTGTCGAAATGGGTAGAAGCCATAGCATTCCCTACTAATGATAGGAATGTGGTCATCCGGTTCATTAAAAATCATATCTTTGCTCGTTTCGGGGTGCCACGTGCTATCATTAGTGATAACGGTAGTCACTTCCACAACCGTCCTTTTAACACGCTTCTAGCTAAGTATGGGGTCAAGCATAAGTTAGGAACAACCTATCACCCACAAACTAGTGGCCAAGTCGAAGTGAGTAACCAGGGGATTAAGTGTATCCTTGAGAAAACCGTTAATTCACACCCTAAGGATTGGGCCAATAAGTTAGATGATGCGTTATGGGCCCTTAAAACCGCCTTTAAGACTCCCATAGGCATGTCTCCCTACATGTTGGTGTATGGGAAGTCTTGCCATTTACCCGTAGAGCTTGAACATAAGGCATATTAGTCTACCCGGTTCTTTAACTTGGATGAGGGTCTGGTAGGAGAGAGGCGGTTAGCACAGCTAAACGAGTTAGATGAGTTTCACCTTAGAGCTTACGAGAGTGCGAGAGACTATAAGGAAAAGACTAAGTTACTTCACGATAGAGCCATTAAGCCTCGAGAGTTTAAGGAAGGTGACGAGGTCCTCCTTTATAACACTCGCCTTCACCTTTTTCAAGGGAAACTCAAATCTTGTTGGTCGGGTCCTTATCTAGTTTCTAAGGTATACCCCTCCGGTGCCGTCAAAATCATTCACCCAACCACAGGGACGTTTGTTACAAATGGTTTCCGGTTGAAGAGGTATGAAAGATTACATTTCGACGAGGCACTCGAGGTCATTCTCCTTAAGGACCCCACCCCTTGTGTTGGTTCGTGTGAGTCCTATCAAGGACTATAAAATTGACAATCAAATCGTATAATTCCATCAAACTTCTTTCTATCCACCAATTCCATATTTGTGTCAACGGTATAACTCTAAAGTTGACATTGTATACATCATTCCGTCGAGCCAACGACGTAAAACAAAGGTGCTTGGGGGAGGCATCCCACCGTTTCTAGGTTTTTTCTTTAGTTTATAGGTGTTAGGAGTGATCTAGGTGGTTAATTTAGGGAGTTTTAGCCTCAAAGTAACTGTTTTGGGTTCCCGACCTGTTTAGCGCGCGCCTGACATGTTAGCACACGCCAAAATCCACCCAACTCTCTGTTCAGCCTCTGTCTGCAGTTAGCGTACGCTAACCTGTTTGGCGTCCGCTGCACTTGAACAGAGAGTTAAAATCCGTCCCTTTTCCTCTTTGGCGCCTGCCAACACCATTGGCACCCGCCAAGCTCACCTTTTTAATCCACCTTCACCTATTACCCTTTTCAATTCTCACCCGACTTTCAACTCCCACCCCCTCTATTCTCCAGCCATTTTCAGCCCGCTCACCCCGATTCTGGCCATAACCAACGCAAATCGCCACCCCACCTCCCCAGATAACGTATTCAACCTCAGCCACCCTTTATCTCACCCTCACAATCTTTCTCCACCCTCGTTTTCCTCCTCCATCGTAGCCCCTATGGCGTTGTCACTTCCTTCAACCGAAAACTCCATTAACACCGTCCTGATGCATCCTCCGGCCGGCCACCATTCTAAAATTCGTTTTGGCTGTAATTTGGTAAGTATGGCTTGATTACCTTGTCAATTTTCGAATTTTAGGGTTGGGCAGTACCAATTTCCTCTTTTCAACTGTAACTTATTTGAGCTTTTGTGTTTTGCTTTGTTTTTGTTCCTTGGTGATGGTGGATTGGTTGTTTGACTGTGGTGTTGATTGTTGATTGTTGGTGTTTGTGATGGTGGTTTGTGGTGGTCTTTGGTTTTCTATTGATGTGGGTGTGGTGCTATTTGTTTTCATGGTGTTTGGTGATGGATGGTATGGGTTTTGGTTGGATTTGTGGTACATTCTTGGACAATGTCTGAGGTGTGGTGTTGATTTAATCTTGGTTTGTTGATGAATTGTGGATGTGTTGGTTTTTTTTTTGCCCACAACCTTAGGCACATGGCTCCTAAACGTCCCCAAACCGACGCCTCTTCCTCCGGTAAAGGCAAGGGCAAAGCCAAGGCTAAAGCTTCGGCTAAGCCAAAGGCCAATCCCCAGAAAAAGGCCCGAACTGCACAAGCCCCTTTCACAATCCACAGTCCAACTGCCTTGCGTTCTAACCCTCCTAGAGGCCCTCACCTTCCAGACGACCCTCTTCCTTTAGAACAACGTTTTACTTCCACTCAAGCCTACCGCAATTATATGCAAGTTTACCGTAAAAGGAATTCCACCCTTCAGCGAGCCCTTGATACTTCTAAGGCCGACAGTGCCTTTGTCCAAAACCTTAGGGACCGTAAGTGGGGCAAAATCATGACCGCACCCGTCAATCCACCCAACATGTCCATTTTCCGTGAGTTTTGGGGAAATTTCTCGGTGGTTGATCTTGAGTGTGGTGTCGTCTTGGTCAGAGGTGTTGATATCCCCTTCTCCCCTGAGGCCATTAACTCTCACTTTTTTATCCCTGAAGTCCCCGATGAGGCCGACTAAAAAACCATCCTTGAGGCCAAGAGAGTTGGGGGTGTGGATCACCAAGAGGAGGGTAGGTTAGCCCTTTGTCCACAAGTCCCTTGGAACATCAATAGCTCGGGGGTCCGGCTTGACATTAGTGCCCCGGAGTGGCCGGTTAATTCGAGAGTCATTTCACGTTTTGTCCTTAGCCGTCTCCGTCCTCGTGAGAACATCACCAACCTCAAGCTTCCCGACTTTGACTTATCTACGAGTCTTTCAAGGATGTCCGTCACGACCGTTCTAGGAGCATTATCTTTCCACACCTCATCTGTGAGCTTGCACATGGTGTCCAAGTCCCTATTTATGATGATGATGATACTGGTGGGAAGAAGTCGGGATGGATTGTTAGACACAGTACCTTAGCACATCCTCTCGACACCCCTTCTTCCTCCAGGGCTCTTAGGCCACCCCGTAGCCGATCTTCTGCACCACCCGCCTCCACTCTTTCCACCTTTGAGAGACACATGTTTACTACTGCCGCTGCACAGAGGGAGTGGGCGGAGGATCAGAGGCTCGTCCTTGCTAGTATTGTCCGGGCCTTACGAGTTTCGGGTGGCCCTTCTGTTAAGGATATCCTCCATGCTCCTGCTGCCTCTTATGTCTATCCTGGAGAGCTGGACACTTTCCTCACCTGGGCTGGTTTTACTGAGGGGGGAGCTAAGGAGGCTGAGACTCGTGAGGGCGGTGAGGGTGATGATGCTAGTGGTGATAGTTCAGAGGAGAGTGTTGAGGAGGATTCAGTGTCTTCTAATGGTAGTTCTTTAAGGGAAGATGAGGAGGCTGTAGACACATCAGTACATGGTACAGAGGGCACATATGTGGTGGTTGATTACCAGGCAGGTTCAGTGACTACTGAGGAGGGACAGTCAGTGTTAGGAGTTACTCAGACACCAGCCTCCGCTGCTCTAGAGTCCTCCGCAGACCCAGCTGCAGAGTACTTGCTCGATGAGCCGACTTAGGCCTAGGTCTAGAACTTTATTGTTTTGCACAGCTATTTTCTACGTTTAGACTAGTGTTGAGTCTGTTTCCTTTGATTAATTTGGAGATGTAAGCCCTCCAGGGAACTTGACTCTTTCTTTCTTCTTTATTTTATTCTGTACATGGATTGGTATCACTTTGGCCCGGTTTGGCCTTTATTTTATGCATGGATGGTTATTTTCGCTTTTAGTATCTTTTCATCTCATGTGATCCAAGTATGGTACTTTTGGTTTCATATGCGAGTGTATGTGACTTTGAGCTTTTTGATTATATCTTGATATTTGTTGCTTGCTTGTGGCATGGTGGCTGTTCCCCGTGCATGCGTTTCTTGGTTTTTCTCTCTTGCTTCAGATATTCAATGATGGAGCTTCATGGATATGTCTTATACACTATTTCGCGCCTTTCTGCCGGGTTCAGCTAAGCATTCTTCCCTTTTTCATTCACACACTAAGGACAGTGTTGCATTTAAAGTGAGAGGTGGTAGGCTTAGCTATTGTTAAGCACTTCGTTGTTCTTTTTGAGCCATTGTGTTGCATGCTTAGTGTTTGGTCACTTCTTTAGTAAATTTGAGCAATTTCTAAAATTTTCCAAGGTTTTGATGTTACATTAGTGTGTTGAGTCGTCATGTTGATAGGGTAAACGGTTTAGTAAATGTCTGAATACATACTACTTGGCTTACTACCTTATCTTGGAAATGGGATTTTCATGCACGTATTGAAGGATGCAGGTTCTTAGATCTAAACGAATTAGATCTATGCGCAGCGGATGGATCACGATTTATATATCAAAACACATAATTAAAGGACTTAAACTACTACAAGGGGGTTTAAAATCATGTTACCAATAACGGGAAGAGTCGCCTTGATCTTCCGATGTGTTCTCCAAACGGCGGTTGGTGGACACCGATCCTTGGATTTGAAACCTCCTTGATATGCTTTCAAGAAAAACTCTAAGTTTTTCTTCAACCAAAAACCCAAGACAAGAAACAAATTTTTCTCTCTTTATTCTAGTGTGGGGCGAAATTTTGCCTTGTAATTTCCTTGGAATAACTCTCCTTTTATAGGAGAGTAAATCCTTGGCCTCCAAGTTTCTAATTAATTAAATAAATAATTAAAAGAAATCACAATAAAGGATAATTCCATTTATAAAAGATTGTGATTAATCAATCAATCAATTACAAATCAATTATCTTTTATTAATTAATTATTTAACAAGTAAATAATTAATCACACAAGAAAATCAATTCTTGCCCTTTTAATAGCTAGAGGCGCCACACACTAGGGTTTAGGGCCCACGAAAATATCTTTTCGTGTATTATATTATTCAAACCCAACTAAATAATATTTTGCATATCAATTAATTAGCCAAACCAATTAATTATCAATGAGGCCCAAAACAGGAAAAAACATCCCAATTACAGGAGCCACATCGGGGACCATGGACTATAACCGATGAGCTCAATAATTAATTATTCATCGAATGTAATAAGTACATTAATTATTAATTCGGGATTACGCCACCATAAACCCAAATCGAACTCTACCGATTATAGATATATACTTATACTCAACCCATAGAGTGAATAAGCGTCCATTGATATAATCACTACATACGGATTAACCTCCATAGATCGTCCATTTCGAGTGGGAAGTCTCCGTGAACCCGACTCGAATATCTTATCCTTATTTACCATCAACCCCACGATGATCAATTAGTACACATATCGACTAGTAGCTAATTAGTCAAATGTGAACTCCCGGGATCGATCACTTTCTTAGGGCTAACAAATAAGGGGATTGTCTCTCTACTTCCCGCATGAGGAAGGAATGGATTCCATGTCTGTGAAAATCGAACTACTCACTCATCCGGAGATAGTGCCAATGAGAAGTGGCTTGGAACACATATTTAAGTGAACCGTAACTAACACATCAAACACTACCCGGGACAAGCAAACACCTCGTGATCACCTCGGGATTAAGGTTGATCCATATATGATCATCTAATGATTTAATAAGATTCCTCGATTACGGAATTATATCGAGAAATACAGATTAAATCGGTCCAAATCCTATATGAATGCCATCATATATAAATGCCCTCACGTAGGTACCCTCTACCGATCGTCCGGATAAGACTATCACACCCTAAGGTGTTTAGGGCGCATTATTGGTGTTTTAATCAAGAGACCCTAAACTCGATTAAGTTCACCACGGACTAACAGATTTAAGCATATCTCCACTAACTCAATCCTCACGTGTAATCCATACACCGAGTTAAGTGGTTACATACTGATATATACTCGGGGTTTGCAAAGAGTGTATTATTTACAAGCACAAAGCAAGTAATAAGGTGAGATAAATTTCTGTCATCCATTAAAAACAATTACACAAATTGTCTTTCGGGCACTACATCTAACAATCTCCCACTTGCACGAAATGACAAGTAACGATTGTTTTTAGAGCACACCCTTTCTCATCTTATTCACAACACTCTCCCACTTGCTCTAAAAGCGGATGAGACATATCCATCAATGCCGCACCCTCCAAGCACTCGACTTGGTACACCGATCGACTTGGTTGTCGGCCCGAGACGATCTTTAGGATCAAACGTAGGCGGTCCTTCCAATCAGCGGTACTCTCTCTCAATATGCTTTTGACTTTATGACCGAGAAGATCCTTCTAAGCTATCTCTTCACTATTTTCACGATGAAGTGATATCGCTTATCGGACCGGAATTACTCCTGCACCAAAAAGGAAATTCTAAGCACTATGAGTAAACACCGAGCCCGAGATCAACTTAATGATCATCCTTAATCGACTACAAGTCGAATCATTGTAGTCAACCATATTCAAGTTTGCACTGAATATACAAGCATATGATTCCTCGTTCTCTAATGATACTTGAGGGATTACTAAACCGCTATTTTATGCTCGAATCCGAGATTCGACTACTATTGACTTGTGACAACCTCGACTTGCCGTTATCCAAGAGAGACTCTATCCCATTTTCTCTTTATCCGAAGATTTGGAGAATCATTCACGAGAGGTAGGGTAGGACTACTCTCGATGAATGTTGCAACCGTGATATGCATAATCATCTTATTCAATAAGATAGGTGGGATAGCCAATGACTCATTCTCGTGAATTTGACCGAATCAAATTCTTAGAATATAGTCCAATTCTCTCATCCAGAGAATCTTGGCGTGTCAGTTTCTGACTTTAGATAGCACACACATGTTGTCTCCAATCTGTTTAAATGTTATCATTCATGAACACTAATACTACTATTTTACCAATATTGATATCCAGTCTACGAAAAAACTTATCAATATTTTGGTCAAGTCCACATATTTTAAAACATGTGACTTTTAAATGACCGAGAGGTTCTCTTAAATCCACAAAGGATATAAGTCATGGCAGTCTTCCTACCAATGGTTCTTTCTGAATAAATTAAGATATCGTTAGTCTCGCAAAAAGGTATTAGGGAATCACCCCTATCTTCTGCTTTGTAACGAATCCGTTATTCATTCTCACTAAAAACCTTCATTCGAATGAATTTGATTCCGTTGTTCGGCATGAAAGTCTCGGGGAATCACCCCTATTTTACGCTTTAACGAAATCTAGCAAGACCGAGTGGTGAGAGAGTTCAAGGTCCTGGTTAACTCTCTCGCTTGTCGAGGGAATCACCCCTGTACCACTCAACTTTGCTATTTGAAAGTTTAAACTTTCCGATTCATTCGACTCTTTTCTATGTAGATCCAATTGCTCCCAATCTGGCCTCGAGACACTCGTGGGTGGTTCTACAATAGATCGAACAAAACCTGGAGTATAAAAACTCCATTTACTGGGTTAAGGTGTCAAACCAACCTCTATGATCGAGAATCTTATACTGACCCACTAAGAGCCATAGGTTATCAATCACCCCAAAGAGATCCGTAAAGTCCACAAAACTACAATGGGTCAATGGTAAACCATACTCCCACTGTGTCTTGGGTGGATTGACATTCTGATCTAGTAGTATTTATCAATGTGATCACCAACAACTAATGTTGGACGTGGTCTGATTAAATCAGATAGTAACTTCCTTTGGGTAACCGTACTCCAAGGTCTAAGGCTGTTACTTATAGATTCCATCAGAAGAATTGTGACAGTTCAACCGTCACTTTCTGATCTCAAGAATCTTATAATCAACCTTCACTCGTCTCATTAAGATATTTCACGAACAATCACAATCTCGAACGTATCATAAAATCCCGATCCTACCTTCAAGCATTAAATGCTAAATGCCTACATTTATGGAAGTGGTGTGAACCGAATTCACTCATTATCCATAAATTCACTGGCATCTTCTAGGTAGACTTCTCGGTTTACATAATAATGTTAACCGTTATTTTGCAACCAATTATCTTAATCGAGTTTAACAGTGTATTGTAGCACATTAATAACTATATCAGGCAAGTCTATGGTTTCTTCCTCAGTGAGAAACATTCCACTAGGAGGCAGGCCGAGCATCAGTCCCAAGACTATGCGATAGCCTATTTCTGAGCATGGAATACTCTATTCTCTGCTAAAATCAGAGACTCCTCCTCGTATTCTTTTGATAAACTAGATCACATTTCGAGTAGTCATCAGACAAAATGTCACCACTCAAAACCTCCCACTAGCTTGTATCTCTCACTAGACCCCGAAGGTCATGGTGAACAAGCTATGTTACCCCTTCAAATCTATTACCCTTTCCCGATTGAAAGGAAACTTAGTCATTGTTCCTTTGAGATAGTGTTCCTAGACTGGGAGATAGGAATCACCCTTAGCCAGTCGTCAGGTCTTATCTCTAGGATATATGCACTAATTAATAGATATTGAAGGGTCGTTTATCTTAATACGGAAACCTTTTACCTTTAATAGTTTTAGACGTGTTACATATACCTTTTCAGCATTTCTTAGTGGTTCTGACTTTATCAAACAAAAGTCCGAGTCTCGGATTCGTACTACAAATGTCATCTTCACTTTCTATGAGGCAACAATATATCGAGTTGAAAGTGAATCCATTTGTTTCAACGAACCAGTAAGCGAAAAATAAATTTTTTCGTGATATTCAAGGATAGAATCAAATTCATTTCCTTATATCACTCCACTACTATTATAGTGAAATTACCGCCCGTTGTTACTCTATTAATCGTTAATGCACGACTTCCTTGTTCTCCCAAAGAACTAAGCTACCGAGTTAAGTTACTCGGTTAAGAAAGTCGCTAAGGATTCATTGGTTAGTGATCGAAATCACTTTCCTTATCCTATACTTTCTTTAATTAATGTTTTGATTTAGCCTCAAAACTTTAGTTAAGATGATTAACACTTATAGACATTCTTTCCCATTCTCAACTTTCCTTAAAAGGAAATAGTCTTGAACTAGCAAGTTCAATTGAGTAGACACTATTCGTGAACTGTGGGATGTCTAATAAAAGCGTTACCCAGTGGGACTAATTTTCTAATAAATTAGAAAAACATAAGATAAAAGCTCCCACTAGTTTATCGGTTCCAAATACCGTCTAACTAGCGACACTTCAATTTATGATTCTCCAATTTTTCTATTAGAAAATTTCTTGTGTAGACACTACACCATTAAAATTCACTAGAAGAATTTTATCGTCCCAATCATCTTTCAAACTGACTACAGTTGTCTATCGTTCAACACGATTGACAACAGTGACATACTTATTTACGTCACTTAAGTTTTGAAGGCTCAAGAGAAATATCTCTTCCGAAAAATTAATTGCATGTAAGATCAATAAGTACAACGTTCTAGTTACTTACCACTTTTTAACGAAGCCATTACTAGTCAATTTTACACTAGCAGTCTAGCACCTTAGAGAGATATTTATAACAGTTGTAAATAAAATTGACAGAAAATAAATCCAAATCATACACTACTAAAATTTTAGGAACATAAACTAAGTACTTATAGTCTATCCTACCGTTCCAAGGATTTAATCTAATGCCTCAGTGCCGCCTTAGGGTAGGTCAAAGAGGTTTCGATTAATATTGAAGATCAGATTGAGAATCGAACATCTCAGTATGATCATCAATCACCTTTCCTTTTCAGCCAAGGTACTACCAAAAATACCCTTTATGAGTGTGACCTCATTGTCTCGCATTTTTAGGTAGACCCGAGAGTGTGCCGCCTTAGTGGTCGGTCGGTGACCCGACGAGTACCCAAAATCCTATCCTTTCGGAGACCAAGCCTTGAATTTTGATAGCGGTGAAGGCCTTCCTGCCAGGGGGCGAAATCAAAGCCGCACGAGGCGTCACCATTCTCTCACGTTGCTTGTGTCAACATGGTAGAGGCCGTGGGGTCGGCCGTCGCCTCTCCCGCTCCCACTCAATATTTTGAAAAAGTGGTGGGTTTATCGATCACGTTTTGGACTTGATGTTACATTAAGGAACAATAAATCATAGGCCCGAATGTTGTCGGTTAAGTGGGCTAGCCCACCCGACCTATTCGTTAGAACATATGTGGCCGTCGGACGGGTCAAGGCTAGGAGAGCTCCGTTGAGCCGTAGTGGCTCTTCGGATGGCTCAGTATTGCTGCACTTCGTGCAAACGCCACACGTGGAGGGTGAAGTCGATTGAGCCGTAGCTACTGTTGACCACCCAACCGTGGTTAAACCACTTTCGAACCTGTTTGCCCGTGATTATCTAATCCTTAAACATCAAACTTTCACGTAGACACTACGGAACAAAAACATAATCTCGTCTTAGGTAAGGTGGAATTCACCAAGAATCCAACACCTTAACCACGAGGTTTCGGGATTTTACTCCTTATGCTTTCGCAGAGTGGGATTCACCGAGAATCCATCACCCAACCTCGACGATTGAAAAAACCCGTGTTCCTCGGTTTTTACCCTAATTAGTTTCTAATTAATATCATACAATTAATTAAAACTAATCGCGTGTTTTTATACATGCCTAACTAATTCCTCGAATTAATTTCTACATGTATGCATATGGAGTGGAATTCATGATATGATGCATGTCATGGTAATTTTCCGGTTCTACTCATACAATCTAAACATGTATACTAGTGCGGAAAATAAACACCGAGATGGACCGACCGTTGCACCCCGTATCTAATCTATTAGAAAAATAAATTAAAACCCTAATCTGCAGCTGTTAAGAATCTTCGACGATCAGCATATCAAACGAACTTGGATCGGGACGAAACTTTCCCGATCTGATCTTCATTCTTCGGACTTCAAGATGGACGGTCGGATCTTATCTTTGACTTGTCAATCTTCCTCAGTGAGCCGCCCAACTTGCTGCTGAAACAGACTCTTACAGCAGCGCATAATTTACTTCCCGAGGCCGATTGGGGATCAAGATGAATCCCGATCGTCCTGAAAATTTTATCTCACGTCCAAAACTCCATGATTATCGATCTGACCGGTCGGATTTTAATTTGAACGGTCCAATTGTTCCCAGAAAATCGAAGAAGTCACAGTTAGGGTTTCTGTGAATCCTGCGTTTTTCTGTTACAGCAGCCACTTCGCAGCAACGAACGGAAACCCAAACGGACTCTGATCGACACCAAAATTTGTGGGATTGTTCATGAACTTCCAATCTTGATTCTGACCGGAGGGATCTTCGTTTTAACGGCTCAAACAACGGATAAAACGAAAATACTAAACAGCTAATGTACAGATCTACTTACAGGAAATTAAACTTGCAATAATAAATAAATTACATAATTTCCTATACTCATATGAACGAATTTTCATCGTTTATATGAGTTTACAATAGATCTAACGGGAAAACGGTGCCAACTCCAATCCATCTCTTCAACCATAGCAATTTAAAAATTATTAATGCATAATAATAAGCAAAATATCACCTACATGCAATTCCACTCCTTTAAATCGTTTAACTACGATTATGACTATATAAATCGTGGAACCTGTCTCTGATACCACATGAAGGATGCAGGTTCTTAGATCTAAACGAATTAGATCTATGCGCAGCGGATGGATCACGATTTATATATCAAAACACATAATTAAAGGACTTAAACTACTACAAGGGGGTTTAAAATCATGTTACCAATAACGGGAAGAGTCGCCTTGATCTTCCGATGTGTTCTCCAAACGGCGGTTGGTGGACACCGATCCTTGGATTTGAAACCTCCTTGATATGCTTTCAAGAAAAACTCTAAGTTTTTCTTCAACCAAAAACCCAAGACAAGAAACAAATTTTTCTCTCTTTATTCTAGTGTGGGGGGCGAAATTTTGCCTTGTAATTTCCCTTGGAATAACTCTCCTTTTATAGGAGAGTAAATCCTTGGCCTCCAAGTTTCTAATTAATTAAATAAATAATTAAAAAGAAATCACAATAAAGGATAATTCCATTTATAAAAGATTGTGATTAATCAATCAATCAATTACAAATCAATTATCTTTTATTAATTAATTATTTAACAAGTAAATAATTAATCACACAAGAAAATCAATTCTTGCCCTTTTAATAGCTAGAGGCGCCACACACTGGGGTTTAGGCCCATGTAAAATATCTTTTTCATGTATTATATTATTCAAACCCAACTAAATAATATTTTGCATATCAATTAATTAGCCCACCAATTAATTATCAATGAGCCCCAAAAACAGGAAAAAACATCCGAATTACAGGAGCCACATCGGGGACCATGGACCTATAACCAGTAGCTCCAATAATTAATTATTCATCGAACAGAATAAGTACATTAATTATTAATTCCGGGATTACGCCACCATAAACCCGAAACTGAACTCTACCGATTATAGATATATACTTATACTCAACCCATAGAGTGAATAAGCGTCCATTGATATAATCACTACATACGGATTAACCCTCCATAGACTGTCCATTCTGAGTGGGAAGTCTCCGTGAACCCGACTCAGAATATCTTATCCTTATTTACCATCAACCCACGATGATCAATTAGTACACATATCGACTAGTAGCTAATTAGTCAAATGTGAACTCCCGGGATCGATCACTTTCTTAGGGCTAACAAATAAGGGGACTGTCTCTCTACTTCCCGCAGGAAGGAATGGATTCCATGTCTGTGAAAATCAGAACTACTCACTCATCTGGAGATAGTGCCAATGAGAAGTGGCTTGGAACACATATTTAAGTGAACCGTAACTAACACATCAAACACTACCCCGGGACAAGCAGCACCCTGTGATCACCTCAGGATTAAGGTTGATCCATATATGATCATCTAATGATTTAATAAGATTCCTCGATTACGGAATTATATCGAAAATCTGATTAAATCGGTCCGAATTCTATATGAATGCCATCATATATAAATGCCCCACGTAGGTACCCTCTACCGATTGTCCGGATAAGACTATCACACCCTAAGGTGTTCAGGCGCATTATTGGTGTTTTAATCAAGAGACCCTAAACTCGATTAAGTTCACCACGGACTAACAGATTTAAGCATATCTCCACTAACTCAATCCTCACGTGTAATCCATACACCGAGTTAAGTGGTTACATCTGAGATATACTCGGGGTTTGCAAAGATGTATTATTTACAAGCACAAAGCAAGTAATAAGGTGAGATAAATTCTGTCATCCATTAAAAACAATTACACAAATTGTCTTTCGGGCACTACATCTAACACGTATTGCTTCGATTTCATGAACCATGGTAACTAGTGACCGATTATGGTAGACTTAGACACAATTCGTCTACCTAGAACTCATACCATTAACTTCGAGACGAAATATAAATGCCGACTTTGGTAGATTTTGGGACGATAGTTATGGCATTTCTTTGACCTAACTAGATCCAGATAGCCATCCCATGACATATTCCACAGTAACCCTTCTAAGCCTTGGTAGGATGGTTAGACCCCAATCCGACATTTAGCCATTCGTTTGTAGCCCGTAATTTCCCGACCCCCAAGCCTTTTATGGTCTACGTTTCCTTGGACACCCTACGAGTCAAGCTTAATCTTTTTATTTCGAGCACACTTGCTAAAGCAAGTGTGGGGTGGTAGAGGTGTATGTATGTATAGAGGAGTTGGTTTTTACGAGCTATTTTCACGATTTGGAGGGGAGGAGCTCATTTTTATATTGTATGTACGTGATGGCCTTTGACTCAAACCTATTTAAATTGTATAGTGAAGCTTTCTAAATTCAAAAAGTTTCTTGTCTTGAAAAAAGAAAAGAAAAGAGAAAAGTCAAAAGAAAATGAAATCAATCAAAGAAAGCTTGCAATAAAAGTCAATAAAAGTGTAATAAAGGTTGAGTCAAAGAAAGCCAAGTGTTTTGGGATTCATGTTGTGATTTGTTATATGATGTTGGTGTTTGGGATGAATCCTTAATATAGAAACATGATTCTTGTATGCTTTTGCCTCGTTACACTTGAGACATAGTGTGATATGGCATTTTATTTCATGGATCATGTTTCGAGTTTCATTTTTGAGCTAGAGAAGGGGAGAGCTAGCTACGTTATGCATTGATACACCCGGTGATTAAGCTTGCTCATTTTTATCTCTTTGTTGTTTATTCCCCATAAATTCCCTTCAGTTAGCCCCGTCCCTAGCCTAACGTTACAACCATGCAAGTCCTACTTGACCTTACTTAGCCTTGGTTGGCCCCGATTAGTGGAGATGCTTATGAAGTATGAGCCTATGGTGTAGTCGTATTAACCTAGCATCCATAACCCAAACCGGTATACCGTGGTAAATGTAGGAGAAGCTATTCACACACACACACATCCCGTTTTCTTGATAAGGTAGGGTTAAGTTGTATGCATTTACTCATTTACTTCCCGATTGTCTTTGATGTGTGATTGATTTGACCTACGCGTGTAACGTTGACTCATTGGACTCTTTTAGAACGCTCATTTTGCTCGAGGGTGAACAAACGCTAAGTGGGGGGTGGTTGAAGAGATTCAACTTTACTATGCTCCGGTGCATGTTTCAACTCCCTTTTACGGCACTTTTGGTTCATTCCGGGTAGTTTTAGACCTTATTTAGGGCAAAAATTGCATTACACGTCCACCATGGGGTAAACCATCATATAGATGGAAAACCTCGGCATTTTACGATGTTTTTGGACCTTTTCGAGCCCTATGTATCTTTGTGGAATTATGCTCGGTTTGTGTTAGATGTTGTGACGCAGGATCTAGGTGCTCGTAAGCCCGGGAGACAAGGCATGGAGCGTATAAAGATGAAACCAATGGTTGGAGATGGAAGAAAATAGATAAAAGTGAAGAAATTGGGGCCTGGAGGAGTTTGGTGCATGCCAAAAGAGTTGGGGCACGTCAAAGTTGAACAGAGAGGCTCAGAACCATAGAAACAGGTTTGGGGCGCGCCAAAATGTTTGGGGCGCGCCAAGTTGATACAGAGAGCTTCCAGAATCACTGAAGCAGTTTTGGGGCGCGCCAAAGCCTTTGAGGCGTGCCAAAATGACTTTTCCTGCACATTTTTGAAGAATATAAATACCACTTGCACAGATTTTTTAGACATTCTTGACACACTTTTACACTTTGATACTTACACTTTTCTCCCCTTTAGGTCGAATTCTCCCCTTCTTCTTCCCTACATTCACTCTTTCATCATATTTTACTTAAATTAAACACAATCTAGCTTAGATTCTAGCTAAAATTTCTTGTCTACTCTTGGATTTTCTCATTTTGGGTCTTCTTCTTCACCAATTGACATGGGTGTTGAAAAAGCTTGATGTAAACTCCGATTCTCTACGATTTTGGTAATCGTTTTCAGTTTCTATTTCATTTATGGCTTTAATTCTATCTTTGATTGTTGTTTTTAGTTTTATTATGAGAAGCTAAACTTTTCATAGCCAAATTATGTGAGAATTGAAGAAATCACCCTTTAATTGATGAAATTGGGAATGGGTAGTGTTCAATTGTTGTTATATTGACGAATTCATGTCTTAAAACTTGTTATCAATGCTTGAATTAGACTGTACACCTAGTTCATGAACAAACACACCACTTTTATAAATGTATGTTGCGAAGTGGTGTGAGAAAAGAGGTTTTAAGATCATTCTTTATAATCAACTGAGTTGTTTAGATTGATTAGGGAGTGAGGTTCAATCGGTTGTGAAATCGGGAAACTCTAGCGCGTTAATCTTGTTTCGGTCAATTAAATTCTTAAAGGCGGACTGTTGAACCGGGCAAAGGGTGTTCGATTGTTGCATGGCGTCTTACACTAGCTTAGAAGTTTGCACCCATGAATGAGTCGATATAAGTAGAGGTTGGTAGGTTGTTTAATCCCATTCCCGAGCTAATCGATTGGAGGGATGAAAGTAATCAATTGGATCATAGTTTGGCTATGTCTCTTTCTCTCTTTACTATCTTTAGTTTATATTTCGTTTTAGTGTAATTAAACTTGAAACACTTGGTTAACCTGAACTAAATCCAAAAAACAACTTTGGCATTCAATAACTTCCTCGTGGGATACGACCTTGCTCACCTCTATAGTGCTTCCGACCCAGTACTCTGCCGGTTAAGGTTGGTCGTTACTATTTTGGTCATCATTTGCCTTCAAGACATAATCCATCAAACGAGCGTTCAAGGAAGCCAAACGCTGGTTCACTAAAGAACAAGCCCTAATCAAGAATCAGATTTCCAGGCAAACGGGCGTTCACCATGAGGCAAACGGGCGTTTGCCCTCGACAGCAGTAGATTTTGACCTAGCACTATAAATACGCAGCCCTATTCTTTCATTCAGCAGTTTTTATTACCTTAGGCATATTTGGGGCGATATTGGTGCGGTTTTGGTGTAGGTTGATCATACTTGATCCTTTGTTTCCTTAGTTCAAACCATTTGATTCTAAACACTTGTTATAGCTCAGATTTCAATATTACTTCCAAAGATTCGATTTTGAGATTTTGTTTTCACTTCGATATGAATATTATTGGAAATAAATGGGTTTACAGGACTAAGCATCATGCAGATGTGATTTTTGAGCTTCACAAAGCTCGCTTTGTGGCCAAAGGTTTTCATCAGGCTGAAGGCGTTGATTTTACTGACACTTTTAGTCCAGTTGTCGAGCCGGCCATGATTCGTGTTCTTATCTCTCTTGCAGTTGCTCAAGGTTGGTCTCTTCGAAATGTGGATATTCAGAATGCCTTCCTTAATGGGTATATATTTGAGCCCGTTTATATGCAGCAGCCAACGAGTTTTACTCACCCTGATTATCCTGATTATGATTGCCGCCATCACAGTCTCTATGACCTTCGTCGGGCCCCTCGTGCATGGTGTTCTCGGTTTACTGATGTGCTCTCTCGGTTTGGCTTTGTCGGATCGAAAGATGACACCTCTTTATACATCTACTCTCTTGATGGTGCTCGTGTTTTTTTTCTTATTTATGTGGATGATATTATTATTACTGACTCTTCGTCTTCTCTTGTTGAGCAGGCTATCTCATATCTTGGTCGACATTTTCTGATTAAGGATCTTGGTTCTTGGTATTGAAGTGCTCCCCACCTCCGATGGTTTATGCCTCACTCAACGCAATTATATTTTTCAGTTTCTCCAGCGTGCTTATTTGGATAAGGCTAAGCCTTGTCAAACACCTATGTCGGGCTTCACCTAGCTCACTCTTGATGATGGACCTCCTTGCTCTGACCTGTCTCTTTACCACACCATTGTAGGAGGTTTACAGTATCTTAGCTTTATGCGGCCTGACATCGCCTTTGCGGTTCATAAGGTTAGCAAATACTTGCATGCACCTACTGAAGCTAATGTAAGTCAACTAGATGATACATTTCGTGATGTTTTACCCCCATTTCTCATGAATTTATTGATGTTGTTGTATCAAATGGAGTCATTATTTGCTTAGTTTCATCCAAATGTGTATATAGTAATTATTATATAAAATATCCTATTTTGATAGGTTTTGTACCGGTTATAGTAACCGGAGCGTCGTGTTGAGTTTACGCTTGGTATTTATTTTATTTATTGCAGGATTATAGGTTGACCAAGACCCCGAGTGATGCCACATGTTGAGCATAAACACGTCTTTTGAGGGCTAGAATGTGTGCCGTAAGCTTACGAGTTCAAACAAATCATTTGTCTTTTATACTTCTACCATAATCTATCTTCAAGCGACATTTGACCTACCTTAGAGGAAGAATTCGGATTGGACTTCTTCACAAGAGTTGTAGATCTTTGAATAATATTTCCAACGCATCTTGAATCACTCAAATCGGTGGTCTAAACGCAAATCTTGAACCACCCGTCGAACCGAACTTCAAGAAGCTCGGCTGGTTAGGCGTTTTTCACCATAAGAAGTCGAATTTGCAGCAGTTTTCAGCATTATTCAGCCCCCCAACCCTAAAGCTTGAAGACACCTCCATCCTCAAGGCTCTCCTAGCCAAATTCCACCACAAATTAGCATCTAATTCCACTTCTAACATTAAGAATACTAAATTTTGATTTCTAGAATCATTTAATGGAACCAAGTTTTCATCCTTTTGGGTGTGAACACAATTGGAGCACTTCAAGATCTTGAATGCAAGTTTCTCTTCTTAAAGTTGATAGATTTTGGTTGGGTGAATTCTTAATCTTTACCTTGGATTAATTGTTCTCATGATTATGAATGCTTACATTGACAAGTTTGTATTTTTAATTATGAGTGGCTAGCTTACCACTAGCCAGAATGATGTTGTAGAAGTAGAATAATCTCTTATTTGATTGGGAATGTTTGTTATGTTGTTTAGATTCAATTGTTTTGAATTTTTTCCTACTTGCATTGTATGGGTTGCTTGTATTGGAGTAATTAACTAATGCTTGCATTTACAAACTTGATAGAGACCGAAAGGAGATATTAGGTGTGAGAAGAGGGTAGGAGAACCGAAAGGTAAAATCGACCTCTTTAGGCATTCGATTTCTTATCCGTAGATTGTTGACCTTGTCATTGCATTCAACTTCTTATCATACCAATTCATTAGGTTTAGGACACCTAGGCCAAGGAGGAGGTGTAGAGTAGTTTCATACACTCGTATGAGGGGGAACTACATGCTTAGGAATGCACCATTTCACACTTTAGAGCACCATTGGTTGGAAGGAAGGAAATCATTCCCATGATACAATGAGAGATTTACTAGTCTACGCATTGTCTTGGTTAGGTTTCTTTTATCATTTATCACCCTTTGTAGTAAAAGATTCTTAGCTACATTTACTTCCTTGAATTATTGTGACTTAGATAAGGATAATCATAGTTTTTCGGTGTTCAACCTCACAATCCTCGTGGATACGACCTTGACCACTAGACTAGACTACAATTGACCCAATACACTACCGGTAAGATTGGACATCTAGGAAAGTCCCGATCAAGCTTTTTGGCGCCGTTGCCGGGGATGTGTAACGGTTAATACTTGCATTAGTTCAAAATTATTGAGAATGAGTCAAAACTTTTTTCTAACCTAATTTCTATTTTGTTTTTGGTGCTTACCTCTTTGGTAAGTCACCGAGTGTTATTTGATTGTGTTCTTGTTGTTTCTTTCTTGTAGTGGATGAACCATTCTCGTCGAGGAACGGCACCCGACACTCCCATTGTTCCGGATATCAACACATATCTTAGGGATTTGGTTAAGGAGAAGAAAGGTAGTCAAACTCGCCGTAGTTTGGAACTTGGTGAAAAATCTTCACAAGCATCATCTTATCAAGAAAAGAAATGGATGAGAATCCATTGAATGCGCAAGACGGGCAAGAACGTACGAATGCCCAAGTTGAACAAAACCCAATCCCTCAAAATCCAAATCCTAATCCACACAATAACAATCCACCACCATCAAATATACCACTTCCACCACTCAACAACTCCCCACTTCCTTTCGAACCTTACCCACAAATTCCACCACCTCCACCAATTCCTCCACCTCCCCAAGAACCATATCCATATGATCCACCCCCAAATCCACCCTACCAAAATAGACCGCTTTGTGAGCAAGCCATTCAAAGAAAAAATCAAGTCCATAATCATATTCGACTACCTCACATTGATACTAAATACTTTTCAATCAAGCCTTATATGTTTGGTCTAGTGGAAATTAAAGGCCCATGATGACCCATATTCACATCTTTATAACCTTGAAGAAATATGCAATACGGGATTCCAAAATAGTGCTTGTCAAGAATTTACCCGTCTTGCATAATTTCATTTTTCATTGAAGGGTCAAGCAAAGGAATGGCTTATGTCACTTCCCCATCATCACTTGCAATCATGGGATGATATAAAAACTGAGTTTTTGAAGCAATACTTTCCAACGAGTAGATATTTGGAGTTAAAGGTAAGAGTTACTACATTCAAGCAAAATTTAATTGAATATTTGGACAATGCTTGGGTCCATTTTAAGAAGCTTTTGAGGGTGTGTACAAATCATGATTATACTTTAGAAATGCAAGTCCAATTATTCTATAAAGGCTTGCATAAATTGTCAAGGAAAAAATTGATTCGGCATGCCATGGATCACTTATGATGAGCACAGCCCAAGATGTTTATAAGGCTATTGAAAGAGTGACGAGTGTTAAGGGTGATTTTATGCGTTTTATAAGGACATGTTTTATATCAATTTCCCCCATATGTGGATGTTTCTCATACAAATCGAGCGTTATATTGAAATATTGAGCAAGTGGTGTTTTCAATAGTTAAATTGCAAAACGTAACGAATTATGTGCTTAAATTGTGATTTTATATTATTTTGGAGTTATGTTACGCTTTGGTATGTTTTACTATCTTTTAGATACATGTTCTCGAGCTAAAAGAGGATTAGAAGAGGTTGCATTCGGATTTTCTGATGAAGAGAAGAGATATGGATGAGAAGAAAAGGATAAAGAAGGTCAAGCCAGTGAACGAACGTCCAAGTCCCGTCCACTATGGACGGGCGTCCATTGAATCAGACTGGCGTCCAGGAGAAGAATTTTGAACAGAGAGTTTGGACAGAGGCTGGACGAGCGTCTGCCTGGCGTCCAAAGAAGTTGGACGAGCGTCCAAGTGTTCCGGACGGGCGTCCGCGGCCGACTTAAGCACAACCGACCTAGTTTTTGACCTAGCCGACTTATTTTCCTATTTATAGCAGCAGCGCCCCAAACCCAAACACACAAGTTTTGACATCAGATTTTCTCATAACAGCAGCCGCTTTCTGAGAGTTTCAAGGCCGATCACCCGAGCCTTGTGCTCGGGTGATCCGGGTTAGATTAGGATGCTTTTGTTTTATTTGTGATTCATGGAGATCATCCAATGTACAAACTATGTGAGTTTATCTTTTAATTTATTCAATCCTTTGTTTATCTTTATGATCTTTGATTCGTTTTGTATCTTCCTATGCTTATGTGCTATGCAATCAATATCGAAAGATGAATTGTTATTGATGTTTACCGTATGACGAGAGTCGGTGTAAACCTTAGATCACCATAGGGAAGATGGGATTTCTAATCTTGACATAACGAGAGTTGATAGGTTTGATATCTAGGTTGCTAGATTGAGAGATCTTACACCTTGTTTTGATAGCGTCAATCCGATATATCGAAAGATGAGAGATTGATAGGCGAGTTATCTACGAGAGTAGAAATTCATACCTTTGATAGGTGAAACCGCAATATTGAATTAAAATCATGAGATGAACTAGGATCGAAATCACTTGGTTTGTATATTGTTTGACCCCATGTATCCTTGTTTTATGTTCTTTTCGTTTATAGTTTTATTTATTAATTTTCGCTTTTATCATTCCTGGCTTTGGACTGACAATCCTCTGTCCAGTTTATCTTTTCGTTTTGTTAGTTTCGTTTTAGTAGTAACAACCTTAGGAAAATTAATGAACTAGATACCCCGATTCCCTGTGACCGACTCCGGTATTAATCGCTATACTACGATCCCTACACTTGGGGAATACCGGATTTATAAATTTTATTACTTGTTGTTTTTCTTTGCTATATAAAATCCGTGACAAGTTTTTGGCGCCGTTGCCGGGGAATCGGTGCGGTTGTCCAGTTCATTATTAATTTTTTTCTAAAGTTGTTCTGTTTTGTTTTTCGTAGGTAGTTTGTGTTATCTAGTGATCATTAATTTTTCATAGGTTTGTGTTTAGGTTCCAATTAGGGTTTTGTTTAGTTTTCGTGTTTTGTTTGGACCTGTTTTCATGTTTAGCAGCGTTTATGTGCTTCAGTTTGAACGTAAACGGGCGTCCTGAGCTATTGGACGCCCGTCCGTCCAAATCTGATCGTCTCTGTTTGTGTTTTGCCCAGGCAGACGAGCGTCCAGTAACTTGGACGCCCGTCCTGTTCTTTCTCCAGCCAGACGTCCGTCCAGTAACTTGGACGCCCGTCTGGCCTATCTGTCACCAGTTTTTATTTGTTTATTTTTGTTTTAGGTAGATATCGTGGTTTAGGGTTTCTGTTTTTCGTAGGTAGGTTTCGTAGGTAGGGTTCTGAGGTTGAATTATCTGACTCCACGTTATTCGCGGTCAAATTTTTGGATAAAAGTGATCGTTTTAGCACTCGTTAGTATTTTGGCTGTAACTTTCGGCTCGAGTGTCCGTTTGGAACGCAGGACCTCAATTCGGAAAGCTCGTTCCGACGCCGACGACGTGGTGACAGTGCCGTTTTCGAGGTCAAAATCCACTGTTTTCCCTTCCATTTTGGGCTCAGAAGATTTCAACACTTTTTTTTTAGGGTTTTCTGTTTTTTCTGTTTTAAATTTTTCGTAGTTCAGGTTTGGGTTTCTGTTTCCGTATCTTTTTAGGTAGTTTTCAATAAAAAGTAGCGTCACACAAGTTGAGAGTTTTTATTTTTGCCGTGTTTTGATGACCGTTGGGTTAAGAATGTGCAAAAAGTTTTTTTACTCGATTTGTGAAACGTGAAGTGTAACCTAATCTGTAACCTAGTGCCCTCTGTGCTTAAATTTATCCGTGGCTGCTGTATGCGTTCTGGTTTGATGTGAATTGATGATCTATTTAGGGTTTGCAGTGTTTTTCCTGCTTTTCTGTGCAAATTCGATGTGTGGACGAGCGTTCAAGGTAAGCGAACGCCCGTCCAGTCCATAACATGCAGGTGAACGGGCGTCCTGGCTAGTAGACGCCCGTCCGTCCAGTTTTGCTCAACTCTATTCCAGTTTTTCTGAGTCAGACGAGCGTTCGGCTCATTGAACGCCCGTCCAGTGCAAAATTTCCAGGAGAACGCCCGTTTGGTATGAGTGGACGCACGTTCAGGTTCCAATTTTTCTTGACTTGATTTTTAATGCTTTATTTGACGTTGATCCTTTCATATGAGCTTCTGTGGATAGTTATTTTTACGTAGATGTTCTGAACTTGCATGTGTACATCTTTCCATCTACGAATCCATGTTAAATAATTGATTAATTTTTTTATATACATGCTACATTAATTGACATGGATGTTTTATTGTGAGCCTCTGTGGCCGTTGTGTATATGCGTAGATGTCCTGTTCTTTCACCGTTATGGTTTTCTTTCCATCTATTGCAATCCATGTTGAGTAATTCACCTAGCTAGACGTGATTCTAATATGACTTATGATGTTCCTGTTGTCGTCTATCTAGGGTGTTAGAATTCATCTATGCATGTTATAGTTACTGTCGGTTCTCGTACGCTATAACTGTTCTTATTGTTATTTAGTAGCTAATGTCGGTTTCCGTATGCTACATATCGTTGTGATGAATCCTGTGAGCTTTGAGACCTATGTGCTTTCTTGTTATTATTGTAACTCATACGGGTAGCTACTGTCGGTTTTCCGTAATGCTACTATCTTTGGCTTATGAGTTATATCTGTTTAGTATAGCTAACTGTTGGTTTTCCATAATGCTATCACCTTTGATGAGTCTTAAAGAGCGTCTACACTACATATAATGAATAGTACTGTCGTTTATCGTAAACTATCATTATTTGGTAGACGTTTATTATATACATGCCGTGTTGCAAATGAGTGGGCTAGTTTTCTTTCTTTTATTTTCTTTTATTTTTGCATATCATTTCGTTGCATGTCATCTAGTTGCATTGTTTTTCTATTTTTCTTTTATTTTTCTTGAGGGTAGTTACTGTCGGCTTGCCGTACGCTACCACTTTATCATGTAGATGCATTGTAATATCTTTTTCATGTAGTTGCACCTAGCCCTACTGTTTTGTAATGTTCCATGTATAATTTCCATCTTTATATGGGCTTAATTTGAAAAATCTCTATGACTTATTTTCCATGTATAATCCTCTATCATTATTAGTTGGAGTTTGATGTTTCTGTTTGCACATGTGGTCTATATTACTATACAAGCTTCTGTGGCTTTATTTCTTTTTGTGCTTATATCAAACTTCCGTTCAGTTGTGTTTAGACGCTTAGATGTCTTGTGTTTTAATTGTGTGGTGATTTTTCCATCTGAGCAATTATACCATGTGCTTATATCATTATTGTTGCTTGTTATATTTCCCCCGTGTCCCCTAGATACTTCCTTGTTTTTCAAGTGTGCAGGATATTGTCGATGGCGATTGTGCTATTTACCGACTTCCTCGAGCGTTTCTGGATTGGATCTCTGGCCACTTCCAGAATTGCTCCCTTTTTCGAACTACAATCAGGTAAGTTCTTTTATCTTTTCTTTAATTCTGCACAACATGAGGACATGTTGTAATTTAAGTGTGGGGGAGGGGAATGGTTTTATGTATCTACGTTCATTTGCCATACTATTATATTTCTATGAAAAAGTGCTAAATTTTAAAAGTGCTAAATTAAAAAAAATTTGTTTGTTTTGTCCCAAGTGAGCAAAGGCATATCTTTATTTGAGTTTTTATATCATTGGTGCATTATTTTGCATATTTAGTAAATTTAGATGTTTCACCCAACACTATTTTTCACGTGCCATAGTAAATGATGAGCTATATTTTAGAGCTATGCCAATTTGATTAGAGATTTTTGATGATTATCGCATGATTCTTTGCTTACATACGAATTTTGAAAATTTTAATAGTTTGTGTTTAGAATTAAAGTATGACATACTGTGAATATCTGAAGGTTTGAATGTGATAGGAGGGATATAATTTAAGGTTTGAATACCAATCTAATATGAATAAGATATATATATATATATGTATAAGTGTCGGAAGTAGCTGCCGATGATTTGAGTGCAGTAGGGCATTATCACGAAATGTCCTATACCACTATGTGGTTCAATAGCTCCCGATCGCTGATGATAGTAGTCCGGCTAGGGTGTTATCACTAAACGCCCTATTCTTTGGGAATAAGGGCATATGCTATACGTGTGTAATTAAGAGCACTTTAAGAAAAATTAGCAAATAGTATTGTGAAAAGATGGTTGGAAACCGTAGTTATCTTCTAACTATCCCCAGTATAAACTGAAAGATATGTTGTAGGGATTATCCTCTGAGTATGTCAGAAAGGTCTTAAATACCCTCTATCATTCTTTTCGAATATGTATGTTTTGTGAGGTGCATGTTATAATCATTTTTATATTTCTATTTTAAATGGTTTGTTGGCTAGTTTTGCTTGAATCAATTTCAAGTGTGGATTTAGTGGAAATTTATTATGGCTATGCACACACACTTGGGTGAACCTCTAAACTATTGAATATGCTTTATGGTTGCATAAATGTTTATATGTCTCGAGTCTTGATTTTGTTTTGTCTTGCTCGGGACGAGCAAGGTTTAAGTGTGGGGGAGTTGTTAAGGGTGATTTTATGCGTTTTATAAGGACATGTTTTATATCAATTTCCCCCATATGTGGATGTTTCTCATACAAATCGAGCGTTATATTGAAATATTGAGCAAGTGGTGTTTTCAATAGTTAAATTGCAAAACGTAACGAATTATGTGCTTAAATTGTGATTTTATATTATTTTGGAGTTATGTTACGCTTTGGTATGTTTTACTATCTTTTAGATACATGTTCTCGAGCTAAAAGAGGATTAGAAGAGGTTGCATTCGGATTTTCTGATGAAGAGAAGAGATAGGGATGAGAAGAAAAGGATAAAGAAGGTCAAGCCAGTGAACGAACGTCCAAGTCCCGTCCACTATGGACGGGCGTCCATTGAATCAGACTGGCGTCCAGGAGAAGAATTTTGAACAGAGAGTTTGGACAGAGGCTGGACGAGCGTCTGCCTGGCGTCCAAAGAAGTTGGACGAGCGTCCAAGTGTTCCGGACGGGTGTCCGTGGCCGACTTAAGCACAACCGACCTAGTTTTTGACCTAGCCGACTTATTTTCCTACTTATAGCAGCAGCGCCCCAAACCCAAACACACAAGTTTTGACATCAGATTTTCTCATAACAGCAGCCGCTTTCTGAGAGTTTCAAGGCCGATCACCCGAGCCTTGTGCTCGGGTGATCCGGGTTAGATTAGGATGCTTTTGTTTATTTGTGATTCATGGAGATCATCCAATGTACAAACTATGTGAGTTTATCTTTTAATTTATTCAATCCTTTGTTTATCTTTATGATCTTTGATTCGTTTTGTATCTTCCTATGCTTATGTGCTATGCAATCAATATCGAAAGATGAATTGTTATTGATGTTTACCGTATGACGAGAGTCGGTGTAAACCTTAGATCACCATAGGGAAGATGGGATTTCTAATCTTGACATAACGAGAGTTGATAGGTTAGATATCTAGGTTGCTAGATTGAGAGATCTTACACCTTGTTTTGATAGCGTCAATCCGATATATCGAGAGATGAGAGATTGATAGGCGAGTTATCTACTTAGAGTAGAAATTCATACCTTTGATAGGTGAAACCGCAATATTGAATTAAAATCATGAGATGAACTAGGATCGAAATCACTTGGTTTGTATATTGTTTGACCCCATGTATCCTTGTTTTATGTTCTTTTCGTTTATAGTTTTATTTATTAATTTTCGCTTTTATCCTTCCACGGCTTTGGGTGACAATCCTCTGTCGCTTTATCTTTTCGTTTTGTTAGTTTCGTTTTAGTAGTAACAACCTTAGGAAAATTAATGAACTAGATACCCCGATTCCCTGTGACCGACTCCGGTATTAATCGCTATATTACGATCCCTACACTTAGGGAATTCCGGATTTATAAATTTTATTACTTGTTGTTTTTCTTTGCTATATAAAATCCGTGACAACAAGATATGAGAAATTGTGGGATCCCGGTCCAAGTGAAACGGAAGTTGCCATTGGGGATGAGAAGATTTCGAATGAGGAAGAAATTTTGAGCGAAATGACAGTGATAAATAAGAAGATGGATGAATTACAAGCATGGAAGAGAGAGTTGAAGCGTAGAACATGTGATGATGTGACATTTGGTGTTTTTCATATCGAAGAATTATCAAACTCCGATGTATCTACACAAGAAGAACTGAGTTTATTGAGACAACATCGGGATTTGAACAACACTCACACCAATGTTTTTGAACCACATCCTTTTTACCAACAAGTTCCTACTCAACAAGCACATGTTCAACAACGTTCTCAATCAATGGAGGATGTCTCTCATTTGAAATATTTGACGGAAAACTTGATGGGAGTTGTGTCTACCCAAGCCGCCAATATGCAAAAACATAGTAGACCACTGGGTGGATTACCAAGCAACACCGAGAGAAACCCGAGGGAAGTCAATGCCATTATCACTCGAAGTGGGAGAGTTTATGGAAGTAATGGTGTGGAAAATTTCAGAGATAACGAGGTTGAAGATGATCTAGATGACAAGTTTGAAAAGGAAGAATTGAGCGAAGAGAAAGAAGAGATCGTTGACAATTTTTTTGAGATGAGATAGATATGTTGAAGCAGAAAGTGATGATGAAGAATGAGTAAAGGTGCCAAGAATATTGAAGAACCCATGGGCTAGTGATCTAAGAACTCTATTCAATGAACACGTGAGGGAAGATCATGTTGAAGAAAACACGGTTTCTAAGGAGCTTTTGGCGGTTCCTATCCAACAAGCTCAAAGGGAACCAATGCAAAAGTCAAGGAAAGAAAAGCAAAATGACTTCAATTGGCGTCCACCAAATGCACAAACATTCAAAGAAGCTTCACCATCTTCATCAAACGACAAGGGTAAGGGAGGTATACATTCTAACCCTACTTTAATTGATCTTGAATCACTTCCCTATCCCCTCTGAGAGAAAATTAAAAAGATGAAGTTGGATAAGAAATATGCACGTTTTCTTGACACTTTTTGGCACTTAACCATTAATATCCCTTTCATCGAAGCACTCATTAATATGCCGGCATATGGTAAGTTTCTTAAGGACATACTCTCCAACAAGAAACGGTTGGAAGAATATGAGACAGTGTGTCTAAGTGCGGAGTGTTCCGCCGTGCTTCAACACAAGCTTCCTCCTAAACTTAAGGACCCCAGGAGATTTACACTCCCATGTGATATTGGGGGACTTTTGTTTGAGAAGATGCTATGTGATCTCGGGGCGAGCATAAACCTGATGTCCTATAATGATTTCATGAAACTTAGCATAGGCAAGCTCAAGCGTACGGAGATGACTCTCCAACTTGCGGATAGATCCATAAAACTTCCCCGTCGATTTTGTTTTTATGGATATAGAGGAAGGGTACACTACACCTCTTATCCTCGGTAGACCATTTTTAGCAACGGGTGAGGCCGTGATCGATGTTTGTAAGGGAGAGCTTAGTATGGGAGTTAATGATGACCGTGTTGTCTTCAACATCTACACTTCATTGAAATATCCACGCACGACACTAGAATCTTGTTCTTTTGTGGACACATTGTGTCCTCTTGTTGTGAATTGTACTAACCCGTAGGTAGTTGAAGAATACGTGAGCAATAAAGTGAAGGCTCACAAACCACTTAAAAATCAAAGGAAAAGGTCAAGAATCGTTGGAATTGGTGGAATTTGTCTAACCTATGTTGGAGACCAGTAATTGATAAAAAAAAGAGGAAGGCGGTGCACGAGGATGACCCACCACAGGTGCATTAAAGACCTAAGTAAGACAAAGTCTAGCTATAGACTATAAATTTAGCAACAATGGGTACTATCTTTCTTTTTACTTCTTAAGCATTATCTTTTGGTTGGCTTTTGTTCTTATTTGCTACATGATTATCTGAGTAATTGTTAGTGGTATCTTTCATGATAATCTGTATAATTTCCATCATTTCTACCGTATAATCCCGTCGAGCAAACGGCGTTAAACAAAAGTGCTACCGAAGCCAGCCCGTAAAAGTTATGTACAATATTTTTGCTCTTTTGTGAGGCCCGGTGTGGCTAATGATTTCTTTTGTGCTTACATTTTGGTTGATACTTTGCTAGTACTTGGGTTTGCTTGTCATTTCATTGGTTGTCTTTCATGCTCATGCCCACCCACCCACCTTTTTTATAGCATCCCGGTACTTGTTTTGACTAGTTGTGATTCCCTTTTGTTTCGCTAACTACTTTCTTACCACTCACTTTACATTGAGGACAATGCAAGTTCGTACGTGGGGAGTGGGAATGTAGTTACTCCAACAAAAGGTAATGTCATTAAATGTTTGAGAAACACTTAGTCTTGATCATTTTTAGAGTATTTAAAAGCATGACAAACCACCTTTCGGGAAAAGATATGGTTTTGCAATTGATAGAGTGAGAACCTCAATGAAGTGAGTAACCTTAGTGACATGTAAGTGCATTTTAACCGTGAATCCTTGATTGTAGTGTGAACCGTTTGAGTACGTATATTCCAATCTTTTGTTAACATGTAAACTTTTATGTAATCATGCAAGCATGCTTCCATAGCAACTAGAACTTAGGCTTGATATCCTTTTGAGGCGAAATAGAAAGGTGTTTGGAGTCGGAGTTAGGGATGAAGGTCATGGCATTTCTTTGACTCAACCATAGCCAAATGGCCATCCCGAACATATTTTCCACCTGCCCCCATCTCAGCCTTTGTAGAGTGGTGAGACCCCACTCGAAACTAGCCATTCGTGATTAGCCTCATTATTATCCGACCCTTAGCCTAATTTTGGTCTACATTCCCTTGATGTCCCACAAGTTACCAAGTTTCTATGGATTGTGTGGTGATGACTTGGGAGTTGAGAGTTGGATGACATTATTGGCACGAAATTGATATTGTATCTTTTCAAGTTCGGAGTCCATTGTTGTTAGTTCCTCTTTAAAAAAAATATAAAAAAATATAAACAAAAAAAGAAGAAGAAGTTTCCATGAATCAAATAAAGTTCAAGTGTGTTGTAAATAAAGATTCAATAAATGTTGAGTTCAAAGCAATTTTGAAGGATAGTTCAAAGATCAAGTAATGTAAGTTTGGGTGATAAATCTATTGAAGTGGTACTTTATCTCTTATGTTTATTGTTGAGGAGACGTCATTGGCAATTATGCGAGAGAGTTGGAGTTGCCAATTCAAAAGCATTGGAATTGAAGGTGTAGATTCTTGCTATCTTGCATGTGTTCTCTTTGATATATCTTTTGATCCCTTCGATTAGCCAATACCCGAGCCTAATGTTAAGAGCTTCAAGTCCTACCCGATTTAACTTCTTGACTCCGAATGCCTCGATTAGTGGAGATTGGTATCATTCTTAAGCCTATAGATTGCACCTAATAAGTCTTGAATGCATGATTTCATATTTGATTGTTTGGTAACTAATTTGAGGAATTTTCACACACACACACACACACTCCAGTACTTTCTTAGAGTATGGTTAACATGTTGTTATATGTACAATTGGTTGCATCATCTAGTTGATCTCTTACTTATTGATGTTGTATGATCCTGTTTCTCGACTTGAGTTGTTTTGTCGCTTTATTTGCTCGAGGACGAGCAAAAGCTAAGTGGGGAGTGGTTGATGTAAGTCAACTAGATGATACATTTCGTGATGTTTTACCGTCATTTCTCATGCATTTATTGATATCTTGTTTCAATTTGAGTCATTATTTGCTTAGTTTCATCCAAATGTGTAGATAGTAATTATTATATAAAATATCATATTTTGATAGGTTTTGTACCAGTTTTAGTAACCGGAGCGTCGTGTCGGGTTTACGCTTGGTATTTTGGTGATTTATTGCAGAATTATAGGTTGACCAAGAACCTGAGTGATGCCACATGTTGAGCATAAACACGTCTTTTGAGGGCTAGAATGTGTGTCGTAAGCTTACGAGTTCAAATGGATCATTTGTCTTTTATGCTTCTACCGTAATCTATCTTCAAGAGGCCTTTGATCCACCTTAGAGGCAGAATTCGGTTTGTACTTCTTCATAAGAGTTGTAGATCTTCGAACAATATTTCCAACGCATCTTTAATCACTCAAATCGGAGGTCTACACGCAAAGTTATGATCCAATTTACTAAACACATTTTAGTACTGAACCACCTGTCGAGCCAAACTTCAGGAAGCTCTGCTCGATAGGCGTTTTTCACCATAAGAAGTCGAATTTGCAATAGTTTTCAGCATTATTCAGCCCCCTAACCCTAAAGCTTGAAGACACCACCATCCTCAAGGCTCTCCTTGACAAATTCCACCACAAATTAGCATCTAATTCCACTTGTAACATTAAGAATTCTTAATTTTGATTTCTAGAACCATTTAATGGAACCAAGTTTTCATAAATTTTGGGTGTGAACACCATTGGAGCATTTCAAGATCTTGAATGCAAGTTTCACTTCTTAAAGTTGATAGCTTTTGGTTGGGTAAATTCTTAATCTTTACCTTGGATTAATTGTTCTCATTATTATGAATGCTTATAGATTTCCTCATCGAGAAAGTCGTTTAGAAACACTGTCTTAACATCCATTTGCCAGATTTCATAATCCAGGCATGCAGCAATCGAAAGGAGGATGTGGATGGTTTTCATCATGGCCACAGGTGAGAAGGTTTCCTCGTAGTCTATACCCTCTCGCTGTGTGTAACCTTTGGCTACCAGCTGTGCTTTGAAGGTTTCGACCTTCCCATCTACTCATCTCTTTCGCTTGTAGAGCCATTTACATCCAATGGGCCTTTCACCCTGAGGAAGTTCTACAAGTTTCCAGACTGATTTAGAGTACATAGACTCCATCTCTTGATTCATTGCGTCAATCCATTTATCCTTATCGTGATCCAGTAAGGCCTTCTTATAGGTCGGAGGATCATCTTCCACCCCATCAGTGGCGACTACGTTTGCCTCTAAGTCCATGCCGTACCGAGCCGGTGGCCGAACCACTCTCGCAGTATGTTTAGGTGGAACAGGAATGTCGGAAGTGATTGTTGTATTATTAGTGTTTTTTACAGGAACATCAGCAGCCACAATAGGCCTGACGTCATCGGAGAGTAATTCCTCTAGTACAATTGTACTTCGAGGTCTGTGGTCCTTCATATAACTTTCCTCCAAAAACATAGCGTTAGTCGAGACTAGCACTTTGTTATCTTCCGGATCGTAAAATAGTCCACCACGTGTACCTTTTGGATAGCCTACAAACAAACATACTTTCGTACGTGATTGTAGCTTGGTAGTCTTATCCACCAGTACATGTGCAGGACAACCCCATATGCAGAAGTCACGCATGCTTTCACGATGTCCCGACCACATCTCAATGGGTGTCTTTTCGACAGACTTTGACGGATGCGCATTCAAAATGTAGACGCTTGCTAAAAAGCATAACCCCAAAAGGATATAGGTAGTGATGTGTAGCTCATCATTGATCTAACCATGTTAATCAATGTCCGGTTTCTCTCTCTCAAAGCAACTCCGTTTCTTTGAGGGTGTCCTAAGCGCCGAACGTTGGAAACAAATTCCTTTTTCAGCCAAGTAGTCAATGAACTCGAGATCTAAATACTCACCTCCACGATCCGAGCGAAGGCATTTCAATGATTTGCCTAGTTGCCTTTCGCTTCGCTTGGAACTCCTTGAACTTTCCAAAACCTCGAATTCCTATGCAGCAGATAAACATAACCGAATCTCGAGTAGTCATCAATGAAAGTCACAAAGTACTCGTATCCGCCTCTAGATTGTACGTTCATCGGACCACAAAGGTCTGAATGCACTAAGTCTAGAGTTCCTGTGGCTCTATTACCCTTTGATGAGAAGGGACGCTTAGTCATTTTTCCCTCCAGGCAACACTCGCAGACAGGCAGTGTGTCAACAGATGACTCACCTAAGGCATTAACCTTTTCTAGTCTTTTGAGTCTTTCCAAGGAAATATGGCCAAGCCTCAGATGCCACAAGTATGTTTTATCTTCTTTTACTTGAGAAACTTTCTGCCTTTTAGCAGATCTTTGATGAGCAGTTTTAAACATTTCAGTATTAAGTAGGGGAGCTTTATGTGGTCTTACAAAATACAAACCGTTTTCATTCGTAGTTGAACACAATTCAAATCCATTCTTCGAAATAACAAATTCACCATTCAAATTTGAAACAGAAAATGATTGTTCAACTAAGGCAGAAGGAGAAGTCAAATTTATCCTGAAATTCAGAATAAAATAAACATTTTCTAAATGTAAAATTCTATTATTAAAATGCAAGTCCACAGCTCCCACTGCTTTAGCCGAAATGAGCGCCCCAGTGCCTACCCGCATCACTTGAGAACCCTCTTCCAGCTCCTCTTAAGAACTAAGAATCTGCAATGAAGAACATACAAGGTTAGTAGCTCCAGTATCAAGTATCCAAGTGGACACATCTTTAGCTACATTAAAAGATTCCAAGAATAGTAATTCCAAATTACCTTTCTTATCTTTCCCAGCGACAGCCTTGACTTTTCCATCTTTCACATCACGAAGATAATCCGGACAATGGCGTTTCCAATGTCCTACCTCCTTACAGTAAAAGCATTTGCCCTTGGGCTTGGCCTCGTCAACTTTCTTGGCAGTCTTTTTCTTCATTGGCTTGGGCACAGGTACAACATTACCCTTCTTCTTTGGTTTGACCTTAGGTTTTTTTGATTACTTAGCTTCGGCCATATTTTCTTCAGCCTTCTTATCCCCTACTTGGACCTTATCTTTCGATAGTAGGCCCTCATAGATAGTCAGTTCATTAAGCATCTGTGTCATGGTCAACTCATGTTTTCCATCGAGATCATCGAGTTTTGAGCAGGATAAACTCGTGGAGTCAACGATTCCAAAATCATCGATACTTGAGTTGCTTCATCGAACATCGATCCATGAATACAGGCGTCATTGAAGTAACTGATCATATTCAAAACATGACCATTCACTGATTGACCTTTCTTCAATTTCGTGTTAACAGCCATCCTGATGGCATCGTGTCTTGCTTGGTTTCTAGGTGACCCAAACATCGAAGTAAGTTTCCGCATGATTTCTCCTGCAGTCTTAAACTCTTCAATCTAGGTCCTAATAACCTCCGACACTGCCGCCAGGATGATCCCACGAGCCCGGTTATCTGCTTCGATCCAGCGATTACGCTGTTCGATCTCAGCATTACCAGGTTTTTGGATCGCCACCGTAGGGCATTCAGAAGTGAGTACATGTTGCACATTCTCATATATGAGTACCACGTTTAGGTTACTCTTCCATTTCTTAAAGTTTTTTCCCGTTAATTTTGAGATGAAGAAAGCGTAAATTTGAGCGGACATTTTCTTTGAAAATAAAATGACATACATTAATTCAAGTTTAACACTACTATATAAGTTTATTTTAGGAATTGTAAACTAAAATTAAGTCTACTCTACCATTCAAGGTTTTAACCTCGCATCTCGATGCCGCCGTAGGGTAGGTCAAAGAGATGACGGTTAAATCGAGACAATCTCATCAATGAATAACTTGTGAGAATCAAACATCCCACGAGAATCGAACATCCCTTTATTCATTGACTACCTTCCTTTTTTAGCCTAGGTATTATCAAAATTACCCTTGATGAGTGTGACCTACTATATCGGATCTCTTAGGTACGCCCCGAGTGTGCCGTTGTAGGATAGGTCAGTGACCCGACGAGTACCCAGAAATCCTATCCTTTCGGAGACCAAGCCATGAATGTTGATAGGGGTGAACACCATCCGTAGGGGGATGAAATCAAAGCGCCGCGAGGCGTCACCCTTCTCTCACTAACTTGTATCTATAGTAGAGGCCGTGGGGTTGGCTGTCGCCTCCCCCGCTCCCACTCAATATTTTGGAAGTGGTGGTGGGTTAACTAACCACGTCTTTTTGATGTTAACATTAAAGCACATCAAATCAAGGATTCTGAATGGTGTCGGTAACGTAGGCAAGCCTACCCGTCCTATTCGTTGGAACATATGTGACAGTCGGACGAAATCGGGTCAAGAGAGCCCCATTGAGATAAGAAGGAATCACCCATCTGCTCTCCGGTGTAGCTTAGTCTTGCCGGACCCCCGTGCATACATCACACTATGAGGGTTAAGTCGGTCGAGCCTAGCTCAGTTGACCACTCAACCTATAAGCGAACCGTTTTTTTATCCAAGATTTATTGTTCTTTTACCATCATTCAATCTCGTAGACACTACGAATTGAAAACGTGATCTCGTTTGGGCTTTAAGGCGGTTCACCGAGAACACACACCGAAAGGCTTAACGATTTCATAACCCGTCCTCGGATCTTTAATTAGTTACTAAATTAATTAATTGCCACGTATTAATTAAATTTCAACTAATTACGCGAGTTTGTATACATGCCTATTTTAATTACCAAAATTAAAATTCTACATGTATGCAAGGAGTGGATTTATGATATGATGCATGTCATGGCAATTCCGATTTTATATATATTTTATGATCAAACACATAAAAAATAAATTGCAGAAAATTTAAACACCGAGATGGATTGTTGGTACCCCCGTATCTAATCTATCCTAGGAAAACAGTAAATTACAATCTTGTTGTCTTCATATCTTCGATCTTCGAACCTTGAACCACAAACCGCGAACCCGAAAGGAGAAGGGGCCTTTATTTTATGAAATAAAATAAATAAATAAAAATTCGTAATTTTTTTTTTTTAAAACTGTTGTGATATTCCAGAAAAATCAATTAATTTTTTTTTCTTTTTTTATTAAACAGCGCCGATTTTTATAAAAAAAATTAGGGTTTGATAAAAAAATATATCAAACCCTAGCCGTGGGATAGAAAAAAATAACAAAAAAAATTTCAACCCCGACTCCTATTCATACCTCGAGTTCCGTCTTCATCTCGTGTTCTTTGTGTACTTCATCGTTTTTCCGGAATTTAAAAAAAAATAAAAAAAACTAGCCGAAAAATAAAGAACTAAAAAACAACAACTTTTACATCAATCCTATGCTCAATTGTTACAAAACAAAGGAGCCACAAAAGATCTAACGAGTAAACAGTACCAACCCCAATCCATCTCTTCAACCAAGACATTCATAGCATAAAAAACAAAATTTTCGGCCCCCTTAAAAAAAATTTGGGACAAAAAAAATCTACATGTTTTCCACTCCTAGATCTAATATTTTATACGTATAAATATAGATCACCTTGGCGACTGATACCACTGTTAGTAATATCATCCGCAACGGAAGTGATTTAAGGATCTAGATCTATAAAATACACGTAATAAAATAACTAGATCTATATCTACAAGGGAGTTGTAGATCATACCTCTTGAATCTCAAAATTCAAGTTGAAGAACCACAAAAGAAATAATGCAAGAAGATGTGAAGAGCACCACGATCTTCCATACGTGTGATCCAAGCAACTCCCGGTGGAAGGAAATTCTCGACTCGAACCCTTCCGATATGCTTCCCGGAAAAACCTCCAAGATTTTTCCTCAACCCCTTGGCCGAAATTTTTCTATCTTCTCTCTAAGAGTTGATAGTCGAATTTTATGTGTGTTGTAAGGCTTGGGAGAACTCTCTTTATATAGGAGAATAAAACTTAACCTCCAAGGATTTTTATTTTGCAAATAAATAAATCCAATAAATAAAAGATAATCCCAAAATATTCTAGAACAAATCTAGAATAATTTTTATCTTATTTTATGCACATGTCTTATTAATACCAAGAAAACAATTTCTTGTTTCCATAAAATAAGCATGGGGAGAAAATCACCAATATTGACCTAGTCAATATTAATTTTTGCTATTACACAATAATTGGGCCAAGATTATGAAAAATGCCTTTTTCACATAATTATTTATTTAGCCCAACTAATTTAATAGTCCACTAAACAATTAATTCACATTTCGTTTTAATAAAGTCCAACAAGAACTAAATTAATATTATTAGGATTCGACGTCCGAGAATAGCTATGCTATATTTGGAAACACGTCGGGGACCATGGACTAATAATCAGCGGCTCCGATAAATCAAATAAATAATTATCTTATGAACAAAATAATTATATTCGATAAATCAATCACAGGAATATGCCACCATAATCCCATGATCGCACTCTCCGATTATAAGATTATATTTATCTCCTCACGAGAATGATAATAAGCGTCCATTGATATAATCATTACATATGGATTAATCCTCCATAGACTGTTCATTCTAAATCGGGAAGTTACCGTTAACCCTTTTTAGAACCTCTTATCCTTATTTACCATTAATGGGAAATAGACTGGTTTCCTGGTTTAGAAAGAAATAAAATTCTATATCAACTTCCACTGCTGAGGCTGAATACAGTGCTGCTGGAAGTTGTTGTGCACAAATACTATGGCTAAGACAAAAATTAAGGGATTATGGAATTGAAGAAAGAGAAATTCCAATTATGTGTGACAACACAAGTGCAATTGCAATCACAGAAAATCCTGTTTTGCACTCAAGAAACAAGCATATTGATGTGAGACATCATTTTATAAGAGATCATGTTGAAAAGAAAGATGTGGTGGTTCTTTATATCCCTACTGAAGATCAACTTGCTGATATTTTCACTAAACCATTGGATAGTGAAAGGTTTGCTAAACTAAGAACTGAACTTGGAATTATTAAAGTTGAATGATACAACTTAATCAGCAATGTACTGGAATTCACCAAGAGGATTAGTCTTTGCTATGATGGGTGAGCTCACTTAGCAGATTAGTCATTGATATCAACAATTCCATGTACTTATGTTTGGACAATTGAGCAAATGAGGTTGCCAAGGGGATTGGTCTTTGTCATGTTGGGTGAGCTCACTTGACAGATCAGTCATTGGTATTAAACTTCATCTTGTATTATCAGTTGGACAAAACAAAAGGAATTATATATCAGCAGAGTAACAATGTCGCAGATCTTTGAGACTCATTGTCGGCCATTTCTTGAGCCAAGTCTCTTGATGACAAGGTTCTTTGAAGGAAGCGTTTACGACCAAACTTACAAAAGTCAAAAAGTAAATTGCGGGATATTTATCTTATCTTTATAACTGCGGTTACATGATCGACGGTTACAAACATTCATGGATAAGTAATGGGCCACGTGTCAAGATCCCATTTATTCCAACTTTAATCATGGTTAATGCACAGTACGTGTTCTAACAGTTTTCAACCACATCTGTCTATATATATACAAACCTATACACAGAGGCTACTTATAAAATCTCAGATTGATTTTCTCTGCTTTTACACTGTGTGAACACAGATTTGAGAGCTATCTTCTTCATCTTTATCTTAAAACAATGGCAGAAAAGGATGATGTTCAAATCGGAACAAGTCAAAGTGTAAGAGCTTTTGTTGTTGATGCTAACCAAACAGAATTAGCTATCAATATTGGTCGAAGGATAAGAAGATATGCAGGTCTGGAAAATGTACTCAATATAAGATTGGAAACAATATCATACACAAATGTTGTTAGCTTCGGGAGGAATATTGTGATAAGAGAAGGTAGAGAGGCATTCACCACAACAGTAAATGCCCAAGAGATTGAAGTTTCCTCAAACCTGCTGAGGGAAGCTTTTGGTTTTGCACCAGTAATCGATGCTCCAACAAATCCTAAAGAAATGGGACTGTCAAAAATGGATTTTGTTAAAATCAAGACCAATGATGCCATCAAATCAATTCCATGCATTAATGTGAAGCATATTGGTTATGAATATAATCTGCTAAACAAGATTATTGCAAAGAATATCTTAGGACTCATTGGGAGTATGGATACTTTGTCAGGACCCAAAATAGAACTGCTGATGATCATTTGCAGAAGCATGAAGTTTGATTGGGCTGGATTCTTTGTCCATTATATGAAGAAAGTAGCAAAAGAAGAAAAAGAAGGGACAAGGAAATCCAAGGCTTTACCTTTGGGATTGATGGTTTAGGCCCTGCTGAATCATTTGGGAATTGCTGATATTGCACCTGAAAGATCAATAAATCCAGATATAAGAAAGAGATTGACTATCCTATCCCTAGTCTTGATGATGATGAAGAAGTAGATGATGAGGCCACTGATAGTGATGGTAATGATGGAGATGATAATGCTGGTGGTGAGCAGGTTAAGAAAGCTATTAAACCTGCTGCACCTGAGAAGGTTACTGAGAAAAGAAAGGCTACTGATACTAGGAAGATCACTGAAATGTTAAAGCCTAAGAAGACAAGGAAACAAACAGCTGAGACTGCTGAGTCTACTGAGGGTCAAGTAGAGATTGAGATTACTCACCCTGCTGTAGTAGCAAAGAAGAAGAAGACTATTGCTGAAGTTGTGAAGGAGCAACAGAAAGAAGCTAGTAGAAAGAGGAAAGCTGCTGAAATTGAAAAAGAAGATCTTTCCAAAAGAATGAAGGAGATTGCCAAGAAAAAGAAACATGGCAAAGGGAATCAGTTGAGGATTCTAGAAGAACAAAGAGAAGAAGAGCAAGAAGTTGTTGATGCTGAACCTCTAACAATCATTAAGCCTACTGAGATAGTGGAGGTTGTGGATGAGCAACCTACTGAAGAATCACAGCAGATTGTTGATAATGAGCCTGCTGCAGTAGTTGTTGAATCCTCACCAGTAAAGGCTGCTGAGCCTACTGAAACTGCACAAGTTGTTGTTGAGCAACTTGTTGAAGAACCACAGCCGACTACTAAGTCTACACCTGCTGTGGAAGAGGAAAAGTTGGTACAAGACCCTGTTGTATCTGCAATAAGTCAAGGGGAAGAACAATCTGTTGTTAACCCTGCTGATGAGCATGTAAGTCAGGAGGAAGAATGTGTGATACAGATAGAGGTAGTAGGAACAAATGTACAACCTGAGAAACCTTCCGACCTAGAGGCATCTGTGGAAGAAACTCTGACTCTGCTAGTTGGGACCTTTGGAGGTCAGCAGAGTGAGCAACCAGCTCCTAGAAAGCCAACCATGCCATTTGAGAGGCATGAGAAGAAGAAGAAAGAGGAGTTTGTTGACCCTAAACTCCTACTGGTTGCTGATTATTTCCAATGGAAGTTTGGATTCTATAAGAGACAAAAGCCAGCTGCAGAACCAATGACAGATTTTGAAGAATGGGCTTTTGAGAAATTGGGAGTGGAAAACTTGTTGGATCTAGTTGATACCTCCTTACTACAATCAAGATTAATGGATCTGTTTGATGAACAACAGAAGGAGGAGGGTATCAAGTTCAGAGACCCCAGAGATGAATCAGACAGTGATGATTCATCATCTGATTCTGGTGGTGATTATCCCTGCGGTCGGGAGGAACCAAAGTGGAACTGCTATGATTATTGAACCAAGAGTAGAAGCGATCCATCGATCTTTGGGACGATCTGTTGAAAGACAAGGAAATCAACAGATGGATGAGAATCAGGAGGATCTCACCATGGATGATCTAGAGGCACAAATCAATGAGGGAATACACATTGGTGCAAACAGGATGGTTGGTGAAATAGACAACTTATTTGTTGAAGAACCTGCTGAGCATACTGATGATCAGCAGACTGTAGATTTGGAGCCTAATGTCAGTTTTGAGGATTACTGACCATAGTGAGCCTAATGTCAGTTCTGAGGATTCCATTCAATATCAAAACTGGATTGACACTGAGGACACTCTAACCAAGGCTGCAAATTTTATAAGAAGGATTCCTGATATTAAGAAATTTCAAAAAGAAAATATGGATGTATTCCCTGATCAAGCTATTATGGCACAGGTGGTACAGGTTGCTGAGGTACAAACAGCACCTACACAAACGTTGGAACTGGAGGTACAGGTTGTTGAGTTACAAACAGCACCTGGACATAGGTTGGAACCAAATTTGGGTTTGGAGGAAACCCATGTTCTTGTTGTTGAAGAGGCTGTTGTAGTGGAGCCTACTGGAGACAATACCACTGTAGGAAAAGATAGTCAGCAGACTGCTGTTATTGATGAGGATGAGCAACTGGTGGACTATGACTACAGTGATGAGGAGTTTCAAGTGCCTGAGGAAGAACATGTTGCTGATGAACCACAACAGGCATTTGTCCCAGTTTTTGAAGAACCTTCTCTTGATCCTATTCTGGAGGAATTCCAAGGACCTAACCCTGCTGGAAGGGATATGAGCTTTGCTTTGGTTATCAGCAGACACATGCAACAATATAATGTAGAATAGCCTACTGATGGAGCTAATGGAGGAATGGCTGGTGGGGTACCAGCACATGTTTTGGATGAGTTGAGGACTGTCAGAAATGACATTGCAAATTTAAGAACTCAACTTGACAGGCAAGAGCAGAGATTTGAAGACTTAATGAATTTAGTGGAGAATAGAGGAAGAACCACTGAAACTGTTTCTTCCAATATTACCTACACCCAATATGCTCTTGCTGACCTTGCCCAAGATGTGAAGGGGATTAAGCAAGGAAATACACTGAAGGACAATTTTCTGAAAGAACAATTTGCATCCATTCATCAGAAACTTGACAAGCTTGCTGAGACACCTAAGCCTGATGTGGCTGAACCGGCTGGAACACTGCAACCTGGTGTACCTGATCCTAGACTTACTGAAAGGATAAATCTACTAGAGAAAACAATGCAAGGAAGGATCACTACCATTGACACTAGGACTGAAATTATTGAAGGTCAAATGAACAACCTAGTGATCACACAGGAGAGTGTGCATGGCCTGCTATCCCGTTTTGTTGATGATGTCAATAAGGGGGAAGAGAGTCAAACAGCAGTAGCAAAAGAGGCTGCCAGGATCTTTGCTAGGAAGAGATGGGAAGATGATACTAATGCTTTTAGGGAGCCTGCACCTGGCAGACTTCCACTTACTGATGATCTTCTTAGACAATACAAGAAGGTCTACTACAACAAGAGAAGACCTTATCATGATAAAGGCTTCCATGAGGGACTCAATTCCTTTCTTGGACTCAAGTTTTGGGAAGCAAGGATCAAAGCCATGAGGGCTACACAGAGAGGTGGAAGAGGTGGAAGAGGTGGTAGTGGTGGAAGAAGTTTACCTACCACAAATGCTAAGGAGTCACTGAATGAGTTTAAAGAAGTATACATGCGTTTAGGCTTTAGAGTAAATCAGAATAATCTTACTCTACATGAGGCATGGCACTGGTGGAGACAAGTGAATCCTCACATTGATTTCACTCTGATTGAAAATGAATGGATGAGAGAAATGGTCAAAGAGACAAGAGCATATCAAGAACAAGTTGACAAAGCAAGGGAAGAAAGGGAAAGAAGACAATAAATCAGCATACTTACATCGGTTTTATCTTTTGCTGAATGTAGTTGTAATAATTTTTGAACAGATGATTATAATGAGAAATGACTGCATTTGTTCTGTTTTTGTTTTTAATCTTTTTGCTTTGCTGTAAGGAGGGTATTGGCATCATAACCAAAAAAGGGGAAATTGTTGACTTATTTTTATGTTTTAGTGATGAGTGCCAGACTAGCTGTTATAGAGCAAAGGCAAAAAGATGTCTAGATCAAATGTATAGGTTTATCAGAGTTTGATCTTTGTATAGGTTTGATCAAACAAGCACTGTAAAATGTCAGTTGACTTATATCAGCAGACTAGTCTAAATCAGTAGGATAGCTGAGTCAGTAGACTTATCAGGAACCTACTGAAGACTGAAGGCTGAGGGCTCAAACTCAGTAAATGAAGGCTAAGGGATCAAATTTAGTAATTAAAGTCAAGGATATGCAATCAGAATTTAGGGAAGTCTGTGATGACCTAAACTGATTACATATACCTTGTGTACAAGGTCTAAGTTCCATAAGTTAAGTGGTGATTGGAACTTAGTTATTTGCAAAAAGGTGTAATCTAACTTCATAATAAAAGTTAGATAAAAGACAGTAAGCTAAAGTGTTTTTAAACACAGCAAAATAAGGATCAGCTTACTGATGTGTATATCAGCAGACTTATGTTCTCAGGAACCTGCTAAACACATATTTCGATTTAATCAAAGGTTACATTGGAAGAAAACATGAAAGGGACAGCTAACAACCTCTGTTTTTATCAAACAAATCAATGGCTAAGATCAAATAGACGTTGAAAAGATTCAGAGGATTATCCAATGGATACAAGTCAAAGGGTGGAAAGGCGTATCTTGTCAAAAAGCATTTCGCGATTGTCGATCCTATGAAATGATGATAGAAAGCAAGTCAAATGGGACAAAATCTGAAACGGCTATGTTTGAATTTCAAACATAAGTCACAAGGATTCCTACCTATAAATAGAGGACTCTTAATTCAGATACAAGTGATGAAAATTGAGAATCTGTCTTGAGCAATCAGAATTAAATCAAGAAAAACACCCTGCTGACCCTACTGAGCTTTAATCTACTGATCCAAAAAATCTCTTCAAGAGTAATCTGCATTCAAGCTACATCAAGTTTACACACTTGAAGACATCAAGCTGCTGATCATATCATCCTAATCAAGCTGCTGAAAGCTGAATCACTTACTTGATTCAAACTTTCTTCTATAAGAATCTACTGAAGACAGTGAAGCATCTGAGGGTGTGAAAGACTGTTGTTTGTGGTGGAGCTGGTGAAGAGGCAATCCTACCCTTCAAGGACCAGTGGAAGACTTTGGAGCAGCAATCTTACATGTTCCAAGTGTTCAGTTTGTGAAGCCATAGTTATTGGTGAAGGACAAGCATCTTAGGGATTTTTGTAACAGCTAACTCAAAGATCTCTAGTGAATTACATCCAACATCACAGGAGAAGAGTGGACTGACTGAATTACACCCCCTGGAACCACTATAAAATCTGCCTACTTACTTTCTGCATTTACTTTCTGCATTTAGTTTATCCAGCATATCAATCTACTGAATCTAGCAACTAAATACACACACATACACTACTGAGTATCCAATACTTGGTATCATATTTAACAAGTAACAAGGCTTAATTTTTGATTTATTCCATTTGCACAAATTCGATAAACTCAGCGATCCAACAGACTATCGAGTGTCACAGACTCATCAAGTATCAAGAATTTCTTTGAAGTTCTTTGAGTTTGTTAACTCCAAAAGTTTTAAGTGTTAAGTTTATTCACCCCCCCCCTTAAACTTAACCAAAGCCTTTTCAAGGGACCAACAAACAGTAAATAAAAGAGATGCAAATAAACCAATCACCAATCATATATCGAAAAGGTACTAACCACACTATTCCTAACTAATCTTCCCTTAATCCGTGTTTGACTCGTGTGCGTAATTTAGCTATGGGTGCAACTCCTAACCCTATCTACTCCGACTATGGTAGATGACAATATATACGTAAGCTACCATCCTTAATTGGTCCGTAATAGCCCATACACATGAAGAACTAGAATTTCTGGTGTTGAGCGTTAACCCATACCGCTAACCCACCTATGCAGCTATCGACTATGACTGGCACATTCCTAGGGTCCATCAAGAATATGTCCTAATTAACACTTCACTAGCAGTCCTTCATGTTAATTTACGATGACTGATAGCAAAATACTTAACCGCTAACTTTCACCGACAGAGTATCGGGTCAACGGGAGTATAGTGGTCACAAGGTCGAATCCACAGGGAGTAATGTCTAAATACCAAAGCTGACGTAGAACTTAGTTCAGGCCAAAATATGGTGTAATGTATTATACTAATGCAAAAATAATGATTATACTAACGAGTTTACTTCTACATATTAAAAAGTATAGCTGAACTATGATCCCATGAACTACTTTTACCCTTCAAGGAAGGACTTGACAGGGAGCGTGTCTTAACTGACCTACCTATCCAATGTAGTTTAACGACATCCACGGGTGCCAACTCCTAATTCTAGTGATTAGACTGAACAACTCGATCTAACCACCCTATGTGAAGTTAACCGACTCTCCTTTTAGAAAACCGATTATCCTAACATGATTAAGTTCTAGAGTTGCTCGAACAACGATGACAAACCTCTGTATTGGAAACGGACCCAAAAAGTAGGCCGAATCTACGCAACAATCCTAAAACCCCTTTTCCCACATCTCACCGTAAAATGCATCTATAAGTTCGATGTGTGTGACAGTGAACTAGGTGATCAAACTAATTCAAAGATGTTATAATCAGTTTTAGGACGTGGATTAATCATTTAAACATTAAATTACGCACTACACAATTCCCAATCTCATCCCCCTTAGGGTTTTCGCTCGCTTTCACATAATTCGACTACACATGCAATTAGCTACTCATGATTATTCTAATAAACGAAATAAGAATTGAAATCATGCTAGAAATAATAAAAGAGAAAGTATTCATTACCATACAATTATGGAAAAATCTGATTTGAAAAAGTATGAAGAAATAATCCACCAAAAGTCGAATCTTTGGAACTTGAAACATAAATCTAAGCTATAAAAAGTGTTTAGAATCAAAGGATGTTAACGATGGAATCAAAGAATCAAAGGTTGATCAACCTACACTAAAACCGCACCAAAATCGCCCTAAATATGTCTAAAGTCGGCAGAATATTAAAAACTTGCTGAATGAAAGAATAGGGCTACGTATTTATAGTGCTAGGTTAAAATCTGTTGCTGTCGGGGCCGGACGAGCATTTGAGTCATAGTGAACGCTCGTCTGGGCTGGAAATCTTGATGATATTAGGGTTTCATCTTCAGTGAACCTGCATTTACTTGCCTTGAACGCTCGGTTGATGGACCATGTCTTACGGGCAAACACCCGTCTGGGTTGCCTAAACGCCAGTTTGTCTTGTATTAGCTTTCTTGATTCGGGCTGAACCCATCCAAACGTGCGTTTGGGGGTAATTTGAACTCTCGTCTGTCTAAAAATATAACTTTCAATATCAGTGCTGATTCAGTGGACGCCCGTTTGAACTCCTCAAACGCCAGTTTGGGTAGAGCTTCATTCAAACGCCAGTTTGGGTAGAGCAAACGCCAGTTTGCCTTGATTTCACTCCAAAGTAGATTTTCCTTCACTTTTATGCTACCTTCGTGCCACGATCATATTTATCATTCCAAAACATCGCCTTCCAGGTCTTTGAGTCACCTAAGTCCTGCAATAATATGTACGAACAAACACCACGCGTAATTCCACAAGACAAAAGTGCTCGGAAAAGAGCTAAATATCGTTAAAAAAAACGGAGTTTACTATCGATGTGACAGTTTAACTCCTCGTGCATATAACTCTTGATATTACTCTTAAACAGGTCTAGAACTACCCAAAACATGCCAATAAAGTAATAAATGGTGGTTAAACTGCACTCCAAAGTACAGTAAAGTTGACTCCCATCAACCACCCCACACTTAGCCTTTGCTCGTCCTCGAGTAAATCAGGCGCTTTAAAACTGACCAAGGGATATACTTTACGAAACATGCATAGGACTCATGGCATCAAAGTAAAAGTACAATAGGCACTGAATGTGAGCCACTTGACTCTATCTTGCCACGAAAATGAAGTGTGTGTGATAAAAACCGAGGGCTACACTCAAAATGATTACCGGCTTTGAATACCGGCCAAATGACTACACACAACTTATACCGGGCTAGAATCTCCTCTAATCGAAGCAACCGAGGCTAAATACGGTCAAGAGGACTTGAAGGGTTATAATGTTGAGCTTGGAACGGGGTTAACCGAAAGGAAAATTTGGGACTGGAGAAAAGAAAATACGAGTGAACCTAATCATCTCATTTACTTTCTATTTGAAAACATACTAAACCAAACTCCTTTGATCTTTTTACACTCATTCATAGATAATTCCAATCTCAACACCATACTTTTATTCATTCAAAACACTCCTTCTTTGACTTCTTTTTCTTGAACTTTATTCAAACATTTCTTTTTTGACATCTTTTTTCTTTTCAAATTCAATTTTTTCATTCTTTTCATTTTCACATTTTTCCTTCATTCTTTCTTTTTTTTCTCAAACCACAAGCCTCACAATAGATTTCTCGAGCTCCTCCCCTTCGTTATACTAGCTTGTACCAACCAACTCCTCTCGAAACACGCACCATCTCCCACCCCACACTTGATTCAGCAAGTGTGTCTAAAGTAACAATTAAGTCCACTCGTAGGGTGATCAAAAGGAACCTGACCAATAATATAGCTCAGGGTTAGGGTAATACAGGCTAAGTAACCAAAATGGCTCATTTTCAGACGGTGGTCAGACCGTCCTATCAAGGCTTAGAGGGGGTACGAGGGTAAAATGTCAGGATTTTGGTTTATTTGGCTCTGGTTGGGTCAAAGAAGCGCCAGGACTCTCATCCCGTATCCGGGGTAAACCTTTCTATTTCGCCTCGAAACTAGTGGTATAAATTTGTATAGCAACCAAACTAAGTATAACCAAGGTCTTCATGCACTAAAAAGGGTTCGTATCATGATAAAATAGAATCACCCTGCTCACTTTACTTGACTACTAAGACATTTACCAACTCCATCGTGAGAAACATGCATATAACGCGGCGTTAAACCGTGAAAAGTTTTAAAATTTTAAGCCACGAACTGACTCGAAAATGGACATTAACTAAGCATATCACAATTACTGGCACATTTATCAAACGAAACAATATAAAGCTAAGTCGTATCCACCCCCCCCCCCACTTCGAATGAAGCAATGTCCTCAGTGCGTGAATGAGATATAAATGAAATACTTAGCTTGTAACCCGGCAGAAAGGCGCTATCAAATCCCGTAGTAGCCTCATCTAAGCACGATCCGAACCCTTGTCAAGATAGAAACAATGCAAAACATGCACGGGATATGGTCCTCGTGCCAACATATATAATAGGGAATACGGGTGTATAGAAGGAATAAGGCCCTGTCACGTCAGAAAACTCGATATGCAATATGTAACGCACAAACTGGATCACTATAGATGGATAAAGAACCCCTACGGGGAATGCACAGAACATCCAAGCATAATGAAAGGCCACAGAGGCACATAATATAAATAAATCCGAGTGCGTACATAAAAATAAATCGAAGACACAAATGAATGAGTAGCATGCCTTAAGGCTTACAAGACCAACCAAAAATCAAAAAGTAGCATCTCAAAACTGAAAGTAGCATCAAATGAAGTACAAATGTAGCAAACAGGCAAGACAACTCCTAAACATCCCTAACACTGGGAGTAGACGACAAAAAGAACAGTATAAAAGAAATATAAAATCACGTCTGTCCGGACGTAGCATCATCAGCAGCAGTTCTAACACTTTGAAGATAAAAAAACTCAGAAAATTCAGAGAATGGTGGGTTCCCTCCCACCGAGCGCTTTTGTTTATTGTCGTTAGCTCGACTTATTGAATCTCAAAAATTAAGATAGGGTGCCGAGTTTATAGTCTTTGGCAAGACTCGTATCACCCAAATTTTACATTCGTCTCAACTGGCATCCTAGGGATACTCTCGCTACTCACTCCCTCATTGGGCATCTCACAACTCAGAGGGCTCTCCTTAAATATTTCCAACCTTTGGACTTCCTCCTGCGTGCCCCAATCATTTCCCGGGTGCTTAATGGGGTTGTAGACATTAAAGGTGACCATCTCATCACCCGCTCTCATTGTAATCTCACCCTTTTGGATGTCTAGAAAAGTCCTACCCATAGCCAGAAAAGGTCTCCCTAATAGAATCGGGGTTTGACTAGCCACCTCCATGTCTAATACTACGAAATCAACCGGAAAGACAAGCTTCCCTACCTGAACCAGAACATCCTCAACAACTCCCATAGGGCTCCTAATCGACCTATCCACCATCTGCAGGGTCATAGTTGTTCGTTTTAGCTCACCTACCCCCAAACTCTCATATATACTCCTAGGCATCTAAGGAACATAACACCTTAGGGAATGACGTCCGACTTATGGTGCAAGGAATAGAAAAACTACCCGGATCTTTCAACTTAGGGGCAGCTTATTCTAAAACATAGCAGAGCACAACTCATTTAAGCAAACAATTTTCTCCATTTTAGCTTATTAAACAGAATCCCTTTTAAAAATTTGACATAAGATGGCATATGAACAAGCGCATCTACAAGTAGGATATTTATCTCTACTTTTCTCACGATATCGAGAAACTTGTTTTTCTTTTGAGAAATTATTGGCTTTTTAGGGCTATAATTTAGATAAATCAAAGGGTTCTTTCACCGAATCCATACCTAAATTGTTCGTACCTTCCCCTGCTGTGTCTGACCGTTTTTTTGGTTCCACGTTCGGCTTCTCCACTGCTTTCTCTATCTCAGCAGCTCCTGTCTCCTTATCAACCACCACCCACTCTTCATCTCCTGCTCTAGTCTTCTCCATCTTTTTACTCTTATGAACCTCGGGTGCCTCAACGTCACTACCCACAACTTTACCACTTCTTGTACAGATGGCATTCACTTGCCCCATTCGCATCTCTAAATTCCTGACCACCGCATGCAAGTTTACATGGGTGTTTCTCATCTCCTTCAATTCCTTGTTCACATCCCTATTATTCTTCGTTGCATCTAACAATGCTTTCTTTGTTGCTTCCAACTCTTTATTCATTGCAGTCATTTCTCTCTCTTTCTTTGCAATTGCTACTTGCTAGATCTCTCTTGACTGCCGCCAACTCTCTTCTCATTGCCTCTAACTCAGTTTCGACCCTGCCTCTTTCCAAATCCTTAGCCTCATCTTCTTCATTCAGATAATTCTCTTCTTCTGTCACTTTATCTTGCTTTGACCAATCAACCCCCAGATCTCTGCTACTTCTAGTAAATACTGCATTCACCTCCCTCGGATTTTGTTCAGTATTGCTTGGGATGCCACCACTCAAATTTTTCTTCAATGTATTCATGATTTGACCCACTTGGGTTTCTAAATTCCGGATAGCGGAGTGGGTGGCTACCTTTTGCTCCACAGCATTCTTATTTAGCTTAGATACGCTCCTATCCAACTTTTCTAGGAGCATTTCTGTGGAAGTCTTCTGCGCACCAGAATTGTTCGATTGCTGATTGTTCTGATTGTTCTGGTTGAGATGAGCATTCGGGTGTTGATAGGTGCCAGAATATTGTTTCTGGGCGGCTGATTTGCTTGCTGATTACCCTGTTGGCCCTGATTCTGGTTCCATCCCTGATTCTGCCCCCAATTCTGATTTTGCTGTTGCTGTTGGCCTTGTGATTAAGATTACTAATTCTGGTCCTAATGCCTATTGGATGAACCTTGATTTGGCCTAAATCTTTGACCCTGATTGGAATTGTGGTTCCCATTCTGATAGCGGTTTTGATTCCAATTACACCCACTGCCTTGTCCAACATAACTCACATTGTGTTGCTGCGAATCATCACCCATACCATACTCCATTGGCGGCCCTTGCTGATTCTCGAAATTCTGATTCCAATGATGATCATTCTGATTCCCAAACTGTTGTTGGGCTGGAGTAGGTACCAACTGCTGTGGGTAAGTGAATTTTTTCGGTGATGTACACTCCAATGCTGAGTGTCCACCCCCACAAAGTTGGCATTGCTCTGCCTTCTTTCTAGCCAACTCCATTTGCGCCATCTTCAGTACCATTTCCTGCATCTTGTCATGCATAGCAGACTCTCTATCATGTTCTTCTTTCAAGGACTTCACACTTTTTATTTGGGCTTTCTTTTTTTTTCTACTAGACCCCCACTGTCCTTCTCCATCTGCCATATTCTCAATCTGTCTCATAGCTTGTTCCGGCGGCAGATTCATAATATCTCCGCCACTTGCGGCATTCAGTTTATTCTGATCCACTAGCTCTAAGGCTCTGAATAGTATAATCACTTGCTCAACAGTGGAGAAACCGTATGCAGGGCATCTCTTCAGTAGAACCCTAAATCTCTCATATGTCTCCTTCAGTGTCTCTCCCTCGAGACCATCAAACGAAGAGATTTCTTCTTTCAAATCTAAAATCTTAGCCGGAGGAAAGTACTTCCTTAGAAACACTCTGACCACATCCGCCCATGTATGCAACAAATCATTAGGTAATGAATCATACCAATCCTTAGCAGCTCCTCTAAGTGCAAACGGGAAAACTATCATCTTTATCGCCTCGTCACTTACCCCATTGTATTTCATTGTACCACATATTTGAACTAAGTGATCCAGAAAACTATTCGGGTTCTCAGTTGACTTCCCGTGGAACAAGGCATGTTCCCCCAGCATGTTCAAGATGTTTTGCTTTATGTCCATGTTGTTGGAATTGATTGGGTGCACTCTAATTGGGTTGTGCCCTGTAACTTCATGTGGGGTAGTCACATAATCTCGACAGACTCTTGTTCCCTGTCCCTGTTGATCCCTCTGGGTTGATAATTCTGCTGTTGATTGAACTGCTGCATCGGTGGTTGCTGATTATATCGGTTTTGGAACCCCTGTTGGTTTCCCTGATCCCTTAGCATCTGTAGTAATCGGTTTACCGTATCTTGGTCGAATTCTGGCCCGAAATTCTGGGCATTCTGTCCAATCCCTATTCTCTGATTAAATTGTGGGGTAACCAGCTGGTGTAACACTGTATCGTCCCTCCTTAACTGTTCGTCACGAGGGTTCCTCGGTGGAATTTGCAACTACAGTGTCGTATTACCACAAGTAGTGTTTGAGGTTTGCCCTTTTCCATTCTATTCATCGATGGGATCTTTTCCATCTCTATGAGTTGTAATATCGTCCATTTCTTCAGAATAATCTGAGAGTGAGCTTTCTACTACCCCTTCTTCTTCAAACAAAGGGTTTGGACTAGCAATCAGGATCTCTCCTCGGCGCTGACTGTTTCTGTGACGTGCAAATGCTTCAATTTCTTCAATCGGTTCGATAAGAGGTTCTTTGGAGCTTCGGGTCATTCACTGTAAAATAGGAAACAACAAGAAAACAAAATAAAATGACCTAAGCCCAAGCTTTCGGTCAACTTAAAAGATATTAAACGTTACTCCCGGCAACGGCGCAAAAATTCTTGATAGCAAAATACTTAACCGCTAACTTTCACCGACAGAGTATCGGGACAATGGGAGTATAGTGGTCACTACGTCGAATCCATAGGGAGTAATGTCTAAGTACCAAAGCTGACGTAGAACTTAGTTCAGGCCAAAATATGGTAGAAGGTATTATACTAATGCAGAAATAACGATTATTCTAACGATTTTACTTCTATATATTAAAAGGTATAGCTGAACTATGATCCAACGAGCTACTTTTACCCCTAAGGAAGGACTTGACAGGGAGCGTGTCTTAACCGACCTACCTATCCAATGTAGTTTAACGACATCCATGGGTGCCAACTCCTAATTCTAGTGATTAGACTGAACAACTCGATCTAACCACCCTATGTGAAGCAAACCGACTCTCTCTTTAGAAACCCGATTATCCTAACATGATTAAGTTCTAGAGTTGCTCGAACAACGATGACAAACCTCTGTATTGACAAACCTTGGAAAAGAGCTAATTATCGTTAAAAAGGTGGAGTTTACTATCGATGTGACAGTTTAACTCCCCGTACGTATAACTCTCGATATTACTCTTAAATAGGTCTATAACTACCCAAACCATGCCAATAAAGTAATAAACGGGGGTTAAACTGCACACCAAAGTACAGTGAAGTTGACTCCCATCAATGACATGCAATTTGGTGATCAGGCTAAAAACATGCAAATTATATCTATCGATCAACGTAGCTGAGGCCGAACCACATAATTAGGATTTACTAGGTATTCAGATCTAGCGATAAAGACCGTCGCAGATCTGAAGAGCGCATCCCATAATTCTGCGTTTCATTTTTATGAATCGAATAACAAAAATTAAGGTTCGTCTAATTAATTCATAGAAGATTAGATGCAAGCATAATCTAGATCTAACACAAGAACAATCATGAATCTAAGAAAAGAAATAAAACAATTGAATAGATCTTACCCATAATGAAGAACAGATCTACGTAAACCAAGCTCGTAAACCAAGCACAATTCTCTCTCCCTCCTGCGATTCGAGACGATCCATGAAGATCGTAAACCAAGCACAATTCAATAATGAAAGACTCATTATTTATTTGCAATTGAAAAGAAGAATTTATAACCAAAAGACTACATTGTAGCTAGTTGATGAAGAACTAGAAAAGAGATGCAGCATGAATGGAATACTAAATCTGTTGCACTCTATGGCCTTATATAGGTGTATAAACCGACTTAGGCGTAAACCCAATCCTTGGAGGACAAGAAAACGCATTTCTGGAAGATTCTGGGCCTCGATTAATCGGGGGTAACTCCCAATTTACCGAGGGTATTTTTGTTGGATGTAATATCGCCGGATGGATCATAGATCCACCCGATTACGCAGCGGAAAGTACAAGATCTAGATCTAGTCAACCAAAATAAATAAAATAAAAGATCTAAACCTACGAAGGGGTTAGATTACCAACCTTTTTACTGTGCTAAACGCCAAGAACAAGGTCTATCCAATCCGAGCTAGTTGAGAGCCTAGTTGAGAAGCCAAAGTCTTCCAACCTATAAGCCAAAGTATTCCAACCTATGTTTCCAAACACCACCAGGTGGATGGTGTTTCAAGCCGCCGGACCTCCTCGATATGCTACCTTAGAAAAACCCGAAGTTTTCCTAAAACTCAAACCCATGTATATGAGCCAAAAAATCTAAGCTCAATACTTCCAATATGTCGAAATATATGTTATGTTTAGGCTTGGGAGAACTCTCTTTATATAGGAGAGTAATCATTGTCCTCCAAGGATTTTATAATTAATACAAAATCAATTATAATAATCCTATTAAATAAAAGATACTCCTAAAATAATCTAGAACCACTCTAGAATATTTAAGGATCAATCTAATGTTTTCCTTAATTAATTATTTAAAAAATAAATAATTTAATCACATGTTAAATAATTATCCAAGAAAACTAATTTCCCAATAATTAAATAACACATAAAATGCGCCCCAACCCTAGATAAATAGCTCCACACGTATTTTACACATGTTTGGGACGAGTCCACGAAAAAAGTCTTTTCCATTTATTTAATCATTTAGTCCAACTAAACAATTAATCCACATATCTATTAAACAGTCCATTCGAACTATTTAATATTCATTGAGGTGAAAGGACGAGAAAACATATATGCTATATTAGGAGCCACGTCGAGGACCATGGACCCATATTCAGTAGCTACAATAAATTAAATAAAATTAATTGTGAGACCGAACAATAATATTCAATCTATTAATTCCGGGATTACACCACCATAAACCCAAAACTGAACTCTGCCGAATATTGATAACTTACACTCAACTATGAGTCGAAATTTTCCACTGATATAATCATTACATACGGATAAATCTCCATAGACTGTTCGTTTCGATTCGGGATATCTCCGTAGACCCTTCTCGAAACATCTTATCCTTATTTACCATTAACCCCCTAGTGATCAATTAGTTCACAACTAGCATAATATGAACTGGCGCCATCGATCAGTTTCTAGGACTAACAAATAAGGGAACTGTCTGTCTACTTCCCGAGGGAAGGAATGGATTCAATATCTATGATAGCACAGACTACTCACTCATCCCAGAATAGAGCCAATGAGAAGTGTTGCACCACATACTGCGAAGTGATCCTTACTAACACATCAAACTCTACCCTAGTCTAAGCAGTTGTTTGTGATCACCTCAGGATTGAGATTAATCCATATATGATCATCTTGTGATTCGATAAGACTTCTCGATCACGGAATTATATCGATAACTCAAATCAAATCGGTCCAGCCCTTTCTGATTATCATCATATATAAATGCCACTAGGTACCCTATTACCGACAGTCCGGTAAGACTGTCAAACCTAAAGTGTTCTGGGCACATTATTAGCAAATTAATCTTGAGACCCGTACTCAGATTAATAAATGCTACGGACTAAGTTAATTTTAAGTACATCTCACTAACTCAATCCTCTTGTGTATAGCCATACACTGAGTTATGTGATTACATAAATGAGGTATTTGGGGTTTTCAGTAGTGTCTTAATTATAAGCATACATGCATATAATAAGATGAATAATTAATTCTGTCATAAAATCAATTAGATAATTGTCTTTTGGGCACTACACCTAACAATCTCCCACTTGTATGAAAGTCAAGTGGATTAATTGTTTTAGAGCACACCCTTTATATCTATATCTACAACATTCTCCCACTTGCTCAAAACAAGTGAGACATATCCCCAAGATTCATACTCTCCAAGCGCATCTTAGTAATTCATCCTTCCAAGCACGACCGGAGTGTGCCGCCGTAGGGTAGGTCAGTGACCCGGCGCGTACTTAGAATCCGAATACCATGTGCCTCGGTACACTAATCAGGTAGGTTGGCAGCTTGAGTCAATCTTTGAGATCGAAACGTTGCCTTTCCATCTAATCCGGTGGTACGATTTCAATATGATTATGACCTCTAGCGATTGCAAAATCCTTATGAGCTACCTCTCCAATGTTTTCACAATGAAGTAGTATCGGCTTACTGGATAATACTTTATCATATGAGTAAACACTAAGACCGAGACCGATTTAACGATCATCATCTGACCTAAAGCCAGAATCAGTTTTATCACTTATATTCTAGTTTGCACCTGAATATACTAGCATATTATTCCTCATTCTCCCGAAGAGACTTGAGGATTCACTAAACATCCCATTTAGTGTTCATCTGGAGGTTTAGATAATCTTTCCTGAGAGGTAGGGTAGACTACATCGTTGAATGTTGCTTAAATGCAAGAATATCTTAACCAGGTGAATGGATGGGATTGCCAATGATCAATTCTTGTGAATTTGAGTGAATCAAATCCTTTAGAATGAATCATGATGGCATGTCAGACTCTGACTTCAGATAAAACACCCATGTTGTTTCCAACAGTTTCAATGTTACCATTCACAAACACTAATCTACATACTACTTTACTAATATTGATGCCCAGTCTACGAAAGACTTATCAATATTCTGGTCAAGTCAACATATTAAAATATATGAATTTGAAATGACCTAGAGGTTTGCTTTAATCCCCAAAGGATATGAGCTGTGGCTGGCATCCTACCAAAGGTTCTATCTGAATAAATTAAGATACCGTTAGTCTTGCAAAAAGGTCTTAGGGAATCACCCATATTTTCTGCTTTGTAACGAAAATGTTATTTGTTCTTTGCTAAAACCCTTCTTTTCTGAATGAGTTCAGATTCCGTTGTTCGGCAAGGAAGTCTTAGGGAATCACCCCTATTTCCCGCTTTCTGATGAAATCAAGCAAGACTGAGTGGTAAGAGAGATCACGGTCTGGTTAACTCTATACCTTTTAAGGAATCACCCCTAAATTACTTAGCTTTGCGTTGAAAGTTAAACTTTCCTATTCATTCGATTCTTCTCCGTGTAGTTCCAATTACTCCTACTGGGCCTGAGATACTCAGGTGGTTCTACAAGAGTTTCAACAGAACTGGAGTATCAAACTCCATTCACAGGGTTATGGCTTTTAAACCAACCTCTATGATCAGGATCCTACACAGCCCACAAAGGACTATAGGTCATCAATCTACCCTATAGACCGTAAGGTCCTGCAATGGGTAATGGACAAACCATAATCCCACTATGTTCGGGGTGGATTGATATACTGATCTAGTTTAGTAGTTTTTATTAGTGTTATCACCAACTGCCGGTGTTGGATGTGGACTGAACAAATCAGGTAGTAACATCTTGAGTACAAATACTTCAAGATCTAAGGTTGTTATTTATAGACTCTATCAGACCGAGTTTGATAGTATAACCATCATTCTCTGATTTTACGAGTTTTATAACCAACCTTTACTCAATGCATTAAGATATTTCACGACCTGAACGTGGACAGAAAATTTCCAGTCCTACCTTCAAGCACTAAATGCTAAATGTCTATATTTATGGAAGTGGGGTGAAATGAATTCACTCCTTATCCACAAATGCGTAGGCATCTTTTAGGTAGACTTCTCGGTTTTTCATTACAACGTAAACCGTTATTTTGCAACCAATATCTTAAATGATTTCAGCAGCGTATCGAAGCATATCAATAACTATATAAGGAAAATTTATGGTGCATCCCTTAGTAAAAATATTTCACTGGGAGGCAGGCCGAGCATCAGTCCCGAAGATTACGCAATAACCTATTTCTGAGTATGGAATACTCTATCTCTGGTGAAATCAGAGATTTCCTCTAAATATTTTGGATAAACTTACCGGAGTCTCGAATAGTTGTCAGACAAGATGTCACTACTTCAAAAGCTCCCACTAGCTTGTACATTTCATATGACCCTGAAGGTTGTTATGAACAAGCTATGTTACTTCTTTAAATCTATCACCCTTTCCTGATTGAAAGGAAACTTAGTCATTGTTCCTTTGAGACAGTGTTCCTTTGACTGGGAGATAGGAATCACCCTAAACCAGTCTTCAGAGCTTGTCTTTAGGGAATATGCACTAATTAATAGAATAGAAAGAAGCGTTTATCGAAATACGGAAACCATTTGCGTTTATATATTTTAAGATGTGTTACTAATACCTTCTCAGCAATGCTTAGTGGTTCTGACTTTATTAAACAAAAGTCCGAGTCTTGGATTCGTGCTACGAATGTTATATTCATCGTTAATAAGACAAACAAATTATCCTATTGAAAATGAATACGTTCGTTCCAATGAATCCGAAAAAAGAAAATGAATTTTCTGTGATACTAAAGAATTGAATCCGAGATCCATTTACTTATATCACTCCCACTAGTCTATCTGAAATAACAGCCCGTTTTCTATTTTATTTAACGTTTAATGCAAAGCTACCTAGTTCTTCCAAAGAACTTTAGCTTTCGAGAAAATTGCTAAGGATGCATTGGTCAGTGATCCGAAATCACTTTCCTTATCCTCTAATTTCCAATTTATTAATTTTCCGGTTTAGCCATAAAACTACTTAGCTTAGATGACTAACACGTATAAACATTCTTTCCCATTCTCGACTTTCCTTAAATGGAAACGGTCTTGAACTAGTAGTTCGTTTGAGTAGACACCACTCTTGAACTGTGGGATGTCTAATCGACAAATCATAAGAGCAAAGCTCCCACTAGTTTATCAGTTCCAAATACCGTCTAACTAGAGACACTCTGTAGTTATGATTTTTCAAAGATTAGAACATCACCTAGAACTAAGTTCCCACTAGTTTATCAGTTCCAAATACTGTCTAACTAGCAATGATGTGTTCATGATGTTTCAAAGATTATAAAATCTCCTGAACTAAGCTCCCACTAGTTTATCAGTTCCAAATATTGTCTAAGTAGTAACGCTTTATTCTTGTTTTTCCAATGAATGTAAAAACTCTTGTGCAGTCTATTACACATTTCTAATGATTCAGAAAAACAACAAATCATAAGACTAAGGCTCCCACTAGTTTATCAGTTCCAAATACCGTCTAACTAGCAACGCCTTATGTATATGATTTTCCAATTTTTCAATTTAGAAATTTGTTGTGTAATTACACTTTTAATATTCATAAATGAATTTGTATGATAGTCCTATATCATCTTTTGTAAACTAAGTATGGTCGTCTCTCGTTCAACATGAGTGACATCCGTGACATACCTATACTATGTCACTTAAGTTTTTAAAGGCTCAAGGGAAAAATCTCTTCCGGAAAAATTAACTGCATTCTTTTGATAATTGCAACGTACTTGTTACTTCCACATTTTTTAATGAAGTCCTATTACTAACAGTTTAGTAGCCTAGATATTAATTTTGTAAAATAAGCATGACAGAAAGTTAAATTAAAAAAATAAATTTTCCCTACTAGATTTTTATTTTAGGAATAATAAACTTGTTAAAAGTCTATCCTACCATTCCAAGGATTTAATCTCACACCTCAATGCCTCCGTAGGGTAGGTCAAAGAGGTGAAGATCAAACTGAGACGATCTCTCTCAATGATTAAGCTTCGAGAATCGAACATCTCACGGGAATCAGACATACCGGACCTTAATCATTGATTACCTTCCTTTTTCTAGCCAAGATGTTTCGAAAATATCCATAAAGAGTGTGACCTACTATATCAGATCTCAAAGTACGCCCCGAGTATGCCGCCGTTGGGTCGGTCAGTGACTCAACGAGTACCCAAAATCCTATCCTTTCGGAGACCAATCCTTGAATTTTGATAGGGGTGAACACCATCCGTAGGGGGCCGAAATCAAAGCGGCTCGAGGCGTCACCCTTCTCTCACGTGCTTCCATCTATAGTAGAGGCCGTGGGGTTGGCTCTCGCCTTCCACGCTCTCACTCAATAATATGAAAAAGTGGTGGGTTTACTAATTACGGTTTCGGTCTTGACAATAAGAAACAATAAATCAAAGTACTCCGAATAGGGTCAGTTAAGTAGGCAAGCCTACGCCGTCTTATTCGTTGGAACATATGTAACAGTTCAGGCTAATCCGGCAAGAGAAGCCCCGTTTAGCCCGAAGGCTTATCGGCTATGCTAAGTCTGTCAACCATCAGATCGTACATCACACGTGGAGGGGAGTCGATTGAGCCGAAGCTCGGTTGAACTCGCCCAACCATGGTTAGACCATTTCCGAACCCATGTACTAAGATTTTCCGATTTCTATGTTGTCAACCAAAGCGTAATCTCGTTTCTGTTTAAGGTAGGTTCACCGAAACTCAACGATTTATCTAAGTGGGATTCACCGAGAATCCATCACTAAAATCGTAACGATTGACAAAACCCGGTTCCTCGGTTTTAATAATTAGTTACTTAATTAATTAACTTCCACATATTAATTAAAAAAGCTTTTAACTAAAATTACAAAATTTCGTATACTCATATAAACGAATTTATATGAGTTTACAATAGATCTAACGAGTAAACAATACCAACCCCAATCCATCTCTTCAACCACGACAATCACAAGGCAATATACATGAATAAATTTCGATGCATAGAGAAAAGCAAACGAAAAACAAAAAACAATCTAAACATGCTTTTTCCACTACTAGATCTACAATTTAAATACTTTTATTGATAGATCAAAGGCTCTGCTACCACTTGTTTGATGTAATATCGCCGGATGGATCATAGATCCACCGATTACGCAGCGGAAAGTACAAGATCTAGATCTAGTCAACCAAAATACATAAAATAATAGATCTAAACCTACGAGGGGGTTAGATTACCAACCTTTTTATGGTGCTAAACGCCAAGAACAAGGTCTATCCAATCCGAGCTAGTTGAGAGCCTAGTTGGGAAGCCAAAGTCTTCCAACGTGTGTCTCCAAGCACCACCAGGTGGATGGTGTTTCAAGCCGCCGGACCTCCTCGATATGCTACCTTACAAAACCCGAAGTTTTCCTAAAACTCAAACCCAAGTATATGAGCCGAAAAATCTAAGCTCAATACTTCCAATATGTCGAAATATATGTTATGTTTAAGGCTTGGGATAACTCTCTTTATATAGGAGAGTAATCCTTGTACTCCAAGGATTTTATAATTAATACAAAATCAATTATAATAATCCTATTAAATAAAAGATACTCCTAAAATAATCTAGAACCAATCAAGAATATTTAAGGATCAATCTAATATTTTCCTTAATTAATTATTTAACAAATAAATAATTTAATCACATGTTAAATAATTATCCAAGAAAACTAATTTCCCAATAATTAAATAACATATAAAATGCGCCCCAACCCTAGATAAATAGCTCCACACGCATTTTGCACATATTTGGGCCGAGTACACGAAAAAAAGTCTTTTCCATGTATTTAATCATTTAGTCCAACTAAACAATTAATCCACATATCTATTAAACAATCTAATCCAACTATTTAATATTAATTGAGGTGAAACGACGAGAAAACATATATGCTATATTAGGATCCACGTCGGGGACCATGGACCCATATTCAGTAGCTACAATAAATTAAATAAAATTATTCATCAGACCGAACAATAATATTCAATCTATTAATTCCGGGATTACACCACCACCCGAAACTGAACTCTGTCGAATATAGATATCTTACACTCAACTATGAGTCGAAAGTGTCCACTGATATAATCATTACACTCGGATAAATCCTCCATAGACTGTTCGTTTTGATTCGGGATATTTCCGTAGACCCTTCTCGAGACATATTATCCTTATTTACCATTAACCCCCTAGTGATCAATTAGTTCATAACTAATATAATATGAACTGGCGCCATCGATCAGTTTCTAGGATTAACAAATAAAGGAATCGTCATCTGTCTACTTCCGAGGAAGGAATGGATTCCATATCTGTGATAGCACAGACTACTCACTCATCCCAGAATAGAGCCAACGAGAAGTGTTGGACGACATACTGCGAAGTGATCCTTACTAACACATCAAATTCTACCCTAGTCTAAGCAGTTGTCTGTGATCAGCTCAAGATTGAGATTAATCCATATATGATCGTCTTGTGATTCGAGAAGACTTCTCGATCACGGAATTATATCGAGAACTCAAATCAAATTGGTCCAAATACTATGTGATTATCATCATATATAAATGCCCCCACTAGGTACCTATTACCGGCAAATCCGGATAAGACTGTCACACCTAAAGTGTTCTGGGTGAGTTATTAGCAAATTAATCTTGAGACCCGTACTCAGATTAATAAACGCTACGGACTAAGTTAATTTTAAGTACATCTCACTAACTCAATCATCTTGTGTATAGCCATACACTGAGTTATGTGATTACATAAACGAGGAACTTAGGGTTTTTAGTAGTGTCTTAATTATAAGAATACATGTATATAATAAGATGAATTATTAATTCTGTCATAAAAACAATTAGATAATTGTCTTTCAGGCACTACACCTAACAATTTTTGTATTTTTTCTTCTGCCGACTTAACCTGAAAGGTTCTAGAATACCCTAGGCCCAGCTTCGGTATTTGGACCATAACTTGGTCTACATAACTCCGATTTTTGAGATTCAAAGTGTGTTGAAATCCTTGTTTCAATACTAACAACTTTTATGTAGAAGTGCAAGCCCAATTCATCTTGGAAGTCGTCGAGAACTGTGTTGCAAGATCACCAATCAGATTCTCGGGTCCAATCTCCGCTCGAAACACTTCAACCTTCAGCTCCGTTCAGTTATCTATCGATTGACTCTCATATTCAGCCCAAATGATGCTCCAAACACTCGTTCGTCTGTCAATAAAACCATAGCACACATAGTAGCTTCTATTTCTAGCAAATAACGCAAAAAATACACGATTAATACGCATAATACCAATTTAGTCACCCCGGACGTGGCTCAATCACATTTAGCTAATTAACCCATGATTTCATACATATTATCACCATTGAGAACACCTATCCGGGATACATTGATGGTAAAATATGATACCAAGTTGACCGTCATCAACTACCCGCCACTCAGCTTTTGATCGTCCCGAGCAAAAACCAAATCAAACAAACCCCATAAATAATTACAATCTGATTAAGAATAGACTCATTCAAAAATGATAAATAAGATGAGGGTCAACACATATCCATCAGTAATCCATTAAGCACTATCTCATAGTAGAACCGACGTGTGTGTGCAATAACTCCCAAACAACAGTGACGCAGACAGAATCACATTATATCAATAAAGATTTCAGGCAAAACATGCATCATGCACAAATCCATAAGTTCCCCATTAATCATCACCTACCAATGCATCAATGTGTCGTGTGATAAACCTTTTGTGATAGTGCATTCAAGAAAAGAATGAAGTTATAGAGACCCCACAACCTTAACTAATCAATGTGCACACCCGCTCCTCTTGCTTTCAGACTTAGGCAAACAACATGGAACCTTACTTGGGTCGGGCGGACTTGGGGACCGAGTATTACTCTTAGGTCCTCGTTTGTTTCCTTTTTATGCGAGGGTCGTGCCTTTTTTGCTACGAGTTTGCTTCCCTCACAGCCTTTATTATATATATTTATTTTCTCTTTTTTTCCTCTTTTTGGACAGATTTCTCACTTTTTTTTCTCTCTCACCCGCAATCCCGTTTTGTCCCGGTTTACCTTGTTTGACATTAAAGTCGCTACCATCTTCCTACAACAATTGGTTGAAGTATATCCACCGACAAATATCGATTCCCGGTCTAGGATAACTCTTCATCTCATCTAAATACTTCTCACTCAGATTGCGTGCTCAAAAATTGAATGCAACGGTAAAATAATAATTAATAAGTCACTACTTCAGGCAACATAACACATGCTCATTCTTTCATACTAATGATGCGTCATCTACACTACATACTGAAAAAATGAGTTATACGTGCTTAAAAAAAGGTCGATTCCACAACAAGATAGATGATTAATAAACCACTACTTCAAATAGTTGACAAACCCTTTATTCATCATTAATGAATTAAGTATGTAATTAAGCAGTTCAACGTTTTAAGGTTTTTATTTCATTCAATTCAAAAAATCGAAATTCACTAAAGTAAGTGTAAGTGTGTCGCAATATTTCAAACTAAGTGTTATGCCTACCCCCACTTTAAAACTCAACATTGTCCCCAATGTGAAAAGTAAAGCAAAAAAAAGTAGGAAGAAGAAGAACACTTAGCTTTGGAAAATAAAAGGACTCGGCTAACTGTCTGAAGCAAATCATATCACTGAAGTGGAACCAAAGTTGTCTCATTCCAAGGACTAATCAGCACTAGGTCAGCTAATACAAACAATTCTTGCACAAAGGCCATTAGTACCACGAGACGCAAATAAGTAATAAAATCATTATGTCATGTGGCAGTAAAGAGCACAATTAAAAAGAAGAAGTGCAATAAATAATTTAAGCCAATACATAACAACTTTATTACTTAAACACTACAAAACTATTATAAGACTCCAAATAAAAATAAAAAGACTCAAGACACAAGGCTCAAAATAATAATCAAATAATCATGTGAATTAAAAAAAATTCCCGCACATCCTTTGCTCAACAGCCTCAGGAACATGGCGATGAAAAAAAAACTTCCTACTTTTATTCGATCATCGTAAAGAAAAGAAAAAAAATTAACAAAAAAGGTTAACTATAAATTAATGGTTATGCCTAACAATTAAATAAATAGTCCCCGGCAACGGCACCAAAAACTTGATCACGTGTAAGTCTCTTAACACTAGCAAGAGGACTAGGTCAATCATAGTATACCAAGGGCAAGTCAAGGTTGATCCCACATATATATAGACTATTATTTAATTATGCTAAACACAACCACAATTCATAGGTCAACCGGATAGGGGTGGTCATTGACCAAAGAGAACAATAAATAAAACATATGCAAATAAACAAATCACCAGTCATATATCGAAAAGGTACTAACCACACTATTCCTAACTAATCTCCCCTTAATTCGTGTTCGACTCGTGTGCGTAATTTAGCTACGGGTGCAACTCCTAACCCTATCTACTCCGACAATGGCAGCAGACAATCTATATGCAAGCTACCATCCTTAATTGGTCCGTAATAGCCCATACGCATGAAGAACAAGAATTGCCGGTATTTAGCGTTAACCCATACCGCTAACCCGCCTAGGCAGCTATTGACTATCACTACGTTCCTAGGGTCCATCAAGACTATGTCCTAATTAACACTTCACTAACAGTCCTTCATGTTAATTTACGATGACATGCAATTAGGTGATCAGGCTAAAAATATGCAAATTATATCTGTCGATCAACGTAGCTGAGGCCGAACCACAGAATTAGGATTTACTAGGTGTTCAGATCTAGCGATAAAGACCGCCACAGATCTGAAGAGCGCAACCTATAATTCTGCGTTTCACATTAACGAATCGAATAATAAAGATTAAGGTTCGTTTAATTAATTCATAGATGATTAGATGCAAGCATAATCTAGATATAACACAAGAACAATCATGAATCTAAAAAAAGAAATAAAACTTAGGAATATATCTTACCCATAAAGAAGAACATATCTACTCTTCAATTCTTTCTCCCTCCGGCGATTCGAGACGATCCACGAAGATCGTAAACCAAACACAATTCAATAATGAAATACTCATGATTTATTTGCAATAAATAAAAGAAGAATATATAACAAAAAGACTACATTGTAGCTAGTTGATGAAGAACTCGAAAATAGATGAAGAATGAATGGAATACAAAATTTGTAGCACTCTATGGCCTTATATAGGTGTATAAACCGACTTAGGGGTAAACCAAATCCTTGGAGGACAAGAAAACACGTTTTTGGAAGATTCTGGGCTTCGATTAATCGGGGGCAACTCCCGATTTACCGAGGGTATTTTTGTATTTTTTTTCTTCTGCCGACTTAACCTGGACGGTTCTAGAATACCCTAGGCCCAGCTTCAGTATTTGGACCATAACTTGGCCTACATAAATCCGATTTAAGTGATTCAAAGTGTGTTGGAATCCTTGTTTCAAGCCCAACAAATTTAGAAGTACAAGGCCAATTTGTCTTGGAAGGCTTCGGAAACTGCGTTGCAAGATCACCAATTAGATTCTCCGGTCCAATCTCCCGCTCGAAACACTTCAACCTTCAGCTCCGTTCAGTTCTCTATCGATTGATTCTCATATTCAGCTCAAATGATGCTCCAAATACTCACAAAATAGTACACATAGTAGCTTCTATCAATAAAACCATAGCACACATAGTAGCTTCTATTTCTAGCGAATAACGCACAAAATACACGGTTAATACGCATAATACCAATTTAGTCACCCCGGACGTGGCTTAATCACATTTAGCTAGTTAACCCATGATTTCATACATATTATCACCACTGAGAACACAAATCCGGGGTACATTGATTGTAAAATATGATACCAAGTTGACCGTCACCATTATTTTGTCCCCTGCTCCCTTCAGTGGTGTGAGATCCCCTACTACGTCCACTCTGATGTGATGTTGCTCCACATGGAGGATCCTAATTCGGTCCCTTGTTCGGTGTCTCAGGCTCTATTACTTTCCCTCCAGCCATTTGATTTGAAAGGAAACTTGTAGTATACGTTCTAGACCGAGCTAGGTGTGAACAGACAATATTGTACCCAGAATCCGGCAAAGGTCCGGCTAGCATGCACCCAGATTACTGAACAAACTATATGCTCTGATAGCAACAACTATCTTGGTATCACAAGAAAATCGACCGAAGTAATCCCGTTTTCCAGAATTTGATGAAAAAATGTCGCAAGAGTGATATTATCGCTTTATGAAATTGGACCTGAGAACATGCATGCACTAACCTGAGGATTGAGATAATCCCTCTTGAAGTTTATCAAAGAAGCCGATGGAATATTCGAGAGCTTTTTGTTCATGATGATGCAGCAATGGCGAAAGCTATGATCCTCAGGCTATACGATCCAGAAGACCTAAGCTTTTGTTGGTTTGGACGCTTGAAGCTGGGGGTGAGGATCGCCGGAGACGCCGTAAGTATGAACTTTGCAGCGGTGGATCAACCAGAAAAGTTTGATTTTGATAATTTTCCCAGTAACGGAGCTAACTGATATTGCTGAGAATATCACGGTGGTTGTAGGGGTGTTTATATGGTGGTTATCTGGATGAAAGAGATGATCTTTATAAAGGATAAGGGCGGCAAAGTTGAACGTAAGGTGGTGCTTAGCCAGCTAGCACAACCAGGGATGAAGACGATGATGTAGTCGACAAATTGGCAGAGTGCCTCTACTTATATTAATTCTGGATCCCTTTTACATTACATGAAGCCTGTATTTATAGGCAAAACGCTAATGGCATTAGGCTAACAGTGACAAGACATAATTAAGTACAATCAAGTAGATAAACTGTGAGGGCAGGTCGGCTCGAGGTGGACGCTGATCGCCTCGATGTTCCCTTACTTGCGTGGCATTGTCCTTGCTAATGCAGAGTATAAAGCATGCTCGCCTACGTGTAGAGGGCTCAAACCAGCTGACCAAGACGACGGGCTGATTGCGACGAGTTGGGCTCCCATCCTGAACATCATCATGATTGTGCGGACTCGATGACCCAATTGGCTTACTCCAAGACAGGCTGGTGGCAATAGAGGTCAGAGGCTGGTTTTGACCACGGGTACGAGTCAAACGTGGGTTGAACGGACCGTGGTTGGCTTTGGTATATCAGTTAGGTATGAAGGGCATTTCATAATTTGCACATTATGTCTACGGCCAACATATTCGGAAGCCTATCGGGTCACAAACATAAGAACATATAGCCGGATTAAAATGCGGTTACAGTGATAACTAAATAAGAAAGTTTATCTCGACTATAAAGTGTTATAGTGATAAATTAATATGGTGTAGATATTAATTGTGTTGATTAATTAAATATACATAATAGATGTATAGGTCGAAATTATTATATATGATACACATGGATTTTCCAAATTGATTAATCATAGTATTATATTAATTAAGAATATTCCGAGCCAATATATATATATATATATATATATATATATATATATATATATATATATATATATATATATATATATATATATATATATATATATATATATATTATGAATAAATATAATACAAGATATTAATTGTGTTGATTAATTAAATATACATAATAGATGTATAGGTCGAAATTATTATATATGATACACATGGATTTTGCAAATTGATTAATCATAGTATTATATTAATTAATTAATTAATTAAGAATATTCCGGGAGCCAATATATATATATATATATATATATATATATATATATATATATATATATATATATATATATGTCGCGCCATTTTTTTTGTATTAAGATACACTTGGATTGTGCAATTTAATTAATAGTATTACCATATATTAAAATTAGATATTAATGTGTATAGATTTGCACGCATGTGTAAATTGATTTATGGTAATATAATAAAGATATATTCAATGTAAGATATTATCAATATATATCTTGAAAATATTTAATATAAGATATTGAATATTAAATGAGATAAATCTAGAATATTTATTTTCTTTATTTTACTAGTAAAAGATTTTCTTTCTCATTAATCTACTAGGAAGCTTCTCCAAATCAGATTGGGACACAGTTGGGGCGCCACTCACCCTATATAAGAAAGGGTTGGGTAGATCTTTTGAATCATCACAATTAGAAGAGTTCTAATTTACAAAAACTGAGAGCTTCTTAGAGAGAGATTTAGAGAGAGAGAGAGAAAAGGTCAGTCTAGCAACAGGGAGTTTACTAGTAGCTATCCAAGCAGGATTCTGGTGAGGTGGTCATGTGGATATTAATAGAGGCCGGACACGTGGATTGCTTGCGCACTACTACGCTCCGTAGACGGTCAAAGCATCGATCTTTTAGATCAAGCAAGGTATCCAAGTAGTGTTCGAGGTTTGCCCTTGTGCGTTATGTTCATCGATGGGATCTTTGCCATCTCTACGAGTCATTATATCGTCCATTTCTTCAGAGGAATCTGAGAATGAGCTTTCTACTACCCTTCTTCTTCAAACAAAGGGTTCAGACTAGCAATCAGGATCTCTCCTCGGCGTTGACTGTGTCTATGACATGCAAACACTTCAATTTCTTCAATTGGTTCGATAAGAGGTTCTTTGGAGCTTCGGGTCATCCACTATAAAATATGAAACAACAAGAAAACAAAATAAAAAGGACCTAAGTCCAAGCTTTCATTCAACTTAAAATATATTAAACGTTACTCTCCAGCAACGGCGCCAAAATTCTTGATAGCAAAATACTTAACCGCTAACTTTCACCGACAGAGTATCGGGTCAACGGGAGTATAGTGGTCACAAGGTCAAATCCACAAGGAGTAATGTCTAAGTACCAAAGCTGACGTGTAACTTAGTTCAGGCCAAAACAACAGTGGAAGATACTATGCTAATACAGAAATAAAGGTTAAACTACCGGTTTTACTTCTAGTTATTAAAAGGTATAGCCGAACTATGATCCCACGAGCTACTTTTACCCCTAAGGAAGGACTTGACAGGGAGCGTGGCTCAACCGACCTACCTATCATATGTAGTTTAACGACATCCATGGGTGCCAACTCCTAATTCTAATGATTAGACTGAACAACTCGATCTAACCACCCTATGCGAAGTTAACCGACTCTCCCTTTAGAAAACCAATTATCCTAACATGATTAAGTTCTAGAGTTGCTCGAACAATGATGCAAACCTCTATATTGGAAATGGTCCTAACAACTAGGCCGAATCTACGCAACGATCCTAAAACCTATTTTCCCACATCTCACCGCAAAATACATCTATAAGTTCGATGTGTGTGACAGTGAACTAGGTGATCAAACTAATTCAAAGACGTTATAATAAGTTTTAGGACGTGGATTAGTCGTTTAAACATGATAGTACACACTACACGACTCCCAATCTCATCCCCCCTTAGGGTTTTTGCTCGATTTCACATAATTTGACTACACATGCAATTAGCTACTCATGATTATGCTAATAAACGAAATAAGAATTGAAATCATGCTAGAAATAATAAAAGATAATAAATTCATTACCATATAATTGAGGCAAATCTGATCCAAAACAGAGACGAAGAAATAATCCACCAAAAGTTGAATGTTTGGAACTTGAAACGTAAAGCTAAGCTATAAAAATTGTTTAGAATCAAAGGATGTTATCTATGGAATCAAAGGATCAAAGGATGATCAACCTATACTAAAACCGCACCAAAATCGCCCTAAATATGTCTAAAGTCGGCAAAATATCCCAAGGGGCTAAACGAGCTGCGTATTTATAGTGTAGGGTTGAAATCTGCTCTTTGTCGGTCTTTGAGCAGTGTTTGCTCCAAGGTGGACGCTCGTCTGCCTGGAGATCTGATTCTTGATTAGGGTTTCTCCTTCCATGAACGAGCGTATGTCCTGCCTTGAATGCTTGTTTGTCTTATATGAGCTCTCTTGATTCAGGCTGAACCATCCAAACGCTAGTTTGGGGATGAATTGAACTCTCGTCCGTATGAAAATCTATCTTTCAGTATCAAGTGTTGATTCTGCGAAAGCCCATTTGAACTCTCCAAACGTCAGTTTGGCTTGAGCTTGATTCAAACACCAGTTTGGGTAGAGAAAATGCCAGTTTGCCTTGATTTCACTCCAAACTTGATTTTCCTTCACTTTCATGCTACCTTCATGCCACGATCATGTTTCTCATTCCAAAACGTCACTTTTCGGGTCCTCGAGTCACCTAAGTCCTGCAATAACATGTAGGAGCGAGCACCACGCGTAATTCCACAAGACAAAAGTGCTCGGAAAAGAGCTAAATATCATTAAAAAGGCGGAGTTTACTATCGATGTGACAGTTTATCTCCCCGTGTATATAACTCTCGATATTACTCTTAAACATGTCTAGAACTACCCAAAACATGCCAATAAAGTAATAAATGGGGGTTAAACTGCACGCCAAAGTACAGTAAAGTTGACTTCCCATCACAATACTAAAAAAATACAGACATATTACAACACAAAGCCATTGAATAATGGTAGATATTATTTGCACATATTACAATTACCATCTAGAAGATATAAGTTTGTTCCTTCATGTGGTTGGTCATACTTGCATATTTCTAATATATGATCACATTCTAGCATAGCATAAAGCCATTTGTGTCTATTTCCCTAAAGAATCTGATGTATGCCAAGCATAAAGATCCCTGCAACTTGAATGACTCAGTCATGTAGTGCTTGTAATATGATTCATTAAGTCATAGAAAATTCTTTATTGCATTTATGAGACCAAGGTTTCAATTTAAGAATCGTTATAGAGATCAATGCACTACGGATGATATAACAGAATCCAACGTATTCTAGCAGCTCTAGAATCAATGATTTGGTATAACACTTGTAGATAATTCTTTTGTGTCATAGGGGGTTCTTGGGCAAAGAGTCTCTATTGTATTAGACCGTTAGATGTGTATCGTTTGTGCAAAAAGACAAAGATTAGTTAATATATATATATATATATATATATATATATATATATATATATGTGTGTGTGTGTGTGTGTGTGTGTGTGTGTGTGTGTCGCGCCATTTTTGTGTATTAAGATACACTTGGATTGAGCAATTTAATTAATGGTATTACCATATATTAATATTAGATATTAATGTGTATAGATTTGCACGCATGTGTAAATTGATTTATGGTAATATAATAAAGTTATATTCAATGTAAGATATTATCAATATATATCTTGAAAATATTTAATATAAGATATTGAATATTAAATGAGATAAATCTAGAATATTTATTTTCTTTATTTTACTAGTAAAAGATTTTCTTTCTCGTTAATCTACTAGGAAGCTTCTCCAAATCAGATTGGGACACAGTTGGGGCGCCACACACCCTATATAAGAAAGGGGTTGGGTAGATCTTTTGAATCATCATAATTAGAAGAGTTCTAATTTACAAAAACTGAGAGCTTCTTAGAGAGAGATTTAGAGAGAGAGAGAGAAAAAGGTCAGTCTAGCAACAGGGAGTTTTCTAGTAGCTATCCAAGGAGGATTCTGGCGAGGTGCTCATGTGGATATTAATAGAGGCCGGACACGTGGATGGCTCGCGCACTACTACGCTCCGTAGACGGTCAAAGCATCGATCTTTTAGATCAAGCAAGGTATCCACCGTCTACTAACTCAATATGTTTGTTGTTTAAACGAAGTCGATCTTGGGAAAAGGAAATCAAAATTTTGAATTCCGCTGCGTTCCCGCGTTGATTTCCTAACAATTAGTGTTTGAACATGAACATGGAAAGAGGAAAATAAGTGGAAGCAGCAAAGCAGAAATTTTTTTTTTTTTTTTTTGTCTTTCTCCCTACAAAAAATATTTGGGTGTCCTGTTATCTGTTATTTAAAAATATTTAAAAAGTGTCTTATTTCCTAATTATCCATATATACTTTTCTAATATATAAATTTTTGTAAGGTAAAATTGTAAAGTTAAGCTTTTTCAAATTTTAGACGGATGCAGTTATCAAACATTTCAAGATTTCAGATTTCATATACTTATTGTATTCGGATTTCGGATATCAAATTTCAGACTTAAGATTTAATAAAGGGCCTCTTAATCTTTGTTATTTACTTTCCATGTATTTGTTGTCTTAAACCAAGTGAATACAATTGTCCAGTACTTATCCACGTATCCATATGGATACGACTTTGCTCTCTATTTTTAGACTACAATTAACCCGGTATACTGCCGGTAAGAATGAACTTATATCAGGTCCTTTTTTTAATTCAAACTAAAAAAATATAAGATCAAAACCAACACACTGTAAAGTCTCACGTCGGTAAATTAAGGTCCTCATCATCCCCATATAAGTTTGAGACATAAAGCTCTTGTCAACTCGGGTTAGCCCTTTTAGACCAAGCGAGGATGACAGCCTAACCAGTTGACTGGACCGTTTATGACTCATTTAGCGCAACCAGACCCGGGTTATGGGGGCGTTACTGAATGGTATTCAGAGCCTATTGCCGTATGGACTTACATGCCACACTGTGAGAGGGGGGTGGGGGCCACCTCTAGAATCCTATGTTATGGACGATCTGGGATAAATCCACTGGGACAAGTCTTGGCCGTCCTAGCAAGGATTATAAGGGGGGAGAATGTAAAGTCTCACATCGGTAAAGTAATGTCCTGCTCACCGCCATATAAATGTGAGACATAATGGTTTTGTCAACTCGGGCTAGCCCTTTTAGACCAAGCGAGGGCGACGGTCTAAGCAGTTGACCGGACCATTTATGACTCATTTAGCGCAACCAGGCCCAAGGTCTGGGGGCGTTGTACACATATTCAGTTATAAAAAGTTTAACCAACTTATATATCTTTCTCATACCTCTTTGCCTAATATATTTGAAAAATAAATATTACACCGTAAATATTTAAGAATCAAAGGCCCTAGAACAAAATTTTGGCATATGGATCCCGATTACACAAAGGCGGCCATGCCAAAAGATCATGAAATCTTACCAACTGAGTGTCTCTTGCAATAATTGTCCAAACTCCACCTTTTAACCTTGATCTATGACTGACGATGCTCAAAAATGTCACCAAAAATATCGGGTAAAGAAACGGCTATTGGATTTGTGGAGATAATCCGATCATTATATAAATGGTGGATTTGTTGGTGTTGTACAACTGAGCCAATGTGAAATTGGTTGTCTATGTATCATTGTATTGTAAGATATAAAACCATTGTTGTAAGGATTAGTGTCCGAAAAGACAATATTATATTGATTTTTTTAAAATAAAAGTAATATTTTATTATTAATTGTTTATTTGTTTTTATCCATAGATATAATTAACACTGCATGAAAATCATTGGAGATTCGTTATTTAACCATAAAGTTCAATACACAAGTGTTGTATATGGATGATTGAGTTTATGGTGAACTACGTTAAATAATTAGTCCGTGGTAAATAAGAATCATGATCGATTGGGTTTTGGGGTCTTACGGTCAAATTAAAATTAGTGCCCCAGAACACTTCGATGTGTTTGCCTGATCCGAGCCGTCGGTGTTGGACATATTAGTGGATGCACTTATACACAAAATAGTTCATGTATAACTAGACCGATTCGACAATATGATACTGTATTAAGTCTATAACGAGATATTCTAAATGGAATTACAAGATGAAAAATCTGAAGAAGGGAAAAAAAAAAAAAAAAAAAACCTCTATTGAGTATACTTTTAGGGCTGGAATTGAAATATCTCTGAGAAAACGACCACTTAAACAAGATAGAAATTCAAAATAGTCATAATCTCGTCATTTGGCATGCATCTAGAACATTATCGTTGAGTTTATATTTTCCTCTTAGAATCATATGCACACATGTAGATACACACACAAACAAGTTATTTTTTCTGGAAAAAAGGTGTTGAAAATTATACAATCACATGTATTTTAACCATGCGATAATTATTATAAGAGACAAAAACAATTATAATCAAGCATAAATGTACTCATAACTAAAACAGTAATAAATTTTACATTGAATTATCAGTATAAGCTGTTTTATATATATGAAAAATTAGGGATAAGGACACAATCTGGAATATTTTTAAGTAACAAGACAACTACATATTTTTTAGGTGGAGAAGACAATGCATAATTTTTATAGCAGAAGAATGACAAACAAATAATCGAAAATCGGTGAATCTCTCAAGTAAATCCCGAAATCGGTGAATTTCGATAAATGAATTTCAACAATGAATCCTAAAAATTAGTGAATTTCGACAATGAATTTTGAAAATTAGTGAATTTAGAATGAATTTAACACAAGTGAATTTCGATGAATGAATAAATAGTTTTGTTCTTTATGCAAAAGTTTCAAAAGATCATCATTCTACTCAATTGATGAAATATTTCGCATTATTCTCCTAATTTCTATATATATATATATATATATATATATATATATATATATATATATATATATATATATATATATATATATGACATTAATTTTGAAGACCCAAAATACATATAATTTTTAAAAAAACATGGCTCCAAAATACACATGAGTTTTACGGGACTTGCCAGGTCTATGGGCCGGCTCTCTCGGTCCGAAATTCAACAACACTACACCTTTTGTTTCATTAGTTGTTGGAAGCCTTCAAACAAATTTGATTTAAACGGCTTTTTTTGTTAGTTTATAAGGCAAGTATTTAGATTGTCGACCATGTAATCTAATTATAATACTCCACACGTCCAGTAAATATAAAATTTTCTAACTTTTTTTTGAGAAATTAGGGATAATGACACAATCTAAAATTTTAAGAATGTAAGCATTTACATATTTTTATAGGGAGAAGGACAATGCGCATAATTTTATAAAGAAGAATGACAAACAGTGAATCCAGAAAATCATGAATCCCAAATCATTGAATTTCGACAATGAATCCCAAAAATCGGTGAATTTCGACAATGAATTTTGAAAATTAGTGATTTTTGATGATGATTTTCAGAATAATTTAAACAGTGAATTTCGACAGTGAATAAATTGTTTTGTCATTTATGCAAAAGTTTCAAAAGACTGTCTTTCTAATCAATTGATGAAATATTTCTGTCATTCTCCCTCGTTCCCCCCTTTTTTTAATGCAATTCTAAAATATAAGCCTTTCTCACAAAAATATGCACTATTAAATGTTTTGTTTAAGCTAAATAATACAATATTATAAGGCCCTTTAAAAAATAATGCAATGATTTATCTTTAAATATTTAAAATATGATTAATTATGATTTTGTTAAAGCGTATACAAAAAATAAAAACCCTTATTTTATAGGAGTAAAAAAAAAAATAGTACCTTTAACAAATTACATTCATTCCGGCAAATGGCAATGTCAGAAATGTATCGTATGAATAAATATATAAATAAAAGCAAAAAGCAATCAAAACAATCCTGATTATTAGCGCTGATGCTTTCAAAACAATCCTAATCGTAGAATTTCCAAACAATCCGAAAAATTGAGTATTCTAAGCAAAGAATAAAATAAAAAATAAAATCCTGAAACTCAAACATCAATTGTTATAGTGAATGGGAGAAACGATAGAAATGGATAGAATAAATGAAACACCTCAAAACAACGTCTACGACGCATATGACATATCGAACGCCTCTGATGAAGTAAACGGTTCCTCCCATTGTTAGCGCATGTATTTGAAGAGTTTTACTACATTAAGTTTTTCGAGAGGAGAGCCTTTCTAAGCGATAAGTTTTCTTCGGATGAGGGGAAACAATTGAGTATTTTTTAGGAATGTTTAAAATTGAGTAATTTTTGTAGGGTTAATAGCGGGTTTGGGTAGAATTTTACGGGTAATTGGGTTAAATTCATTCCTCTATATATTATATATACTAGTCTAAAACCCGTGCGATGCACGATCGGTGAGATTAAATATCTCTCTTTATAGATATAGATACACAAATTTGGGCACATGAAACCCATGCCTTGCACGGGATAATATTACGTTCGAATCAAATTATTCGATGTACAAATATATTTGTATTATGTTATAACATATAGATTGGAAGTGATGTTCTTGGAAGAGAATGACGTAGTTGAATATATAATCTCATCTTCCACAATTAAAACCCATTGAACAATGTCTTAGCTCGTAGAGAAATTCATTCATTTGTAACACTCTTACACCCCTAAAAAAACATCGTTCCAAGTGTCTCGATTAGAACAATCTTGGACAAACTAAAAGACAAAAGGAAAAGCATAGAATATGTAAGAACACTATGAGAAACAAACATGATTTTCTTTAATATTGGTAATAGTACACAAACATAAATTTACACATTTTCAAATAGACATATTAAAAATAACTCTCCTAAAAAAACAATAGGATATATAACATAAAAGTACAAACTTAAATTTAACAAATTCAAGAATTATTTGCTATTGATGGTAAAAGATAATGCATATATTCAAATAGACATATTAAAGATTTTGGTAACGAATGTCTTCTCTAATGACAACCCCTTTTAGCACGGGGATGAATAAAAGTTTGATATAATATTAAACTTATAATTTATACGAATAGCGATAATTGAAGCAAAGATCTAATGATACAGCATAGTACAACATTTATTTACTATATTAGTTTTATCCGAATGAAATGCTATAGTACAACGTTTATCTACTATATTAGTTTTATCCAAAGGATATGCTAGTTATCCAGACAATATAATTTTTATGTCAAAGGAAAAAAGAATTAAAATGAGAAACTCAACCCAGATTAAGGGATGCGTCATCCACGGTTTTCTTACGGTGAAATAATAAATCACCCTTCCACACCCACCCTCCCTCGTCCATTGTCTCATTTAAGACCTAAGATTATCCCTCACCAAATTTTTCCCAGTATATTCCAAAAACTACACCTTAAGAATTTCCTCAACCCTCACCCGATGTATCCTAATCACGCAACGCGTGTTGGAGAAGTGTCATGTCGTAAATATGTCTGACATTGTATATGACATCCAAATTGAAGTGTTGATGCGTCATTGCAAGCTGACTACCCTGTGATTGTTGCCAGAAATTTCCTCATTTGAATCTTCGGTGTCCGGATCTTATCACACCCTTTGACAATACCAATTGCATTTTTCTGTATCACGCCCCAAAAAATGATACGCAGCGGCAACCACACATGACCTAAAAAAGGCATCTCATTCTCATAAAAAGGCCCCTTGAGGTGTAACTTTACAACTTTTTAAGTATTTGAGATGGTGTCGAAAGGATCGGTACCTGCAATGATGAAAAAATGTCACATCTGACAATAAATACAGATCCATACATAGACCTGATTTTATAGTTTCCCTCGTTTAGGACATCAAATATGAATGAGATATTAAATTAGCCTGATAAGAGGGTATTGTTAGGTGATAACAGGGTATTGTTAGTTTCCCTTCTCCATGTCTCTTTGTATTACTTATTTTTTAAATTTTCCTTGAGAGGGTATTGTTAGGTGATAAGACACCTACGTGACAGTAACTACGTCTTCCTCTGCATCCGCCACGGTCGATCCACATCCTCGCAGTCTTGACCCTGCATGCTTTCGAGGTTTGATGTATATAACAACAAACATTCTTCAGTACTATCGAAGCTGGGTTCATGAATATTCAGACTACGAAAAATACATAGGAGATGAGATTTGAAGAGGAAAAAATATTAATAGAAGGCAACATTGATGCTAAAAGTGTCTTCAATTTTTCAGTTATGTTTAGACAAGTCCATCTACAGTTGTACACATAAAAATGTATCCTCAATTTCAATAATCATAAAATGGAGATCTTTTATTTCATCGCAGCTTCTTCCCAAAACGCTAAATCGACAACAAAAACATAAAAAATATGAAACTCTACGGACATTTAAAAAATAAATAAGTAGGAGGTGAAATTCGTCGGTTATATTTTCCTTAACAAACCAGCATTCCAGTTTGGTTGTTGACCGTCGGATCCAAAAAAAAAAATCAGTGAGTGCACAAATAGTTTTTCGAAGTGGTAATATTGACTATTTTTCTTCAGTTCAGCGGGTTTCATGGACCCGTTGTGATACCTGTAAGTCCGATGTTGAGCTTGAAATTTTTGAATCGTTACACAAACCGTTCATCTGTGATATAAAATTTAAATAAATAATCAATGACATAAAATCATCAAGAACCCCAATAGAATGGAAAAAAATCATCAAAGACCTAGAAATACAAAGACCAAATATCGATTTGAGATTGCAGAAATATTTTTTTGGAAAAAAGAAACAAACACCTTCCCCTAGCTACAGAAAGAGGGATCATGGATGATAAAACAAAAAATAAATGAGAAATAATATAAAACTGTGATGAGTGCAGATTTGGTTATTTTGAGCATGACATTTGAAATTCAAAAGATTGCAAGATGATTATACCGAGATTATAGGGTTTTGGTTGAGGAATTTTAGAAGTGGTTTTTGGGAGGATACGCGTGTTTTTCTGGGTCAGACTTTCACTTACAAAATAAAAACGGGTATAAGTTGGGTCAAAAGTGGATTTTGGAGCGAAATCCCGGGTAATCGGGTTAAATCATCACTTCAAATATATATAGATATAGATAGATAGATAGATATAGATAGATATATTTTTTTTCTATTCAAGGAAGGCAGTTATCCCACATAGTTGTATGTAGATCCGTCACCGCATGCTTAGTTTTATTCTGTGCATTTAATTAATAGTTCATGTTTCGTTCTACAATTTTTTGCTAATAGCTGCTCATAGTTGTTGTTGTTTTTGTTTTTTTGGAAACAAAATACGCGCACACAATTTTTGTCTCACTGTGACTCGACCCCGGATACTCCAGATTTGGGGTCCACATTAACTGCCATTAGACCAATGCCTCATTCGCACCTCTGACGATCGAGCATTAAATCATCTTCCTGCTGCGACACGAAACCAAACTGCCCCCGCCCGATCAAGTATGTCGAGGATAATCTCCTTTGAGTATTTATCTGAGTATTATTTAAATATTATTCATGTCGTATTTATCTTGTAGTGACTTATTCACTAGTCACCGAACACTATATATTTGTACTCTCATACCCACATTGAATCAATAAAACACAATACACTTTGAATCGTGTTATGGTAGCAGATCAAATCAATTTTCTCTCCCTCGTTATGTCGATTCCTCCCTAAACTCTAACCCGTTTCAAAAAACAAAAAATCATGTACACAAATCGTCTTCTTCAAACTGCCGTCTCCGGTGAACCCTCGCCGGAAATTACCTCAAATTTTGCCCCACCCCTCTTCAGGCCACCTCCCCCCACCGGTCATGCCTTGCCGTTGGCTTCTCCCTCTCCACGCTCTGTTTCCTGTTCGACTTCTCTTTCAGGCCGGGGCAGGGCCATACTTTCCGTCCGGCTGCAGTCACTTTGCCTTGCCCACAACAACAGCAACAATGGCACAACTATTCCCCAATCTAGCAGCATCCACCTCTAAATCAGCCCAAGATCGGCAAGAAAGCCAATGATCTCCTCTATCGGGATTTCCACAAGATATAAGACTCTACTCCGGCAGCTGCAAGTTTGCTCTTGTCCCCCCATCCAATAGAAGAAGCAATTTGAATGCTTCTCCACACAGGGGCGTACTCGCAAACCTGCTACCACCATGGCTACAACCTCTTCGTCATTTGCTTCCTTAATCCATCGCTGTGGCGCTCCCTATTCCTGACTTTCCGGTGTGTTGTATGGTCAACGGCCATCAATTTGTCAAATTTATGCTCAAACAGGCCATATGGCCTTGACCTATTCTTTTAGGTATACTCACTCCCCTCCACCAACCTCTCGGTTACAACCATCTCGGACTACTCACGCTTACGCGGCTTCTCTGTATACACATCATGGTTCTAATTGGATTGCGGATACGGGGGCCACTCACCATCACTAATGACCCTCCACATCTCAAGTTATCATCATCGCCGTATGCTGGGCACAAAACAGAGCACGCCAGTGATGGTACATGTTTATCTATTACTCCTTACGGCTCTTCTGCTGTAAACTCCCTTTCCCAGTCATTTTATTTATCAATATTCTTCTTGTTCCCCGTATCACCAGAAACCTCTTAACCTAGCACAAATTTGCCTATGATAATAGCATGTATTTCAAATTCATAGGTCGTATATTTAATTCTTGTAAAGGATTATTCAGGCCACGTCCATCCTCGAGGATTTGTTAAGGATGGACTCTATCACTTCTCCACCCCACTCCATCGACCCTCCACCCATCCCCAAGATTTTGCCTCCTCTCTCACTTCCACAACCACGTGGCATCAACGTCTCGGTCATTGCTCTTACTCCGTGCTCCGTAGAGCCTTAACAGGCCTCTCATTTTCTACACCTACTAAAGGAACCCCTGATGTATGTGCCCCATGTCAGTTAGCTAAGAGTCACCGCTTTCCGTTATACACCTCTAACTTTACATCTACTGCTCCTTTAGACTTTATTTACTCTGATGTCTGGGGCCCCTGTTCTGAACCCTCAATTTATGGTTCATGATACTATGTTAGTTTTCTGGATGACTACCAAATACTTGTGGCTTTATCCCCTGAAAAATAAATATGATGTTGACACAATCTTTCCTGACTTTCTTGCTCTGATTGAACGCCAGTGTAACACCAAACTTGAATCTATCCAAACTGACTGGGGAGGTGAGTATCGTCGCATTTTCACTCTTCTTACATCTCTTGGAATCCGGCATCGCCTTACCTGTCCCCACACCCACGAACAAGTTGGTGCCATTGAGCACCGCCACCGTCAAATTGTTGAAGTCGGCCTTTCTCTTCTTGCCCAATCCAACCTTCCGCTTCCCTATTGGGAGGATGCCTTTATTACTGCCACCTATATCATCAACTGTCTTCCCACTAAATTCCTCTATGATAAGGCTCCCTTTGAAATGGTCCACCATCGGACTCCTGACTATACATTTCTTCGGATCTTTGGGTGAGTCTGATGGCCCTATCTCCGTCCCTACAACCACTATAAGACTGGTTTTCGCTCTAAAACTTGTATCTTTCTCGGATATAGTCCTTTCCACCACGGTTATAAATGCCTAGACCTTGCCTCTGGCCGTATCTGCATTGCCCCGTCACGTTGCCTTTGATGAATCCGTTTTCCCATATACACACTCCCTTTTAAAACCCACGCTGGATACACTCACAGTGCCGCTACCTATCTCTCTGCCTGCACCCCCACCACTTCCTTCTCCTGTGTCGGCTCCTTCCAATCCGGTCCTTGCTCCCGAGCATTCCCCAGCCACCTCTCTTGCGTCCACTGCGGCCTCGGCCTCTCCAGCCTCATCTCCTGACCAACCTGCTCCCACCCACACCATGGTCACTCACACCAAAACCAACTCCTTCAAGCCTATCTCCCAGCCTAACTTTATCCCCTACCATCTTCCTAAATCCCTTGTAGCTTCTACCGACTCCCTAGACCCAACCTCCTATACCGAAGATTCAAAAGACAGGAATTGGTGTAATGCTATGAGAGAGGAAATTGATGCATTGTTGCGCAATCACACTTGTGACCTTGTTCCTCCGACCCCGTCTATGAATATTGTTGGCAATAAATGGGTTTACAGGACTAAGCATCATACATATGGGATTTTTTAGCGTCACAAGGCTCGCCTTGTGGCCAAGGGTTTTCATCAGGATGAAGGCGTTGATTTTACTGACACTTTTAGTCTAGTTGTCAAGCCGGCCAAGATTCATGTTCTTATCCCTCTTGTAGTTGCTCAGGGTTGGTCTCTTTAACATGTGGATATTCAGAATGCCATCCGTCATGGGTATTTATCTGAGCCCGTTTATATGTTGCAGCCAAAGTGTTTTATTCACCCTGATTATCCCGATTATGATTTCCGCCTTCGCCGCAGTCTCTATGGCCTTCGTCGGACCCCTCGTGCGTGGTTTTCTCGGTTTACTGATGTGCTCTCTCGGTTTGGCTTTGTTGGCTCGAAAGTTGATACCTCTTTATACATCTACTCTCGTGATGGTGCTCGTGTTTTTATTCTTATTTATATGGATGATATTACTATTACGGGCTCTTTGTATTCTTTTGTTGAGCAGGCTATCTCGTATCTTGGTTGGCATTTTAAGGTTAAGGATCTTGGTTCGCTGTCCTATTTTCTTGGTATTGAAGTGATCCCCACCTCCGATGGTTTATGCCTCACTCAATGCAATTATATTTTCCAGCTTCTCCAGCGTGTTTCTTTGGGTAAGGCAAAGCCTTGTCAGACACCTATGTCGGGCTCCACCCAGGTCACTCTTGATGATGGACCTCCTTAATCTGACCCCTCTCTTTACCGCACCATTGTAGGCGGTTTGTAGTATCTTAGCTTTACGCGGCCTGACATCGCCTTTGTGGTTCATAAGGTTAGCAAATACATGCATGCACCTACTGAAGCCCATTGGGTCGTTGTTAAGCGCATTCTCCAGTATCTTAAGCACACCATCTCGAGTGGCCTCTTCTTCACTCGCCGTTCCTCTCTCACTCTTCGGGCGTATTCTGATTCAGACTAGGCCGATTCGACGCTATGATACCGTATTAAGTCTATAACGAGATATTCTAAATTGAATTACAAGTTGAAAATTTTGAAGAAAAAAAAAAAAAAAAAAAAACCTCAATTAAATTATACTTTTAGGACTGGAATTGAAATATCTACTAGAGAACGACCACCTAAACAAGATAGAAATTCAAAATAGTTATAATCTCGTCATTTGGCATGCATCTAGTACATTATCGTTGGGTTTATATTTTCCTCTTAGAATCATATGCACACATGTAGATACACACAAACAAGTTTTTTTTTCTGGAAAAAAAAGAGATGAAAAGTATACAATCACATGTATTTTAACCATGCGATAATTATTATAAGAGACAAAAACAATAATAAATTTTACATTGAATTCTCATTATAAGCAGTTATATATATATATATATATATATATATATATATATATATATATATATATATATATATATATATATATATGTATATATTTGAAAGGAAGATTTAACCTAATTACCCGTTTTGAACCGCTCCAAATCCGTAAAAGATCCAATAATTAACAGCGCCACACGGACCCTTTGAACTTCCTCCCCAAAAAACGTAGAAAAAAATCCCATATACGAATTCGGCAACGGCAACAGAGACTCTAAACCGCTTTTTTCAAATCAGATAAAACAAATTTCATTCGAATACTCCTCTAATTTTAGTCCTACAATCTCTTAACATCTTTCAAATTTCAAATGTGACAACTATACAAGTTTGCTAATCCTATGTTATCTTATGTTATGCATTTGAATTCCGGTAAGTGTTTCTCATACTGGAATTCATTTGTTTATTATTATGACCTTGATAATTCATTTTGCTTTCCATTCAAGAACTTTGTCATGGTTGTTGTAGCTTTCTTCTGCCTAACAACTCATGCATGCCATATTGTATCACCAAATTTTTGGATTGATCGGGACTTTTTTACTTTTCAAACAAAATTCTGATTGGAAGTCTCTCCCAATGTTGGTATTGTAAGTTTTTTCCTTTTATTTTTTTACAGGTTTATTGTACGCCTTTGCTAATATTTCGTTATTTGTGTAATTGGTCATTCATTGCTAGCAACTTTTTTTTTGTTTTCAGACAATTGTCTAAGACTAATCTTTCGAAGCACTATCAGGCACCAAAGGTGGGGACCTCTCCCAACAAGATTCGCTGCATTCATTCAGTATAGAAATTAGTCAATCCAAATATTGACACTAAAATTTATCGCTGCATAATAGTCAATTATGCAAGTATCAATGGCATTCATGATCATTGCTTGTTCACTTTCCACTTAATATGGGTACCGTTCTTTATTTTTATTAGAGTTACTAGCCTTATTTTTTAGTAACAAAGTCATTAATCATCAGAGAACTATGAAAGTATCTTCAGATATGTTCAAGGTTCCTTCTTGATTATTCTTTATTCTTACTGAACTGGGAGTTCAATCATTATTTAACATTTTCAGGGGGGAGATGATGCTGGGGATGATGTATACGAGGATCCTGTCCGTGATTTCTATTATGCTAGTTAGACTTACGCTTTTCTTTTATGGTTGTAATTGCGGTGCCTTAGACATTTGTCTTTATTTGTATTTTGTCCCCTTTTCTTGAGACTATCTTCTGTTGTACTTGAGTACAATGAGACTTTTATGTTTGATTATGGTGTATGGATTATATTGATCATGTTTTGATTATTGTATGGGATTGAAATTGCTTTTTATGCCATTTACCTTATTGGGATTGCAGATTGTATCAGTAACGTGGAAGTTGTCACTGTTGACACGGTTGTTGCCTTGCGGCCTGGAACCACCGGTTAGGCAATGACATTTTCGGTTGATGACCACCTCATTGTTTATATTTTTTGCTCTGAGAATCTAATCTATCTGTTGAATTTAAACTCAAGCTTCAGCAAAAAAATCGTTATGATATCAATGTGAAGTAAGGCGGACATGTGTAATTGTCATGAATTATGCACGTGTTGAGCGGCTTTTACATATTATATTCCTAAGGTAGGTATGGGTCGTTACATGGCTACTTTCTAGCATTGAGTTATCATTATTTTAATTCTAAAAACGTATGTCGTTTCTGAGAAATTTTTGTCGGGTAACAAGCGCTAATAGTGTTTATATATTTTTAACAACAAAACTATGTCATTTAAATAAAATAAAATTAAACAATATGCCCCTGATAACAAGTAGTGTATTATTTAAATTATTCCTAAATGATATCAATATGAAAGTGATTCGAAACATGTCACTTAATAAATCTTAACGAACACATCATAGCCTATCGAGTAGGAGTCTGTAACCACCTTAGGTTTTTAGACTTATGTGATTTTATTGCCATGTTATATAGTCTTTGCCTATGGATAATTGTATTACGTGTGTAGATTTCAAATCTTCATAGTATGTACTTGTTATACTTTGTTGTTATATATGTATTATATGTTATGCGGTCCATATTTACAAAAGAGAAAGTGAAACTCTGTCATGATCCTAATAAAGTAATAAACTGTCGAGTTCCCTTTAATGTTGATTTCCGAAATTTTATTCAGGTTTTCGGTCGGATCGTTACTAGCTAGAATTGAAAAGAGAAAATAAACAACTCTGGACAAGGTGACAAAGAGTATTAATTAGTAAATATGCGTAGATGTGCTTGATATCACAAAGATAAAACCACAAAGATAAAATATGGTGAACGATTCTTTCAAGTATACATATGTATATATAGATTATAACATATGATTTGGATGTATAGTGAAACATTACTTCCGAAATATATATTGGTTTCGGGATTAGGTAAAATTTGAAACATTACTTGACGAAATACAAAAGCTTTAGTTTATATATATATATATATATATATATATATATATATATATATATATATATATATTGCACAACGAAACGGGGGAGATGTGTGTCATTGAAAATTTTATTTATGGGTGATGTGCAGGCGATCATCGGTCCTCTTAATTTAGAGATCGTAGCAGTCTACACCTTTTCCTTGAGGATCTTCTTCATCCTCTGGGCATTCCGTATGTTTAGGGTGACAATTATAATTTGTGCATGAGTCAAGCAATTGCCTCGGTACAGCAATATTTTGCTTCATGCTTACGAGGACGTTGGTGTCATCACCCCCTCCATTGGTTTTATGTTGATTAACTGCACAGCAAAAATATTAATTAATTATTAGTATAATGAAATTATACTATATTACTAGTTGTCTCATTCAATAGTACTAATAGAACAAGATTAATTAGCAAATCTGATTTTGATGTTCGTATTTTTGATATCAGATTTGTGGGGTTAGATTCAGATATCCAAAACAAGCAATATTTAATTGGTGTAAATTTTAATGTGATCATATGATATGCATTTTTCTTCATAATTTGCTTCATTCGGTATAAAACCATGATGAAGTATTGTAAATTGGTTTGGTGCCTGGCAGTAATGAATCAACTCATATGTACACTATTTCTTTTCTGAGTTGATTTGATGTTATGTGTATGATATTTGAATACTTTCATACCATAATGTTACAGATATGAAGCCAACACCATATGGGTAATATTGTTTCATTTAACAAAAAAATGATATAATTGTCGCTATCTACAAAATGTTGGATGCTACTTTTGCTTCAAACGCCTGTCTCCCTTCATCCTCTGGTAAGTCCTCACCAGGCTGAGCCTTTATAGTAGTGTTATTCTAACTACAGAGGCCATTTAACGAATAATGTACTAATTTGAATAATGCTTTCTCTGGGCTAGATTTTCAGTCAGGAGCGTCCCTGTCCAAATTTAGGCTCGGGGCCAAAAAAAAAAATTAGGCCCTCGTCCTTCGAAAAAAAACAGTAACCAAAATATATATAAAAAAATAAAACAAAAAAACTGTGTGTGATAGTCATGGGTTCGGAAGGAAAAAAACCTACTTATTTGGCTCATAGTCCTAGTTTAAAAAAACAAAAATTATTGTAGCTTGCAAGATTCAAAACCAAGTCTCATGTCTAGTATATTTGAGTGCTAACCATTAAAGTAATACAATCATTGTTCATATAAATACAGTATATATATAATATTAGGTCAAAATTTCGTGGGGCCCTTAAATTCATTAATTTTCGGGGGGGCTCCGGGCCATGGCCCTCTTGGCCCCCCCACAGGGGCGCCCCTGGTCACAATCTGACTTGCTTTTCAAATCAGGAAATAATTACCGCCATAGACCAGTATAGAGCTACATTGTGATATTCATTAGGATCTTGAACGATGAGGACTTACCAAGATCAGGGCCTCTCCTCTGTACGTGGTAAGCCTCGATCTTACTTATTTTTCAAATGTTTTTATCACTGGCGCACAATTACTGTTAGTTTAGGGTGGAGTCAGAATCTGGGATGGTGTCGCTTTGAAATCCAACATCCTCAATCAGTCCTTTTTGTTTGTTTTTTTCGGTAATGCTCAATGAGTTACTTAATCAGCTTGCCACCTGATTTTGTATGACGGAAACTGCTAGGTTCACCGAAACATCCCCGAAACATCATCATCACCATTCAATTATTTTTTATTTTTTGATTGGTTGCATCCAGCCAATCAATGGCTTGGATTCATTTTGGTAGTATTGCTGTGAAAACAAATCGGGGGACATAGCATTTGCGTTTGTAAGACATATGAGAAATTATTGCACGAAGATACTTCTTGACAGAAATAGGATGATTGGCCTGTGTAAAAATAAAAAATATTAACTAATCTTTGTCTTTTTGCACAAACGATACACATATGACGGTCTAATATAATAGAGACTTTCTGCCCAAGAACCCCCCTATGACACAAGAGAATTGTCTACAAGTGCTATACCAAATCATTGATTTTAGAGCTGCTAGAATACGTTGGATTGTGTTATATCTTCCGTAGTGCATTGATCTATATAACGATTCTTAAATTGAAACCTTGGTCTCATAAATGCAATAAAGAATTTTCTATGACTTAATGAATCACATTACAAGCATTACATGACTGAGTCATTCAAGTTGCAGGGATCTTTATGCTGGGCATACATCAGATTCTTTAGGGAAATAGACGCAAATGGCTTTATGCTATGCTGGAATGTGATCATATATTGGAAATATGCAAGTATGACCAACCACAGGAAGGTAGAAACTTATATCTTCTAGCTGGTGATTGGAATATGTTCAAACAATATCTACCATTATTCAGCGGCTTTGTGTTGTAATGTGGCTGTATTTTTTTAGTATTGCAACAATGATATGCTTTGTATCATTTGTTTTAATTTGTAAGGCCTGTTTGAACACTGAAAGGCAGAAAGAAAAAAAAAACGATATCTACTTTTCTAAGAGGAAGTCTATGGTTGCATGTTATCCCTCTATTTGTGATTTGATCAGGATCTATATCAAGTGAGTGTAAGATCGAATAAATGTTCCAAATAATATGATAAAAGATGATGAAGCAAATTCACAGGGTTGGCTTGGAATGAAGGGAGACCATAAGAGAGCACAAGAGAGCGGCAAATTTTTTCATGTGGAATACTTTTTTTTTTTTTTTGTCCGAAAAGATATTTACTTTTGTCACACAAAAAAAAAACAAAAAAAAAAGAGGCAGAACAGGTATGATCGTCATGGCCTGGTTGAAGAGAGGTGAAGGTTGAGACAAATCGTAGTTTCCTTTCGAAAAAGTAAACATCTTATTCGTCCAAATAATACAGCGTAATAGAAGATGCTAATGGTGATTTATTCTATTATTGAGGTACTCTTTGATCTATCGTTTTAGTATTTAAAACCCTCTTACAAAGATACGATGATTCATATGTGCAACTGATTTGCCATTGTTAATCCATAGAACGATAATAGATGTTCACGACATCATATGAATATCGAAGCTCATTTTGATTGCTAGGCAAAGACCAATCATTTAAAGAACTGTATGAGATGGAAGATGTGAAATTGAATTGAATCCGGAAGGGAAGAAGCTCAATCATATCTATCACTGCTATCATTGGTTTCGAATACTACTCCTATCATAGCTACGTGGGTGATTAATGAAATGAAGGGAGAATGTTGTGTCAGTGAAGTACAGACAATGTTAAAATTCAAAAATATAACTTCTGAATTTCTCGTGCATTGCACAACATACATACTTTCAAATTAGTATAGTATTGTCCCGTGCATCATGCACGGGTGTTAGGCTAGTCTATATATATTTGAAAGGAGGATTTAACCCAATTACCAGTTTTGACCCGCTCCAAATCCGTAAAAGATCCAATAATTAACAACGCCACACAGACCCTTTGAACTACCTCTCCGAAAAACATAGAAAAAAATCCCATATACGAATTCGACAACGGCAACAGAGACTCTGAACTGCTTTTTTCAAATCAGATCTCAATAGATAAAACAAAATTCATCCGTATACTCCTCTAATTTTAGTCCTGCAATCTCTAAATATCTTTCAAATTTCAAATGTGACAACTGTACAAGTTTGCTAATCCTACGTTATCTTATGTTATGCATTTGAATTCCGGTAAGTGTTTCTCATATTGGAATTTATTTATTTATTATTATGACCTTGATAATTCATTTTGCTTTCCGTTTAAGAACTTTGTCAGGGTTGTTGTAGCTTTCTTCTACCTAACAACTCATGCATGCCTAATTGTATCACCAAAGTTTTTGATTGATCGGGACTTTACAAACAAAATTCAGATTGGAAGTCTCGCCCAATGTCGGTATTGTAAGTTTCTCCTTTAATTTTTTTAGTATGCACAGGTTAATTGTACGCCTTTGCAAATATTTCGTTATTTGTGTAATTGGTCTTTCATTTCTTGCAACTTTTTTTTTGTTTTCACAAGGTATCCTCAAACAATTGTCTGAGACTAATCCATCGAGGGTCTGTCGGGCACCAAAGGTGGGGACCACTCCCAACAAGGTTTGTTGCATCCACAAGGTCTCGAACCCGAGACATCTTGCTTAAGAGACCGGAGTCTCTTCCTGTTTTGTATTCATTTGTTGATTGTTTTAATGAAACTTATATTTGATTTTAAATGTTTAAACATGAAGGAGTGACTTTTGATTTTGATGTTCGTCTTTTTGATATCAGATTTGTGGGGTTAGATTCAGGTATCCAAAACATGCAATATTTAATTGGTGTAAATTTTAATGTGATCATATGGGCATATGATATGCCTTTTTTCTTCATAATTTGCTTCATTCGGTAAAAAACCATGATGAAGTATTGTAAATTGGTTTGGTGCCTTGTTGTAATGAATCAACTTATTTGTGCACTATTTCTTTTCTGAGTTGATTTGATGTTATGTGTATGATATAAAGCCAACACCATATGGGTAATATTGTTTCATTTAACAAAAAAATGATATAATTGTCGCTATCTACAAAATGTTGGATGCTACTTTTGCTTCAAACGTCTGTCCCCCTTCATCCTCTGGTAAGTCCCCACCAAGCTGAGCCTTTATAGTAGTGTTATTCTTCCCACCTGCAAATCAGATAATAGTGCAATTTCAATTTTAAATGATCACGAAAGTTTCTAACTACAGAGGCCATTTAACGGATAATGTACTAATTTCAATAATGCTTTCTCAAGGCTTGAGTTTCAGTCACAATCTGACTTGCTTTTCAAATCAGGAAATAATTACCGTCATAGACCAGTATTGAGCTACATTGTGATATTCATTAGGATCTTGAACGATGAGGACTTACCAAGATCAAGGCCTCTCCTCTGTACGTGGTAAGCCTCGTTCTAACTTATTTTTCAAATGTTTTTATCACTGGCGCACAATTACTGTTAGTTTAGGGTTGAGTCAGAATCAGGGACGATGTCGCTTTTAAATCCAACATCCTCAGTCAGTACTTTTTTTGTTTTTTTCGGTAATGCTCATTGAGTTGCTTAATCAGCTTGCCTCCTGCTTTTGTATGACGGAAACGCTAGGTTCACCGAAAAATTTCTCCCGAAACATCCCCGAAACATCATCATCACCATTCAATTATTTATTTTTATTTTTTTGATTGGTTGCATCCAGCCAATCAATGGCCTGGATTCATTTTGGTAGTATTGCTGTGAAAAAATAATCGGGGGACATAGCATTTGCGTTTGTATGACATATGAGAAATTATTGCACGAAGATACTTCTTGACAGAAATAGGATGATTGGCCTGTGTGAAAAAAAATATATATTAACTAATCTTTGTCTTTTTGCACAAACAATACACATCTAACGGTCTAATACAATAGAGACTCTTTGCCCAAGAACCCCCTATGACACAAAAGAATTATCTACAAGTGTTATACCAAATCATTGATTCTAGAGCTGCTAGAATACGTTGGATTCTGTTATATCATCCATAGTGCATTGATCTCTACAACGATTCTTAAATTGAAACCTTGGTCTCATAAATGCAATAAAGAATTTTTTATGACTTAATGAATCATATTACAAGCACTACATGACTGAGTCATTCAAGTTGCAGGGATCTTTATGCTTGGCATACATCAGATTCTTTAGGGAAATAGACACAAATGGCTTTATGCTATGCTAGAATGTGATCATATATTGGAAATATGCAAGTATGACCAACCACAGGAAGGAACAAACTTATATCTTCTAGATGGTAATTGTAATATGTGCAAATAATATCTACCATTATTCAATGGCTTTGTGTTGTAATATGGCTGTATTTTTTTAGTATTGTGATGGGAAGTCAACTTTACTGTACTTTGGTGTGCAGTTTAACCCCCGTTTATTACTTTATTGGCATGTTTTGGGTAGTTCTAGACATGTTTAAGAGTAATATCGAGAGTTATATGCACGGGGAGATAAACTGTCACATCGATAGTAAACTCCGCCTTTTTAATGATATTTAGCTCTTTTCCGAGCACTTTTGTCTTGCGGAATTACGCGTGGTGTTCGCTCCTACATGTTATTGCAGGACTTAGGTGACTCGAGGACCCGAAAAGTGACGTTTTGGAATGAGAAACATGATCGTGGCATGAAGGTAGCATGAAAGTGAAGGAAAATCAAGTTTGGAGTGAAATCAAGGCAAATTGGCATTTTCTCTACCCAAACTGGTGTTTGAATCAAGCTCAAGCCAAACTGGCGTTTGGAGAGTTCAAACGGGCTTTCGCAGAATCAGCACTTGATACTGAAAGTTAGATTTTCATACAGACGAGAGTTCAATTCATCCCCAAACTAGCGTTTGGATGGTTCAGCCTGAATCAACAAAGCTCATATAAGACAAACAGGCATTCAAGGCAGGCCAGACGCTCGTTCATGGAAGGAGAAACCCTAATCAAGAATCAGATCTCCAGGCAGACGAGCGTCCACCTTGGAGCAAACACTCGTTCAGCACCGACAGCAGTAGATTTCAACCCTACACTATAAATACGCAGCTCGTTCAGCCCCTTGGGATATTCTGCCGACTTTAGACATATTTTGGTGCGGTTTTAGTATAGGTTGATCATCCTTTGATCCTTTGATTCCATAGATAACATCCTTTGATTCTAAACAATTTTTATAGCTTAGCTTTACGTTTCAAGTTCCAAAGATTCAACTTTTGGTGGATTATTTCTTCGTCTCTGTTTTGGATCAGATTTGCCTCAATTATATGGAAATGAATTTATTATCTTTTATTATTTCTAGCATGATTTCAATTCTTATTTCATTTATTAGCATAATCATGAGTAGCTAATTGCATGTGTAGTCAAATTATGTGAAAGCGAGCAAAAACCCTAAGGGGGGATGAGATTGGGTGTCGTGTAGTGTGTAATATCATGTTTAAACGACTAATCCACGTCCTAAAACTTATTATAACGTCTTTGAATTAGTTTGATCACCCAGTTCACTGTCACACACATCGAACTTATAGATGTATTTTGCGGTGAGATGTGGGAAAATAGGTTATAGGATCGTTGCGTAGATTTGGCCTAGTTGTTAGGACCATTTCCAATACAGAGGTTTGCATCATTGTTCGAGCAACTCTAGAACTTAATCATGTTAGGATAATCGGTTTTCTAAAGGGAGAGTCGGTTAGCTTCGCATAGGGTGGTTAGATCGAGTTGTTCAGTCTAATCATTAGTGTTGGAAATAAAATTTATGTTTTGATGATGATTCATCACTTAGTTTATTAATTGTTCTTAACCCCATTGATGAAGTGTCATAACTAGCGGTTATAGTGCAAAGCAAAAAGAAGTCTAGATACCAATGTATAGGATTTACTAAAGTCTGATATTTGTATAAGTTAAATCAAACAAGCACTGTAATAGTTCTTGGTCAAATCGAGAAAAGAAAAGCGATATTTTGACTAGCCGAGACTCTACGAGAAACCGACAATAAAGCACACCAATGAAGATTGAAGAAGATAAGTTCATTGAGAGATTCTGAGACTCGGTTGGCTTATCTAGAAGATGAAGAAGCGAGGATACTGACTCGATTATTGAAGAATGAAGAAGCGAGAGGCACAAACTCAGTTATGAAGATTAAAAGTCGAGACTGTAAAGTTGGACTTCAGGCAAGATTGTGGTGACCTGAACTGACTTTATGGATCTTGTATGAAGACCTAAGAATTATAAGGACAATGAATTCTTAGATGATAAATGTATCATGGTGTACTCTGATTAAGTCAATTATAATCAGATGAAAACTGGAGTACTGATATTTGAAGAAGAATAAAATCTCAGTTAATGCTCCATGTCGGTAAGGAAACTGACAAGTAATAAACTCAGTGTAAAACTGATAAGGAAACTCAGTTTTACAAGTTAGTCATCCAACAAACTGAAAGTACAATCGAACGTTGTAAAGAAAGAAATTTCATTGGATGAGTCACTGACACAGCAGGAACAGTCAGAAAATATAGCCGTTATGAAGTAGGATGAATGTTGAATAAACCCCTATAAATAGATTACCTCAACAACTTCAAAAAGAAGAGGGCGCAGGATATATGATAACTAGCAAGAAATCCATCTAGTCAAGAAAGATCAAATTGATGGGGAAAGCCAAATTCAAAAAGAATACCTGCTAAATACTTAATTGCAAGATCAAGAACATTTCTTCAAGTGTTCAAGCATATTCAGGCAGATTCAAGATCTAACATTTGAAGAAATACAGAGCAGTGCTTAAATTAATTATCCAGAAGAAAAGCTAAAATCACAGTTGAATCATAGTCATTGATTCAAAGTCTCAACATTGATTTTACCAAAGGTTTAGACCGTGAAACACCAAGAAGGTGTGAAGGACAGTTGAGTGCAGTCAGGAAGACTGTATTTGTGATGAGCTGGTGAAGAGGCAATTCTACCCTCCAAGGACCGATGGTTCAAACAATTGAAGAGCAAGCAATCCTACTGTTCTACAAGTGTTTAGATAGTGAAGCTAGGGATTAGCCAAGGACTATCAGTTTAGGACTTTTTGTAACTGGGCCATCTCAAAGAAGTTCTAGTGGAATTTTCCTCCGCATCACAGGGGAAGAGAGGACGTACAGGATTACATCACCTGGAACCTCTATAATTCTTGTCTATTTACTTTATGCATTCATTTATTTCCTTATAATGGTTTTCATATTGAAATTATAGTCACTAGTTGTTAAGGCTAATTTTATATCCGCTGCCAGTTAACGAGACTAAATATAAGTCAGTAATAACTTATATTCAGTTGAGCTAACTAAACTCCGCACAAGTTGAAGGGACAGGAACAAAACTGAAGATCAGTTTAAGTTTCAGAGAAACTCAGTTCCTGGGACTTTTCCAGCTCAGGATTAGTTTTTGGTGACAAGTTTATTCACCCCCCCCTCCTCTAAACTTGTGTTAGCCTTTCCAAGGGACCAACAATTGGTATAGGAGCCAGGTTCTTCCTTTTTGGAAGAGATCCGAATTATTACTAATCAAAGGAATAACTGTGCATCAGTTATTTCAAATCAACCAACTGTTGAAAATCCTTATTGTACTTAATTACAATGGATACATCTAGAATTAGAAATTGGCTAAATAACCCCCTGACTGACTACTTGCAGAATGTTGTCTATGATTTCCAAGATCAAGCATTTGAAAGATTCAGTACTACAAGCTCTCACACAAATCCGGAACCTCATTTCAGTTATGATGAAGACATTGAGTTTAATGCAAATGATGAATCCAGAGGATTTCCATCCTTAAGTGATCTTTCAGAAGAAGCAGAAAGAGAATTAATACGGGTGGCTGAGTCTATAGAAGAAAAGCTAACCAGAGATCCATCCAGTATAAAAGTCATAGATATTGATGAGACCCTACCTACAAGCCATGGAGGAGAAAGCGATGAAGAAATCATATTGCTAGGAGCTACAAAGGCGAATGCTATTGATAAAGGGAAACAAGTTCTGATCAGTGATGATTCCTCAACATCAGGTTTATCTATCAAACATCAGGAGGTAAGTGCATCTACATCTAAATCTCACACTATCCTGAACAATCAAAGAAATGAATATTTCAATGAAACCTTGGACATACTCATAAAGCAATTAGAGACAATCCAAAAGAATTATGAGAATGTCAAAAAGGAGAAAAAGTTATTGAAAACTGAAATTTCAAGATTGAACGCTGAAATTAACCTAATCAAGACTAATAATGGAACCAAAGTGATTGGACCAACTGATAAATCAACAAATGTTGTAAACATCAGTGAATCATCAGTTGATCCAATCTCCAAAGTTCAATTCAAACCAGGAAAACCATTTGGAGATAGATCTGGTTTAGGGTTTGATAATCAGTATAATTCTAAGTTAAGACCAAGATCAGTTGCAATAAAATTTGTGACTACTCAACCGTCAAAAACTCAGAAAACTGATAAAGTTATTAGAACTGATAGACACTCAGCACAGCCAAATGCACAATCTCCTAAAACTAAAAAATCTGTTAGTAAAATTCACCAAGCCAGCAGATTTTATAGAAAAACTCGTAAGGAAGAAAAAGCAAGAAAGCGATCCAATATCAAGAAGAAAAATCTTCAAGTCATATCCATTTAAGGATAAAGATCATTCAAGGATCGAGAGGAAAGGAAGATTATTTCCCACTGATGAAGATTGGAATAGACCATCACATCGGGTTTCACAATCAAAACAAATCTAAAAGCTGTTATGACAAAGCAGAAAAGTTTGTGAAAACCGACTTCACACGAGTCAAAATATCAAGAAAGGTACAAAGTTGTATCATCACGAGCTAATCAGTTAGGACCCAAAAAGATATGGGTATCAAAAATTTCTCACTTTGTCTTGCAGGAAAAACACAACCAATTGTGAGAATCGAAAAATGTAATTCACTTAAAGCGAATTTGTTTTCACAACTAAGTTTTTGAATTCAGCATGAGGACAAAACTGAGAATATACAGCTGTCAACACATCGTACCTTCTTTATCCACTTTTATCTAGCTACGGTTATCAAGAAAAGACGTGGTCCTTCTCAATCTAAACCGTTCATAATTTCCACCCATCCACTTTTCGCGATCTCAACACATTTATGACAGGACGTTTTAAGTCCCACTCAATTCTTAACTACCCCCACTCCAAATTATAAATATCCAGAATTTTCTTTTATATAAATTCTTTACGCTTGAATTCTGAATCTACTCTCTGAATTTCAAATTTTCAAAGCTTCAATCAAATCCAGAAAAATGACCTTCACTCGTGTTGAACCCGGAATGATCGTTTCTCTTGATCAATATATTGCAAAGTATGTTGATCAAACTCTAGTTAATTCTATTATGACAAAAATTCGAAAAATTAAAGGATTGAAAGCAGTCTTCAACATCGATCTAAAAAGTGTTTGTTTAGAAAGCATCGGAGACTTCTATCAATTTGGAAGAACAATTTTGGAAGGAGAAGACACACAAACCTTCATCACCACTGTCAGTAATAAGGAAATCAAAGTCACTGAAGAGTTAATTGCAGAAATCTTCGGGTTTGACAAATCCGAAGGAACAGCAGCCATTAAGTTGACTAAAGAACAGAAAGAGAAGTTATGGAAAGATATAGCAATTAATGGTGAATCTAATGTCTTACAGCACGAGGAGCACACAAGCCTACTCAAGCCGAGTTTAATTTTCTTTCGAAGTTCTTTGGCAAATTGCATAATTGGGAATCTTTGGAAACTTCAAACAATTTATCCGAGCAAAACTAGATTTGCTTTACATAACTGGTTTGAAAAAGATTTCAATTGGGCAAGGTATCTATTTGATCAATTGATAGCACAATCAATTAATGTACCCAAAAAGAAGACCGACGTGAAGATAGAAAGATTTTATCACAAGAAAACTCTAGCATTAGTAGTCCAAAGGATACTCGATCACTATGGAGTTGCTAAGAGGAAAGAAAAACCTGTTGCTGATGGAAAGATTGATATTAAGGAAGAAAAGTCAAGGAAAAGGAAAATGAGAAAATCGAGATCGAACTCAAAGAAGAGAAGCAGGGAATCAAAAGAACTCGTGAATCGGAGATGAAGTGTTAGCACAAATTGAAGACTTGAAGAAAAGAAAAGCGATTGGAAGAAAGCTGGAAAAGGCGAATCGAGAAACCAATGGAAATGTCATCAACTCAAGAAGCTAGAACTGAAGTTGCTGACAGATCAGCACCAGAAGTGCAAACTGAAATTAATCTCACCAAATCCATTTCAACTTTGGTAACTGAGGTTTTACCAACTCAAGAAGAAACTATACAAGGAATGGAAATAATGAAAGAAACTGAAGCTATCAACAGAGAGGATGATCGTTGAAACCGACTTATGAAAGAAGTTTGTAACTCTGGGGAGAGCAGACCAGAAGGCGATCCCGATAATGAAGAGTCAGATAGTGATGAAAGACTGATTGATGAAACAACATTGAACATGCTCATGTTGCTTTCAAAGTCTAGAGCTACTCCTCAAAAATCTGTACCTTGACTTGGAACAAGAGAAAGCGCCAAAGAATTTCTGACTCCTCAAACTGAAGAAAAGGAAGCTGAAGCAACAACAGAATCAACCAAGCTTATTCTATTGGATGAACAAGTTCATGAAGCTGAACCCACTGGACACACAATGGAAGAAGTTCCAATTGTTGAATTGGAACCTGAGCAAAGTGAAAAACAAGCCGTTGAAGAAGATGCAAGTGAAAAAGTTTTGCAAACTGAGCCGATAATCTCAGCTTCTGAGATTGAAAAAGGAACATCAGTTGTCCCAGCTACTGCTGAGGGAGAAACCAGCAGAACAAATCTTATGCAAACTTCTGATCCTATGCAAATTGAAATTCCTACTCAAGGAGAAGATCATGAGATCACAAGGGATTCCGAAGACACCCTCACACCATTCAAATCTCCTTCTGCTCATACAGAACTATTGAAAGCTGATTATGAACGATTGCAAAGATACGAGAACACGGAAGTTCGGGCCCATAAATGATCGAGAGAAGTCGGCGTGTGAAATGGAGATCATTGAGAAATGGGTATTCGATCTATACAACATCACAAGCTTAATGGAGATAATCAATACCGAAGAATTTCTAAATCAAGGGTATCGTTAATCGAAGCTTGACTATTGGAAGGAAGCCATAGCCAGTGGAAGCTCTAAGAAAAATGATGATGATGATTTTGAGAAAGATCCTGACCTACAAAAAGAGATTCTTGCCTCTTTACAAGAAAAGGAAACTGCAGCAGAACGAAATACTAATGAAGACTCAAGTAGTTCTGGTGGAAGCAGTGGAAGCTCAAGTTCTGAAAACTTATCTGAAACTCAGTCGGACAAGGAAGCAAAAGAAGGTTACCAGTCTCCCACTGATAAATCCACACTTGAAATAGCAAGAACATTGGCAGACATACCTGGAGAAGAATCAGATGATGAACTGGAAGTACATTTGTCATCAGCAAAAGTTATTGATTCATCAAGGCTGGAGGAAGCTGAGAAACAGTCGGAAGAAGAAAGACAATCAGCTGAATGTAGAGAGAAATTGAAGGAAATCGTTCTCTCACCTCTAAAGCAAACTAATTTACCAGATGCTGAAACAAGCAAGTCAAAGGAACAACAAGAAAGAAGTTCACAAGAAGTTCTACTCAAGTTGATCTCATTAGATATTATCACAATGAGATACCTTAATTCAAAAGGATGATATGAGCTTATTCGGAAAAGTTTTAAAATCTTTAGAAGCCAGTCAAGATGAACGATCCAAACTTGAAAAGAAGATGGATACTGTGAATGACAATTGTCAAACTACTCTGCTTGAGATTCGGAAAACAACCACTGAACATGTCACGAAGAAAAATGAAACTCAAGACAGATGGGAAGGCATTCTCGTGAATCTAGTGGATGAATGTTTTTAATGGAGCAGGGCTTAAAGGACTCGGGTTGTGGCTCAAACCATATTGGCATCAACTCAACAAACATTGAATGCTTACATCAAAAGCCTGATTAATAAAGATGATGTCAATAGGGGAAAGTTTGGACATCTTAAAAGTCCATGCAATTTGAAATGCCACAAGCTCTCACAAATGTTGATGATAAGTTGAGTGAATGAAGAAGAAAGCAAGAGGATATTTTCTTCGATGTTGAGATGGGCGATTGTTAAATACTCGAGAACCAAGCGACAAAAGAGTTGGTGCGGATTCTAAATCTCTACAATTTGTTCAAGGACTTACGAGAGAAAGAAGGAGTATCAAAAGAAGAATCTCTTGAAACATTTCTACACATGCAAAAGATACTTGTGTACTATTGGAATAAACTGAAGAAATGGGAAGCAGATGGTACTGTAGATAAAGTTTCAGAGAAAGTTGAAAAGGCTGAACCTGAATTTATTCAAACTCTACTGAGAACAGCCACCAATGAAAGACTAAGGACATCAGTCTTCACATTTGCAGCTCTATTCAAAAGTAAATTTTTCAAGAAAAACAATTTATCTCAGTCATGGAACATTTGGGCAAGCATTCATGGAATTGAACATTCGGCCACGAATGAGGAAATGAGAATTGTTGCAGAGAACTATGATAATCAACCAGGACATTAAATTCAGTTGTTTTACTTATGTTGTTTTCTAACCTTGTAACTCAGCTATCAAATAAAGTTTGATTTCTCGATTCATGGTGTTGCTTACTATGTTTTGTCTTTTGTCTTTTGCATTGCTCTTAAGGGGGTATTGACATCATCAAAAGGGGAAATTGTTGGAAATAAAATTTATGTTTTGATGATGATTCATCACTTAGTTTATTAATTGTTCTTAACTGATGAAGTGTCATAACTTCATTTGTTATAGTGCAAAGCAAAAAAGAAGTCTAGATACCAATGTATAGGATTTACTAAAGTCGATATTTGTATAAGTTAAATCGGACAAGCAACTGTAATAGTTCTTGGTCAAGGCGAGAAATGAAAAAGCGATATTTTGACTAGTTTGAGACTCTTTCTTTGAGAGTTACAAACTCGGTTGGCTTATCTAGAAGATGAAAAACTGAGGGACACAGACTCAGTTATTGAAGAATGAAGAACGGAGGGCACAAACTCAGTTATGAAGATTAAAAGTCGAGACTGTAAAGTTGGACTTCAGGCAAGATTGTGGTGACTGAGGCGACTTTATGGATCTTGTATGAAGACCTAAGAATCATAAGGACAATGAATTCTTAGATGATAAATGTATATCATGGTGTACTACGATTAAGTCAATTATAATCGATGAAAACCGAGTACTTGATATTTGAAGAAGAATAAAATCTCGATTAATGCTCCAAGTCGGTAAGGAAACTGACAAGTAATAAACTCAGTGTAAAACTGATAAGGAAACTCAGTTTTACAAGTTAGTCATCCAACAAACTGAAAGTACAATCGAACGTTGTAAAGAAAGAAATTTCATTGGATGAGTCACTGACACAGCAGGAACAGTCAGAAAATATAGCCGTTATGAAGTAGGATGAATGTTGAATAAACCCCTATAAATAGATTACCTCTACAACTTCAAAAAGAAGAGGGAGCAGGATATATGATAACTAGCAAGAAATCCATCTAGTCAAGAAAGATCAAATTGAGGGGGAAAGCCAAATTCAAAAAGAATACCTGCTAAATACTTAATTGCAAGATCAAGAAAATTTCTTCAAGTGTTCAAGCATATTCAGGCAGATTCAAGATCTAACATTTGAAGAAATACAGAGCAGTGCTTAAATTAATTATCCAGAAGAAAAGCTCAAATCACAGTTGAATCATAATTCAAAGTCTCAACTTTGATTTTATCAAAGGTTTAGACCGTGAAACACCAAGAAGGTGTGAAGGACAGTTGAGTGCAGTCAGGAAGACTGTGTTTGTGATGAGCTGGTGAAGAGGCAATTCTACCCTCCAAGGACCATTGGTTCAAACAATTGAAGAGCAGCAATCCTACCTGTTCTACAAGTGTTTAGATAGTGAAGCTAGGGATTAGCCAAGGACTATCAGTTTAGGACTTTTTGTAATCGGGCCATCTCAAAGAAGTTCTAGTGGAATTTTCCTCGCATCACACAGGGAAGAGAGGACGTACAGGATTACATCACCTGGAACCTCTATAATTCTTGTCTATTTACTTTATGCATTCATTTATTTCCTTATAATGGTTTTCATATTGAAATTATAGTCACTAGTTGTTAAGGCTAATTTTATATCCGCTGCTAGTTAACGAGACTAAATATAAGTCAGTAATAACTTATATTCAGTTGAGCTAACTGAACTCTGCACAAGTTGAAGGGACAGGAACAAAACTGAAGATCAGTTTAAGTTTCAGAGAAACTCAGTTCCTGGGACTTTTCCAGCTCAGGATTAGTTTTTGGTGACAAGTTTATTCACCCCCCCCTCTAAACTTGTGTTAGCCTTTCCAATGGACCAACAATTAGAATTAGGAGTTGGCACCCATGGATGTCGTTAAACTACATATGATAGGTAGGTCGGTTGAGCCACGCTCCCTGTCAAGTCCTTCCTTAGAGGTAAAAGTAGCTCGTGGGATCATAGTTCGGCTATACCTTTTAATAACTAGAAGTAAAACCGGTAGTTTAACCTTTATTTCTGTATTAGCATAGTATCTTCCACTGTTGTTTTGGCCTGAACTAAGTTAACACGTCAGCTTTGGTACTTAGACATTACTCCCTGTGGATTTGACCTTGTGACCACTATACTCCCGTTGACCCGATACTCTGTCGGTGAAAGTTAGCGGTTAAGTATTTTGCTATCAAAAATTTTGGCGCCGTTGCTGGAGAGTAACGTTTAATATATTTTAAGTTGAATGAAAGCTTGGGCTTAGGTCCTTTTTATTTTGTTTTCTTGTTGTTACATATTTTACAGTGGATGACCCGAAGCTCCAAAGAACCTCTTATCGAACCGATTGAAGAAATTGAAGTGTTTGCACGTCACAGAAACAGTCAACGCCAAGGAGAGATCCTGATTGCTAGTCTGAACCCTTTGTTTGAAGAAGAAGGGGTAGTAGAAAGCTCATTCTCAGATTTCTCTGAAGAAATGGACGATATAATGACTCGTAGAGATGGCAAAGATCCTATCGATGAACATAACGCACAAGGGCAAACCTCAAACACTACTGATGGTAATGCGACACTTCAGTTGCAAACTCCACCGAGGAACCTTCATGACGAACAGTTAAGGAGGGACGATACAGTGTTACAGCAGTTGGTTACCCCACAATTTAATCAGAGAACATGGATTGGACAGAATAGGGGAGGACAGAATGCCCAGAATTTCAGGCCAGAATTCGACCAAGATACTGTAAACCGATTACTGTAGATGCTAAGGGATCAGGGAAACCAACAGGGGTTCCAAAACCCATATAATCAGCAACCACCTATGCAGCAGTTTAATCAACAGCAGAATTATCAGCCACAGAGGGCTCAGCAGGGACAGGGGCCAAGAGTCTTTCGAGATTATGTGACTACCCCACAGGAAGTCACAGGGCACAATCCATTTAAAGTGCCTCCTAGCAATGCCAACAACATGGACATAAAGCAAAATATCTTAAACATGTTGGGGGAACATGCCTTGTTCCACGGGAAGTCAACTGAGAACCTGAATAGCTTTTTGAATCACTTTCTTCATATTTGTGGGACAATGAAATACAATGGGGTAAGTGACGAGGCGATAAAAGCTGATAGTTTTCCCGTTTTCACTTAGAGGAGCTGCTAAGGAATGGTATGATTCATTACCTAATGATTCGTTGCATACATGGGCGGATGTGGTTAGAGTGTTTTTGAGGAAGTACTTTCCCCCGGTGAAGATTTTAGATTTGAAAGAAGAAATCTCTTCGTTTGATGGGCTCGAGGGAGAGACACTGAAGGAGACGTGTGAGAGATTTAGGGGTCTACTGAAGAGATGCACTCCACACGGTTTCTCAACTGTTGAGCAAGTGATTATATTATTCAGAGCCTTAGAGCCAGTGGATCAGAACAAGTTGAATGCTGCAAGTGGTGGAGATATTATGAATCTTCCACCGGATCAAGCTATGAGACAGATTGAGAATATGACTGATGGAGAAGGGCAATGGAGGTCATCTAAGACAAAGAAGAAGGCTCCAATGGAAAGTGTGAAATATTTGAAAGAAGATTTGGATAGAGAGACAGCCATGCATGACAAGATGCAAGAAATGGTACTGAAGATGGACCAAATGGAGTTGGCTAAAAAAAAGGCAGAGCAGTGCCAACTTTGTGGGGGTGGACATTCAGCATTAGACTGTACATCATCGAAAAAGTTCACTTACCCACAACAGTTGACATCTACCCCAGTACATCAACAGTTTGGAAATCAGAATGATCAGCAGAAGATGAATGTGTATGCGATGGGGTAGATGAATATGAATCAGCAAGAGTTTGGTCAGCAACAGTAGTGTAATCAGAATTTCGACAATCAGCAAGGGCCGCCAATGGAATATGGTATGGGTAATGATTCACAGCAATATGATGTGAGCTATGTTGGACAAAGTAGTGAGGGACAGTGGAATCAGAGTCAGCAAGGTCAAGGTTGGAATCAGGGGCAGAATCAAAACTGGAATTGTAACAATAATCAAGGCCAAGGTTTTAGACAAAACCAAAGCTCATACAACCGACCTTGGAACCAAAACCCCTAGAATCAGAATTCCTACCAGAATCAGAACCAAGGAAACTACCAGAATGACCAGAATCAGCAATCTCAATCACAAGGCCAACAGCAACAGCAAAGTCAGAATCAAGGATGGAATCAAAATCAGGGCCAGCAGAAGAATCAGAATCAGCAAGCACACCAGCCGAGAAACAATAATTCTAGCACCTATCAGCATCCGAATGCTCATCTCCACCAGAGCAATCAAAATAACCAGCAATTGAATACGTCTGGTGTTCAGAAGACGTCCGCTGAGATACTCCTGGAGAGATTGGATAGGACTGTATCTGAGTTGAACAAAAATGTTGTAGAGCAAAAAGTGGACAACCATTCTGCCATTCGGAACTTGGAGACCCAAGTAAGGCAAATCACTGACACTCTAAAGATAAATCTGAGTGGTGGGCTCCCTAGTAATACTTTCCAAGGGGTGTGAATGTTTTGTTCACACGCAGTGGTAAAGAGGTTGGGCCAAGTGATAAGAAGAAAGAACTATGGGCAGATAAAACAGAAACTGAGAGAGCCGAGGAAGAGAAGGTAGTTGACCGTGAATGTCCATGTATGGTGAAGTCGAGATTAAAGATTTGGAAATTGGCAGTGTCGAGAAGGAAATGGCTGCAATGAGAAAATAGCTGGAGGCCACAAAGAAAGCATTGGCGAAGGCAAACAAGAAAGCATTGGAAGGGGCAACACCAAAGAAAGACTATGTAGTCTTGGACATAAAATAAAAAGAGCCCTCATCTCCAAAGACAAAAGGTAAGAAAAATAGAATTCCTCCTCCTTCCCCGGATTTTGATGTTAGTACTTTTCCCTACCCTCCTAAGGGACAAACCGGAACGCTTTTTCTTATAAACGACCGTAACTTTTGATTTAGAACACCGATCATCAAAATTGTTTCACCAATGTTCATATTTTTTTCTTCATTTTGAGACCGCATTTGATACCCTTTCGACGTAGTATTTGAAAGCCGAATTTTATCAATGCGTTTACACTAACACAAGATATCGATGTCGATATGAAGATATCATTATCGATATCGATGCTTAATTTGTGATATGAGGTAATCAGTATCATTTAAGGCTTAATTCAAGTGACTACAATATCATATAATGCTCATATAAGGCAAAAAAACCCTTCAACAAAATGCTTCTTGCATATTTTCCTCATATTTGCAGTGAAGTAAAGCTCCAATCTTTGCATATCTCTCTTAAATTATCAGCAATAATTGGCAGAAATTAAGGCCCAAATAAACATCAAAAATGGTAAACCATAATGGAAGAAAGAACAGTCCAAAAAACAACAACAATGGCAGAAGAATAAAGCTCCAATCTTTACATATTCCACTCAAATTAACACCAACAACAACAGAATTCAACAACAAAAATAGCTGAAAAGTAATACACAAGCTTTGTACATACTGTAACAACCTTTTTACCTACATATCAGTATCAGTATCAGTATCAAAAGGACTCTCCTTTCAGTTTTTTGTTGCAAGGTCTCGGTCCCCCAAGTCCTTGATATGAACTGAATGTCTTCTTACAGTTCAAGCACTCATATTTACTTCTTTTCGGAGCATGTTTCGATACTACTTTTTCTTTAGGATCATTTCTTTTAGGCCTCTTCTTGTTCTTGGGTTCAATCACATTAGGCCACTTGTTCTTGGCTTCATAAACAGCTGCATTTTTAAAAAAATCCTTTGAAAGTCGTATCCGATTCGCCTTTTCAAGGGACACAATATCATATATGGCTCATATAAGGCATACAATATCACTAACAGTATCATATAAGGCATAGAGTATCAGTATCAGTAACAATATCAGTATCAGTATCAGTAAATAATATCAGGTCATTTAAGGCTTAATTCAAGTGACTACTTCAAGGCACACATATCTGGCTCATATAAGGCACACGGTGCTAGTACTTCCTCGTATCATCTAGAGAATCTTCATCATCTTCCTTTCTATTAAACAATTGAGGAGAGCCGTTCTTTTCAGCAATAGCCCTTTCCACTTCTGTAATACCACGTCCATACGCAGTTTCAACTATGGAGCACTTAATGAACTCCATTGAATTGAAAGTCGGTGTGCCTATCTTATCAGAGAGTATGGTGTCAACTTGACCGAGTTCTAACGTTAATCAGAGAAAAAGATGAGAATGCTGTTGGAACCGGCTTGGGTAAATCGTCAAGCTAGTGAGCTGAATTCTCGGAACCTTTAGCAGCCTTTTATGTAATTGATTCGTCCCTTCCGTCCTTTTTATCTTCTTGGAATGGATCGGTCATTTCAGAGAACACCTTACATGCTTCCTTTTGCTCATCAGAAGTTGTTTCATAATTTGTCGATGTAATGTTTTTGTAACCATCAATCTCTTTGGGCTGTAGCAATTTATCAACTCCTATTACATCTGCAGTTGCATTTGCATCTGCCATAGCTGAGTTGCAATAGTCATTTCCCAATGCAATTTCAGAGGACTCTGTTGGTGATTCGAACCTTTCATCAATCTTATCCAAAAAGGCCTGCATCATCAGCTAACAATATTATATAAGGCACACGGTATCAGTATACAGTCTCCATCTGTTCCATGATTCTGGACTATAATACCACAATCATAAGCATTCTTAATCATGTCTTTAGGAATAATAAACTCAACCATTATATCAACCACATTTGTTACTAAACAAAAATCCATTTGCTCACCAATAAACCCAAAGGGATCACAATCCATTTGGAGCAAAGAACATCCACCCGGATCGAATAAACACAAAGCATCATTACCAGTATATAAAATGACAATCTTACACTCTCCAAGATGTTGAGCCAAGTTGTTGAGATAGGTAGTTAGCACAGACAAAGATGATTGCATCAATATGGAAGTCAAGTTGCTTGAATAGAGTCGAGCCAAAGCCACTTCTACCGCATCAATAGCACTCTCGCTGAATGATAAAAAATGATGCCCATGACTTGAGGTGACAGATTTATCAAGTAGAACTGCTCGAATCGACTAGGACATTTTGTCGAACACCTTGTGTGCCTCATTGTCAATAGTATTTTTTCCCAAAACAACCTCGAAGCCCGATGTCACTGTTAGGTACGGTGTAGTGTCCGAAAGACAATTATATAATTGTTTTAGGACAAAATTAATAATTCATCTTATTATTATATGCATGTATGCTTATAATTAAGACACTGCTGAAAACCCTAAGTACCTCGTTTATGTAATCACGTAACTCAGTGTATGGCTTTACACAAGAGGATTGAGTTAGTGAGATGTACTTAAAATTAACTTAGTCCGTAGCGTTTATTAATCTGAGTACGGGTCTCAAGATTAATTTGCTAATAATGCGTCCAGAACACTTTAGGTGTGACAGTCTTATCCGGACTATCGGTAATAGGGTACTGATATACTACTTTTATATGATTAAAAATACGTTATATTATTATGTTTTATCAACGAATTCTATATAAAATATATGAAATTATGATATAAATAGTATGAAATGTTAATCTTTATAATTTAGAGTAGTTAGTAGTAATAATAGTAAAAAGTTATCATTTTGTACCGATTTTAGTAAATCGGAGTGTCGTGTCAGATTTACGTGGGTATTTGTGGTATTTTATTGCAGATTTATAAACCAAGACCCCGAGAATCGAAATATTGAAGTATAATCATATCTCTGGAAGGATTTAGAGAGTGTCACGAGCTTAAATGGTCAATTGAATTGCTTAAGTGGTCAAGTGATCAATCGAAGTGGTCAAGTGGCTAATCGATTCGATTAAGTGGTAATCGAGAAATATCTTCGACAAACGAATGGCTCATCAAAACGACATCATCTGAAGAAGATTCTTTCACGAAAGTTGTAGATTTTCCCGAGAGCTTTCCGATGCCTCTTGAATCATGATTTTTGGAGATCCAGAACTCGAGATATGCATTTTATAAGTTATATATAATTATAATTATAATTATATATAACGCTGTACATGCTGAGTAATAAGGGGGGATGGAAGTAATCATTAGGCCGGCCCAGTCCGGCTTGATCTCGGACCGGTCCGGCCAAGGAAGTTTTTTCTATATAAGGAACTCATTTGCAACAGCGGAGAGTGTACCAATATATGTATATATCTACTCTATATATATCTTCTCCTCTTATTTTCTTTTTTAGTAGTAGTTTGTAAATAGGCCTTAAGCCAAAAATAATAATCGTAGTATCGTTGTAATGCTCGAGAAATTATCGGAAGTTCGGTGTTGTTGAAGTCGTTGTAATGTCCGGAAGAATACAACTCTGATTCAGCATTTGTAATCGGTAAATTTTCTTAAGTATTTATGTTTATTTTTATCTTTTTCGTTGTTATAATGTTTTTAGGCTAACTCTAATAACTAGCCAAAGTTATGTAATCGTTTTATTTCGATCTTTTCGGTGAAGGAATGCTGTCTAATTAAAATTGACTAAAATTGAGTTAATTGAATCTTTTTCTATTTTGTAACGTATTGATAATATTCGGATTGACGTAATTAACCAAGATGAATCGCACCATATAACCTAATGATGAACTGACCAGAGAAGTTAGGATATGAGATAAAAGATAGAAAAACCGGAGGGTAAAATTGGCCGTGCGTAAAGCGTGACAACGAAATCCTATTTCCTACCCGGGGGCAGATTTGTCTTGGGAAAGATTAATCTTATTAAAATTATGCTCGAGATCGTAATAATGTTAAAATCAACGGTTTAATTAAAACTAACACCGGAAAGTTAAATCGATCCGCCGACAACCGGAGCCTTTTGAATAACATCGCCGCCGTCGACAAACGGAATAACCTCTTTTATCCGGAGTAGATTTGTACTGCATTGCTCGAGACTAAGCGAGATTAGCATGGGGCGATTGTGGAGATTGAACTGATGACAATGACATATGACAATTTCATACGCTCGTGTGAGGAGGAATTGTTAACCTCAGGAGTGCACCGTTTCATTTACTCAATTGGACCTAATATAAAAGGAAAGACCGAGCACATTCCGTTTACTAAAAAGAACGTATAATTCAATTATATAAACTTTGGCTAGTTCTATAAACTTATCTGTCTAGTTCTATAAATATATTGGTATCTATATATTTATATCTATATATATATTTTGCAATCTATGTACATCTATATTTATTTATATATCTATATATATTATATTAGAATAACTTTTAAATTACGCATTTATTTTATGTTAAGTAGAATAGTAGTGATATGTGTTATAAAATTGCGGTTTAGATCGAGTTAATAATAGCTCTTTGGTGTTTAACCACACTTAGAAGAATTACCAAGTTCCCTGAGGATTCGACACTCTGACTCACCACACTAGCACTACAGTTTGACCCGATACACTGTCGGTTAAGGACTGGTATTAGATGCTATAGAAAAGGCCACGTCAGCTTTCTGGCGCCGTTGCCGGGGATGTCGCTAATTTCTTTCTTTGTGTCTATAGTTACTACTTGTATTAGCTCAAAATTCTCGTGAATAAATCAACACTTTTTCTTATCTCATTTCTATTTTATTTTTCGTTGGTATCTACTTTCTTTTAGTTACCAATTTTCTTTTTCTATAAAAGTCGAGTTTTTTTTTATTTTCGTTAGTTGATGACCAGAAGTGGTAAGGCCCCGCTCACTCCTTATAAGCCTGACATAAACACTTACGAAAGGCAGTTAAGAGTAGAGAGTAAACGTGGTCATACTAGTCAGGGAAATCCTGACGAATCATCTTCAAACAAAAATACTAGAATGGCTAAAACCAGTGATGAAACAAATGAACAGAAGCTAGATCATGCTCCAGGGCATGGACAAAACCCTGTTAACCCTAATAATAATAATAATAGAAATAATCAGAATCGGAACCAGAATAATCATAATAACCCACCAAACCCGAGACCTATCTGTGATCAAACCATAAGAAGGAACCAGACTAATAATCCCGTACTTTTACCTAATGAAGGAGCAAACAATTTCGAAATTAAATCTCATCTTTTTGGTTTAATTGACGCAAGATCCCAATTCCTAGGAGAGGATGATGAAGATCCACATCATCATCTCTATCTTTTTGAAGAACTGTGCAATACAGCCAAAAGTCAATGTGCTCATAAGGAATTAACGAGGATGACTATGTTTCCTTTTTCTTTAAAAGGACGAGCCCGAGATTGGTTTATGTCTCTTCCACATCATTCACTTACAAGTTGGGAGGAGATTCAAACTCGAATTTCTCAAGCAAGATTTTCACTCTGGACGAAATTTGGAATTAAAAGTCGAGGTTGCTAACTTTAGACAAGGATCTGAAGAAACGCTTGGGAATGCCTGGGAAAGATTTAAAAAATTGTTAAGAGCCTGTCCCGACCATGGTTATTCTTTAGATATGCAAATTCAACTCTTCTGTCGTAAATTAAGAAAAGATTCACGTGCGGATGTAGATCATGCATGTGGTGGTTCTTTAATGATGAGTGAAGCTCAAATAGTTTACGATGCTATAGAAAAGATTTCCAAAAATAACAGAATGTGGGAAACCGGTTCTAGCACCGGAAAGTAGCTTTGCAGGAGAATGTACATCTAATACGGAAGTTCTAGCACATTTAGAAAATTTGAGTAGGAAATTTGATGGCCTACAATCTAACAAAAACCAAAGTTCAGAGAATAGTACACCAACTGAATACTCAAATCAGGATAATATGTCAATAGGGAATGAAGAACCAACAGGATATTCAAGAGAGGAGGTGAGTTTTCTTCCAAGAAGATAGGAATTTGAACAATGCATACTCAAACTCGTTTAATGCTATTAGAAGAGATCACCCTACTTATCGATGGTCTGAAAACCCTAGTAAGCAAGGACAACCGCCATATCCAGTCCCATATAGGAATATGAATAATAATCAAGTTTATCAAGAAAATACATCTAATCAGAATTTACAATCATTACCTAGATCCTATCCTCAACATACCACTCAAAGTATACCAGTAACTCAAAGTTCAACTCAACCTGCAGAAGGGGTTGAAAAATGGGAAAAACTAATGGAAAATATGATGGGTGTAGTATCTACTCAAGCTAAGAATATGGAAACAATGATGACTTCTATAGGTACAGTCACTAAAGATATGAGTTCAATGAAAACATCTATGAGTGGACATGATACCAGAATGAGAACAATAGAAGCCTCATTGAGGAATATGGAAGATCATTTGAGTAGGGAAGGTGAACGTAATAATGATGAGACCTCGGGGATTACCAAGCAATACTGAAAGAAACCCAAGAGAGGTAAATGTTGTAGTTACGAGAAGTAGAAAACTCTGTGGTAGTAATGGAGCAGAAAACTTCGGAAATAATGAAGTAGAAAATGATTTAGATGGAAAAAATGATGAAACTAAAGATGAAATTGAATTCACTGATGAATATAGAGAATTTCTTGAAAATGAATAGAAGTTTGGAACCTGAAAGTGAAGGTGAAAAATGGGTAAAAATCCCTAGGATTTTGAAGGATCCCATGGATAAAGATTTAAGGAATTTATTCAAAGAACATGTTAGAATGGAAGATAATGAAAACAAGGATGAAAAACAAGAAGAACTGAAGGAATCTGAAGTAGAGTTTGATTCAAGGAATGTTTTAAAAGAAAAAACTCAAGATCATGATACTTGGCGATCAAGTAATACTCAAAAGTTTAAGGAAAAAGGAAAAGAGAAAATGACTTTGGGATCAAAGGTTATAAATTTAGAATCTTTACCTTACCCACCTAAAGATCAAATTAAAAAGATTAAAACTGATCAGAAGTATGCTCGTTTCCTTGATACTTTTCGTCATATTCATGTTAATATCCCTGTTATCGAAGCTCTAATTAGTATGCTGCTTATGGAAAGTTTTGAAAGATATTACGTCAAACAAGAAAAATTAGAGGAATATGAGAATATATGCCTAAATGAAGAATGTTCATAGTTTTAAAAGATAAGTTACCACCTAAACTGATAGATCCTGGAAGTTTTACCATTCCATGTGAAATTGGAGGATTTCTGTTTAAGAAGGTCTTATGTGATCTTGGAGCTAGTATAAATCTCATGTCTTATTAGGATTATGAGAAGCTAGGCATAGGAAAGCTTACGAAGACTGAAATGACTCTGCAGATGGCAGATAGATCGATTAAAAACCCTAAAGGAATTATTGAGGACGTATTGGTTAAAGTAGACAAGTTCTATTTTCCAGTAGACTTTGTAGTTATGGAAATGGAAGAAGGATATTCAGCGCCACTTATCTTAGGTCGACCATTTCTAGCTACAGGAAGAACTTTAATAGATTTCCAGAAAGGAGAGTTAATTTTGAGAGTCAATGAAGATGAAGTTACTTTCAATATTTTCAAAGCTATGAACCATCCATACAGATCACCAGAATCATGTTCTTTTATAGAAGATATTCATTCTGTCTATGATAATCAGTTACCAACTTTTGAAGACAGATTAGAAGAATGTTTAACTCTATCTATCTATAAGGAAGATGAGAAAGACACCGAGATGAAAGAGATAATTCTTTCCCTAGATAAAGGAAGTTTTACTTTTAAACCATCATGGCATAAGTATTTGGAATTAGAACTAGAAGGACCAGTTCTTAAACCATCACTGGAAGATCCACCTAAGAATCTGGAATTGAAACCGTTACCTTTAAATCTGAAGTATGCTTTTCTTGAAACTAATAATCTATTACCGGTTATTATTTCATCATCTTTAACTGAGCAACAAGAATATCAATTACTTAGAATGTTGAAAAAGCATAAGAAAGCTTTTGGATGGACAGTTGCCGATATTCGAGGTATTAGCCCTGAGATTTGCGTTCATAAGATAATTCTAAAGGAAGATGCTAAACCTTGTATTCAACCGCAACGCCGCCTCAACCCAAATTTGCAGTTAATTGTTAAGAAAGAGGTCATTAAGCTATTAGAAATGGGGATAATTTTTCCCATATCAGATAGTGAATGGGTTAGTCCAACTCAAGTTGTACCAAAGAAAGGAGGTTTCACAGTGAAAGAGAATGAAAGAAATGAATGGATTCCGACAAGAGAGATTACAGGTTATCGAATGTGCATTGATTTTAGAAAACTAAATGATCATACTAAGAAAGATCATCATCCACTTCCATTCATAGTTCAGATGTTGGAACGTTTAAGTGGACATAAGTATTCATTGTTTCTTAGATGGTTATTCAGGATATTTCTGAGATATTCATTGCAAAGAGAGATAGAGAAAAACTACTTTCACTTGTCCTTATGGAACTTTTGCTTATAAAAGAATGCCGTTTGGTTTATGTAATGCACCAAACTACGTTTCAAAGGTGTATGATGGCTATATTTTTTGATATGGTTGAGAAATTCTTAGAAATTTTTATGGGACGACTTTAGTGTTTACGGAGATTCATTTGAAGTTTGTTTGTTACACTTAGAGCAGTGTTACAACACCGTGAAGATACCAATCTAGTACTAAACTGGGAAAAATGTCACTTAATGGTATCAGAAGGGATTGTTCTAGGACATAGAATCTCTGAAGAAGGTATTGAAGTTGATAAAGCTAAAGTCGAGGTAATTGAAAAATTACCTCCACCAGTTAATTTAAGAACCCTAAGAGGATTTCTTGGACATGTAGGATTTTATAGAAGGTTCATTGCAGATTTCTCAAAAATAGCGAAGCCTCTAAGTCATTTACTTGAAAATGAAGTACCTTTTAACTTTGATAGTAAATGTATGGAAGCTTTTCAGACCTTAAAAGCGAGGTTGGCTACTGCACCAGTGCTAGTAGCACCAGATTGGAGTTTGCCATTTGAAATTATGTGTGATGCGAGTGATTTAGCTGTAGGAGCTGTTTTAGGTCAAAGATATAACAAAATTCTCAAAGCTATTTACTATGCATCCCACACATTAAACACTGCTCAACTAAGTTATGCGACTACGAGAAAAGAAACTGTTGCTAATGTAATTTTTGCCTTAGATAAGTTTCGATCCTATATTGTTGGTTCTAAGGTAATAATTTATACTGAGACCATTCAAAGACTAAAGTATTTCTTGAGTAAGAAAGATGCTAAACCTCGTCTTCTTAGATGGATTCTCTTACTTCAAGAATTTGATATTGAAATTAAAGATAAAAAAGGAAGTGAGAATGTAGTAGCAGATCATCTAAGTAGAATGGAAAATGAAGAAAAAGGAATTGAAATTAAAGAATCATTTCCTGATGAACAACTGTTTAGAATAGATACTTCTTCAACCATGCAGTTATTAAAGAATAGAATTCCTTCTAAGGAAATGTCACCTTGGTTTGGAGATATCATTAATTACTTAACCTGTGATTATATTCCGTCTCATTGGACTTGGCAACAGAAAAAGAAGTTCTTTTATGGCTTAAAATTTTATTACTGGGAGGAACCAGACCTTTTCCGTAAATGTTCGGATGGGATAATCAGAAAATGTGTGCCTGATAATGAAATTTTAAGTGTTTTATCATTTTGTCATGATCGTGAGGCAGGAGGTCATCATGGAGGTTGGAAAACTGCTTTTAAAGTTTTACAATGTGGTTTTTATTGGCCTACACTATATAGAGATGCTTATAAATATGTTAAATCTTGTGAATCTTGTCAAAAATGGGGAAATGTATCTAAAAAACATGAAAAGCCTATGCAACCTATTTTAGAATGTGAGTTATTTGATGTTTGGGGTATAGATTTCATGGGACCTTTCCCTATATCTTTTGGAAAAAGATTTATTCTTGTAATGGTAGATTATGTCTCGAAATGGGTAGAAGCTGAAGCTCTTCCCACTAATGATACCAAAGTTGTCATACGATTCCTTAAAAAGAATATATTTACCAGATATGGCATTCCGAGGGCTATCATTAGTGATAGGGTCACACTTTTGTAATAAACCATTTACTAAGATAGTTGAAAAATATGGTGTAACACAAAAGTTAGGAACGCCCTATCATCCGCAAACCAGTGAACAGGTAGAGGTGTCAAATAGAGAAATCAAAAGAATCGTGGAGAAAACAGTTGATTCAAATCGTAAAACCTGGCAGTTAAATTAGATGATGCATTATGGGCATACTGAGCGACTTTAAAACACCAATTGGTTGTTCTCCTATAAGCTAGTCTTTGGTAAATCTTGTCATCTCCCGGGTTGAGTTAGAACACCGAGCCTTACGGGCTATTAAATTTCGAATTTCGATCCTAAGGCTATCGGTGATCATAGATTGCTTCAATTAACAGAATTAGAAGAATTTCGTCTCGATTCTTATGAAAACGCTCGAATCTACAAGGAACGCACGGAATCTTTTCATGATAAGAGAATCTTTAAACGTGAGTTCCATGTAGGTGATCGAGTGCTTTTGTACAATTCACGTTTAAAGTTGTTTCCAGGTAAGCTTAAGTCAAGATGGACAGGTCCATTTAAGGTAACACGGGTTTACAAATCTGGAGCTGTTGAACTAACTGATGGAAATACAACTTTTATAGCCAATGGCCACAGAGTAAAGTTATTTGTGGAGGGAGAAGGAATCACACTAAAAGAAGAAGTAATGCTATTGATTGATTCCCTGACAAATTGAAAAGGCAGAAAAACTAAAGAACTGAAAAGCAGAGAAACTGAAATCAGCCGAATACCAGGTGCTATCTATCTTTACTCTACTTTTCTGTGTTTTTGTTTATGTTTAAACTATTTTCGTCTTTTACCGGATAGACGTAAAAGAACTGGATGCCTTTCTTAGATAGATTAGGAGTTTTTGTTTTACTTTTAAAATTAGGCCTTGATAAAGATGTCGCGTTTGCTATAGAAGCTTTAGTTTTTGAACAAAACAAGAAGTTGTTGAGAGAGATCAGATTGATAGAAGTTTGTAATGGAACATCAATGAGTGCGATAAAAAGAAGGGCAAAATTTTTGATGAGATGCAGACTCTGTGGAAAAAGTGAACATGTTGGACGCTGTGGGAAAAACACAACCAAATCCCAGGATGAGTGTTTGAATATTGTTAGGAAGGAACGATTAGGTGGTTATCCTAAAAAATCGATGGAATTCGAGAGATAATTCAAATGCCTGCGTTTTTAGGAGTTAGGATGATTGAACGTTACATCGTAACTCTGGAAGATTTAGAAATCGAAGAATCAGAAACCCTTAAGTTTGAGTCTTTTCTTATGTTTTATTTTATAAAATTTTCAGATAACTTGAAAATTTTATAAAATTGATCTTTATGAAATTTGAGGAGTTTTATAAAAGTTTTATAAAAGTTTTTTTAGTTTTTATTTAGATGTTTTATAAGAGTTGATATAAATTTAGTAAATTTTTATAAGCTTTTTATTAAAGTGTTATAAAGATTTTATTAAATTTTTAGAAATTGTTATAAAATTATAAAATTTCCTTCAAATTTTATTTTTAAATTTTTTTATTAAGTTTTAAAATTATTATAAACTTATCTTTAAGATTTTAATTAAAGTTTTATTAGAATTTTTATAAGTTTTAATCAAAAATCATAAAAAGAAAAAAAAATCGGAAAAGTGAAAAAATTGAACACGGACCGATCCGGCTCTGAACCCGGACCAGTCCGGGGTCTAAAAACATAAAAAAAAAAACGGGGAATCCCTTTTCTTCTTCTTCTTCCCTAATTTTCTAAACAAACAGCCGCACCCCACACCCAAAACCCCACCACTCGAAATTTTTCTTCAATTCTTCCACAAAAATTCATCTCACACTACACCACTACTTGATTTCTTCTTACATTCATCTCCTCTCTTCCACAAAAGTTACAAAATTCAAAAAAGGATCAAAAACAAGCTACATTCTTTCCGGCGACTTTTATCACTTTTCCGGCCTACTTTTCAACGTTTTCTTCATATTAAGGTATTATTTAGTTTATTTAGTTATCAATTTCGTATTTTTCATAAGTTTTTAGATTAATTTCAATTGTTTTGATTTTTTAAATGTGTTGTGACATTTTTATTTTTTGTTGTTTTTGTTGTTGTTTTTGTTGTTGATTGGCTTTACCAATATCGTAGAATGGCTGAGTCGAGTAGGAAAGTCTCTAAAAAGCGAAAATCAAACATTCCTATATCAACTCCGGTAGTAGGCACAATAATTTTATCATCTGAAGAAGAAGCCGTAAGTTTTGATAAAACAAAGATCACCGAGGCTAAGAAAGCGTATGAGAAAATTTATAGTAAATGTGATGTCTTGGTTGAAAAGGATTAGACTTGGATGACTTAGGTGATGAAGTTAAAGATATCTTTAAAAATGACAAAGTGGTTAGAACTAGCAAAATGTAAGAGAAGGGAGATTAATACGACTTTAGTAGTTGAGTTTTATTGATTTTATCTACATTGTCACAAGATGGTGACTAAGTCGCAAGCTGCACCCTAAGAGCGTAAATATTCCTTTTAAACCGAAGTTATAAATGCAATTCTTGGAGTTGAAGTTTTTCCTGATGAGGAGGATTACGGGGTAGTTTGGAATCTAGATGATCCCGCAAGCTTTTGAACAGATCGCCTGAGAGCTCAAAGACGCTTTTTGACCCAACATTGTGTGGGTTGAGAATCGGTTTAACTACGGGAGGTGTATTAGAGGTTTAAGGCGATTAAAAGATTTATTAGCCATACTCTACTCTTTCTAGTAAACATACTGCGTATGGAAAGGAAGATGTTTGTATCGCTTGGGCGATGGTGAATGATGTTAAAGTGGATGTTGGAAAGGTCATGTTTAAAAGAATTTTTGAAAGTATTGTCATCGCTGGACTGAGGAGTCATCTCACTTCCCTTGTTTTATCTTAGATTTATGTCGTAGGGTGGGAGTACCAGTCCTGCCTAATGACAAGTTATCTCTGGCTGATGCAAATCTGATTGGACCAAGTTTGACTAGGCTTCCGGATGGTAGTATACGCTCTTTGATTAGAAGTCGTCAAACTCAACCAAACTCCACCGATTTTCACATCTTCTTCCTTTTTTCCATCTTTTTCTAGTCACCTCAACAAACTCCTTTCTCCAACACTATCACATATGATATGTTTCAATCTTTAGTGTCGAGGCGTTGCACGTGGTCAAGCCAACATGGCTTTGTATGTCTTTGAAAGTAATAGCAAAGTGGTGTGATGATATTCGTAGAGGTTTAAGGAGGAACGAGCGGTTTAGCCGTAATCCTACCTTTGATGATCCCGCCTATCCACCTTGTCAGTCAAGATCCATATACCTTACCAGATTGGGTAACACCTATTCCACCACCTTCGAGCTTTCATCCATCGTCATATCCTTTTGGGAGCCAATCTAGTGGAGCAGTGTATTTTCGACAGTGTTCGAGAGACCAAATGATGTCTAGTTGGGGAGGATTCACTGAGTTTGCACATATCACAACTGGCATGAGTTCGATGGGTCTTGATAGTTCAGTCAGGACCACGACTACAGTTCAGCCACCAGCTTCTTAGTCGTTTCCGAGTTCAAGCTTTCATGTCGATCCTGAGGAAGACTATGAAGAAGATTGAATTTCATGACTTTGTTTGATTAAACATTTTTACTGTGCATTTTATTCGACATTTTTCATTTAGATATTGGTTTGTTTTCGTTTTCGTTTATTTTGATTTTATAGTCGTTTATAGAAATATGGTTTGTATTCTAAATCGTTTTAATTTTTATAAATTATAAAAAAAAATTAATAATAATAATAATAATAATAATTTCGTATCATTACTAAGTCATTTTAAAAATATAATGTGTCGTTTTATCAGTTCGTATCACGTTAGATGAAGGTTTATAAAATATCTTCAATTAGATATGCAATGTTCCACACGTGAAGTAAAAAAACAAAGCACAATTTGACTTTTACCTCTGTCCTCAGTAAAAGAAGGATGAGGCCGGACCGGACCGGCCTATTCTCGGCCCGAGCCGTGAAGAAAAGAGGGATGAGTCATTTTAGAGTTCGTCTAATGCAGCCACGTATGTTTTATTTTATCTATTAAAAGGAATGGAAGCATGAGCAAGATTTGTCATCTCTTTTCACTTTCTATCTGTTTACCTTCTTGTATTTTTTTTACTTTTCATCTGATTTTAAAAAAATGTCAAACCAATCCTCGCCATCTGTTAATTCATACGAACCACACACACCGGATGCTCCGAGTCTCAAGCTTCTACTCAAAATATCATTATACACCCTCGTTTTGCTAATTCTCCAATCCAGTTGGAGAAAGGTTTAAATTTCGATAAAATTGATCGATGGGGTAAAACGATTATTCGAGGGTTTGGCTGGAAAAAGTTCGTCAGTACACCAAGAGGAAGGATAAATGTCTCGATAGTTCGAGAATTTTATTCTGCTCTCATGACGACGTCCATGATCGATATAACTCAAATTGTCTCGGTAAGAGGAGTGGTTGTTCCCTTCTCTTCTTCTATTATCAACCAACTTTTCGAAATTCCACCGGTTACGATGCAGCATTTTGAGATGAAATGGGGATTAGATAATCCATACAATCATTTGAATAAAGTCCATGAGTCTTTCCAATGTCTGTTTCCACTTTTCGACACAAATCACGATATGTCTACACGTGCTTTACTTCCACACTTAAAGGCGTGGAAACATTTCATTAACTCTAGGGTGTATCCTACCTGGGATTTCGGGAGCCTTAGTGATAATGAAATGCTTCTACTTTTTGCTTTAGCATTTGGTGAATTTGTGGATTGGGGTATTTTGATTCAAAGGAGGCGGTGTTGGAATTTGCAATCACGAGAGGCGATGAGGGAAACCTATGCCTAATGCTTGGATGATTTCGCATCTTTGTACTCAAGCGAGTGGAGTGGGAGAGCTGGAGACGGATGAAATTTTTCCGTCTAGAGATAATCGAGTTGGATTGTTACCGGTTGATACACCGGGTTGTTCGTCTACGATTTAGATGGTTGGTTGGTGGTTAGTTTATAATGTTTAGGTTTTAATGAGTTAAGTTAAGTTTGAAGTTTTTTAGTTCGGTTAAGTTTATGTTGTTCTTTTAAGTTTGTAATAATCTATCTTGTTTAATATATATGTTTCAGTTTTTTTTTTAAGTTTGTTTGTTATTTAATTAGTATACGCTAAAAATGAACTCACAATAATAAAAATAATAGATAATTTTAATTCTATTTTCAAACCTACTTATTTAATACTCATTGAACATCGGACGATGCCATGCCACTGTAAGTGGGGAGTAGAGTTAGGTTAGAAAATTCATTAAAATTTTCAAAAATAGTTATAAATTATAAAATTATCAAAAAATTTCTTTACTTATTTTTAATTTTTAAGTAGTTAATATATAAATATGAATAAAAAATGATATAATTTGGAAGAATAAGTTTTTAATTAAGTAAAGTATATTAGATATATTATAATTATATTTTATGCCTAATTTAGATTTTAATAAGATTTTAAGTTTATATAATTAAGTAATTAATATTAGATATTGTTTTTATGAAATTATATAAGTATGTTGATAATTATAAGTAAAATTTTTAGAATCATTTTCTTTTCAAAAATGAATTATGAGTTTGGAATTGGACTAGGGATGTCGATTTTTGGCACCACAAAAATATAACTATAGCCAAATAGCCTACCTAAATTTCCAGTTTTTGTTCTTACGTCAGCCTTGATTAGAGTGATCAAGACCTCACTCGAAATTGTCATTGTGATTAAATAACCAACATTTAGCTAATTTTGGTCTACATTTCCTTGAAATACCGCAAGTTTGTACGTACTTATGAAAAGAGATGAAGACATAAAAGCTAAGTTTTGGTATATGCTGAGATTGGAAAAATTAGATAAGTATTAGTATATTCGATCTTACCTCATGACACTTGATAGTCGATTTTGGTAATGATTTCGGATATGTTAAAAGAATTAAGAACGAAGCACCATATTTACACAGAATTAATCAAACACCAGGTATCTTCCTTATCTTTGATCGATAAATTAAAAATAATAAAAGAACATATCGGTTGTAGCTACCAATGATTTGAGTGAGTAGGTATTATCATGAAAATGTCCTATATCACTATGAGGTATAAAAGCTCCCGATTGCTCGATGATAGTAGTCCGGCTAGGGTATTATCTCGAAATATCCTATTCTTTGGGAATGAAGGCACAGAATGAAAAAGAAAAAGTCGAATCATAAGATCTCAAGAATGATTACAAGTTTAAGGAAACCGGATTTGTAATTTTCGATCGAAAGAGTAGTACTCCGATCAATCTTGATGAAGCAATGCTTGTAAGTTTTATTTTCTGCACACACTCATGCTTTTAGTTCTTGATTGAAAAAAAAAAAAAAAAAAAAAGAGAGAGAAAATCTGAAAAATAGAGAGAATAAAATAGGATGCTATTAATCGATGATTATTTTTGATCAAGAATATGAAGATGTAGGTACGTACGACTTGCCTCTTTCTCTTTTTGATTTCGTTTTTCCGATTAACCAACATCTTGAGCCTAAACTTTATAAGCCATTTTTGTCGACTACCTGACCAAGTTTCCGATTCCAGAATTTCATAATAGTTGCGATTAAAAATAATTCTAATATTTTATTTATACTTATTAAGTATTACATGTACAATTTCATCTAAATAATATTTGATGTTTAAACTATTTAAGTTATATACACTTTCTGTCTTCTTACAATTTTAAATTAGAATAAATAATATATTCATAATATTGACAATATAAATTACATTAAAAATTATAATCTGATCAATTATATTATCTTTTATTACCGCTTATTTTTGCTCGAGGACGATCAAAAGCTAAGTGGGGAGTAGTTGATATACTACTTTTGTATGATTAAAAATACGTTATATTATTATGTTTTATCAACGAATTCTATATAAAATATATGAAATTATGATATAAATAGTATGAAATGTTAATCTTTATAATTTAGAATAGTTAGTAGTAATAATAGTAAAAAGTTATCATTTTGTACCGATTTTAGTAAATCGGAGTGTCGTGTCAGATTTACGTGGGTATTTGTGGTATTTTATTGCAGATTTATAAACCAAGACCCCGAGAATCGACATATTGAAGTATAATCATATATCTGGAAGGATTTAGAGAGTGTCACGAGCTTAAATGGTCAATTGAATTGCTTAATTGGTCAATCGAAGTGGTCAAGTGGCTAATCGATTCGATTAAGTGGTAATCGAGAAATATCTTCGACAAACGAATGGCTCATCAAAACGATATCATCTGAAGAAGAGTCCTTCACGAAAGTTGTAGATTTTCCCGAGAGCTTTCCGATGCCTCTTGAATCATGATTTTTGGAGATCCAGAACTCGAGATATGAATTTTATAAGTTATATATAATTATAATTATAATTATATATAACACGCTGCTTTATCTTGAGTAATAAGGGGGGATGGAAGTAATCATTAGGCCGGCCCAGTCCGGCTTGATCTCGGACCGGTCCGGCCAAGGAAGTTTTTTCTATATAAGGAACTCATTTGCAACAGCGGAGAGTGTACCAATATATGTATATATCTACTCTATATATATATCTTCTCCTCTTATTTTCTTTTTTAGTAGTAGTTTGTAAATAGGCCTTAAGCCAAAAATAATAATCGTAGTATCGTTGTAATGCTCGAGAAATTATCGGAAGTTCGGTGTTGTTGAAGTCGTTGTAATGTCCGGAAGAATACAACTCGATTCAAAGATTTGTAATCGGTAAATTTTCTTAAGTATTTATGTTTGTTTTTATCTTTTTCGTTGTTATAATGTTTTTAGGCTAACTCTAATAACTAGCCAAAGTTATGTAATCATTTTATTTCGATCTTTTCGGTGAATGAATGCTGTCTAATTAAAATTGACTAAAATTGAGTTAATTGAATCTTTTTCTATTTTGTAACGTATTGATAATATTCGGATTGACGTAATTAACCAAGATGAATCGCACCATATAACCTAATGATGAACCCGACCGAGAGAAGTTAGGATATGAGATAAAAGATAGAAAAACCGGAGGGTAAAATTGGCGTCGCGTAAAGCGTGACAACGAAATCCTATTTCCTACCGAGGCGATTTGTCTTGGGAAAGATTAATCTTATTAAAATTATGCTCGAGATCGTAATAATGTTAAAATCAACGGTTTAATTAAAACTAACACCGGAAAGTTAAATCGATCCGCCCGACAACCGGAGCCTTTTGAATAACATCGGCCGTCTGACAAACGGAATAACCTCTTTTATCCGGGGTAGATTTGTACTCGGCACTGCTCGAGACTAAGCGAGATTAGCATGGGGCGTTGTGGAGATTGAACTCGATGACAATGACATATGACAATTTCATACGCTCGTGTGAGGAAGAATTGTTAACCTCAGGAGTGCACCGTTTCATTTACTCAATTGGACCTAATATAAAAGGAAAGACCGAGCACATTCCGTTTACTAAAAAGAACGTATAATTCAATTACATAAACTTTGACTAGTTCTATAAACTTATCTGTCTAGTTCTATAAATATATTGGTATCTATATATTTATATCTATATATATATTTTGCAATCTATGTACATCTATATATATTTATATATCTATATATATTATATTAGAATAACTTTTAAATTACGCATTTATTTTATGTTAAGTAGAATAGTAGTGATCTGTGTTATAAAATTGCGGTTTAGATCGAGTTAATAATAGCTCTTTGGTGTTTAACCACACTTAGAAGAATTACCAAGTTCCTCGAGGATTCGACACTGACTCACCACACTAGCACTCTGATTTGACCCGATACAACTGTCGGTTAAGGACCTGGTATTAGATGCTTATAGAAAAGGCCACGTCCAGTACCTAAGTGGGCATTTATATATGATGATAATCATATAGAAATTTGGACCGATTTGATTTGAGTTCTCGATATAATTCCATGATCGAAAGTCTTATCGAATCACAAGATGATCATATATGGATTAATCTCAATCTGAGGTGATCTGAGCATAACCGCTTAGACTAGGGTAGAGTTTGATGTGTTAGTAAGGATCACTTCAGTAGTATGTGGTCCAACACTTCTCGTTGGCTCTATTTTAGGATGAGTGAGTAGTCTGTGCTATCACAGATATGGAATCCATTCCTTCCCTCGGGAAGTAGACACACAGTTCCCTTATTTGTTAATCCTAGAAAATGATCAATCTCGGGAGTTCATATTATATTAGTTATGAACTAATTGATCACTAGGGGTTAATGGTAAATAAGGATAAGAGGTTTCGAGAAGGGTTTACGGAGATATCCCGAATCGAAACGAACAGTCTATGGAGGATTTATCCGTATGTAATGATTATATCAGTGGACACCTTATCAACTCATGGTTGAGTGTAAGTTATCTATAGTCGGCAGAGTTCAATTTCGGGTTTATGGTGGTGTAATCTCGGAATTAATAGATTGAATATTATTGTTCGGTCTGACGGATAATATTATTTAATTTATTGTAGCTACTGAATATGGGTCCATAGTCTCCGACGTGGCTCCTAACATGCATATGTTTTCTCGTCGTTTCACCTCAATTATAATTAAATAGTTAGATTGGACTATTTAATTGATATGTGGATTAATTGTTTAGTTGGACTAGATAATTAAATACATGGAAAAGAAATTTTTCGTGGACTCGGCCCAATGTGATGGAAAAATGCGTGTGGCCTTATAATTTTAGGGTTGGCCGCATTGTTTATGTGTTATTTAATTATTGGGAAATTAGTTTTCTTGGATAATTATTTAACATGTGACTTATCTTTTATTTGTTAAATGATAAATCATGGATTATTGGATAATATATTTATTTATCTTAATTTGTTTGGGATATATATTATATTTATCTTATATTTAAATTAAGGATTAATTTAATAATTACCTTTTAATTATTAAATCCTTGGAGGACAAGGATTACTCTCCTATATAAAGAGAGTCCTCTCAAGCCTTAAATATCACAGAATACGACATACATGAGTGTTGGAAGCTTAGATTTTTTGGCTTCAACACTAGGGCTTCGAGTTGGGATAATCCTCGGGATTATTCCGGTAGCATATCGAGGAGGTCAAGCGGCTTGAAACACCATCCACCTGGTGGTGCTTGGAGACACACGTTGGAAGACTTTGGCTTCTCAACTAGGATCTCAACTAGCTTGGATTGACCTTTTGTTCTTAGAGTAATTGCACCATAAAAAGGTTAGTAATCTAAACCCCTTCGTAGTTTAGATCTATTATTTTATGTGCTTTGATTGTTTAGATCTAAATCTTGTACTTTTTGCTGCGTAATCGGGTGGATCCATGATCCATCCGACGATATTACATCCCATAGTTACGTCTACACTTGCTTCACCTTCAAGGTCTAAAACTGACAGCATCTCGCCAAAAGAAAGCACACCATTTCTGTTGTCATAATTTCCTTCATTTTGCTCATTTTCTTCAACAAGTGATTGCTCTGTATCAAATTCATTGCCCCAGCTTTCTTCTGAATTGGTATATTTATTGACCTCTAACATTTCCTCATAAATTGGGTTTCCCGCTGCCGTAGCAAATCCCGAAATCGCATCGTCGAAGGTATAAAATGGTCAAATGGAGCTCCGTTCTGTTTTGGGTTTAAAATATGTTCTACATCTGTTTCATTTTGTTCTGTTCTGGTCCTTCCAGCTTTAATGGTGATGGCCGCCCAGCTTCAAGGGGTGGGAAAATAGAAATCCAAGTAATTGGTTTCCATTTGATCCGGTGGAATCCAAGTTATTAAGAGGCGAGTTTTACGATACAAGCTGCAACCCAATCTTTGTTATTAAGATTGTTTTCTAAGTAAATATGGGTATATTTGTCCGATGGAATTTATATATTCTTAATGTAATTAAAAAATTAAAGCTGGATTAGCATTTAATTAAGAAGAAAAAATGGACTATAAACTAATTTTTCCGAAAATTGTTAAAAAGAAATGGACTAAATTAGTTATGGTTATGAAATTCTTTTTTTTTTAACTTGGTCACCACGCCAGAGATTATACTTGGATTAGTTTCCTACAGTAATTTTACCCTGGTCCGGACTCACCTAGTCATCCGTCTAGTAGGTGAGGCCCAACCAATGAACACTTGCCAAATGTAAAGAAAATAACAGGTCATTAGAAGTCTTCAAAATTGTTTTTTTTTTCTTTTTTTACTGCTATATTCGGATCATTTTTTACAGAACCAAATTTAAAAGCAGTTGCCACTTTTTCTTGCTGCAATCATGGGAGAAAATCGTGGAGGATTTCTCCAAATTTAAAAAAATAAAATAAAATCTTTTTCTTCTTCATGACCATGAGTGTATAGTTTGGCGACAAGTTCATCACCACTTTTGTCCAACAAATGCATACACTGTCGACTGGAATATTTTACATTGAAACTCGTTGACAATTTTGCACAGGAAACAAGCTTGTGGTATCATGTGTTTCACCTTTTTTCAGTTGCTATATTTTGTTGAAATTCTTGTTTATTGCAATGTTATTTTATGAGAGGAATTTTGTTGAATTTCTTCTTGTTTCTTCTTGTGATCCTAATGAGTTGACACGAATTTTTTTGTCAAACAATGTAAATTTTGGGAGGGGGGGAATATTTTTTTCAAGTAACGTTATCTAGCTTACCAGATTGATTCTATGTTGGTTTATTGCCTTTTCAAATGTGGGATACTCAGCCATAAAGAGGGTGCAAGCAAATTGTTGAATTTCTTCATTGAATCCGGTTTCAGCAGGAAAATCTTGGTGCAAAAAGGCGATGATCCTGACTCCTCTACCCCGACCCCGACCCGACATAACGAAGAGGAGGTTTCCTTCGGAAAACAGGTTTACAAGAAAATGAGGTTCCTAGCCCAGATTCATGATGGGGTTGGAATTTGGAAAAAAAGGTAGATATTGATATCCTTAATTACAATCTAGAAACCCCCCACCAACTTTAAAAAGAAAAGATTGATTGATGTAAGAACATACTTTTTTGTTGGTATACACTCCAGAAATGTATGGTACAAGTTAGGTAATTAATATAATGCAGCAGAAAGATAGCATGAAACAAACCCTAGAGAATATATGCATGAAAATTCCATGATCAAGCACATAATTAACTTCATCCTTGTACTTTTCATATAGCTTTGTCAAATTGGGTAATCTGGACGATATATGTAAGTCATTCGAGTCTTTGAAATATATCGTGTTACATTGCAACTTGTAATGAAATCTCTTTAGTGTATTTTGTCTCTACTCAACACTAGCTATAAATATCTTTCACCATCGCTTCGCACACTCAAGCTCGGAACATGATATGCTCTTCATTTGTATCATTAAGGTTTAAGGAAGGCATATGCGTTGATTCTTAGAAGAAAGATATGGAAGGATTGTACTTGGTTGTTCATCGTCACAGAAGAAAGAAAATTACTTTGCAAAATGGTCTCTATTTGCTTGCCAATGGTTTTCGGGATGATGAGGGCTCAAAGTCTGCTGTAAAGAATGTTGTTTGGCTCGATTAGGTGTAATGCTGGGGTGGATGCAATACATCAATCTTTGCTGCAGAATGGCTTTTGATGCTGCTGCTTTGTAGTTTGATTTTCTTGATGCTTTCTCTTTTAGCTTTGCTGTGTTGCTCTTTAATTGCCACATGTTTTGGTGGTTTGTGCTTTTTGCCGTTAGATAGTTATTACGGTGTATGTACTTCACCTTTTTTTCCCCCCTTTTTTTTCATACGGTGTATAGGGGCTCATATAGGTGACCCCATTTCACCTCCTAGTGGAGATAAGGCCTGTGTGTTGTCATTGCAATCCTTCATAGTAATGTGACTCCATTTCACCTCCTGTGGAGATAAGGCTTGTGTGTCGTCATTCCAATCCTTCATAGTAACGTGGCAATGTTTGCAGGATGTAATAGTACAATAATTGCATCCAAGGAAATTGACACTCTTCGTACCAAGTGATATAATGTGTTAATCTCTGTAAGTCTCTCTCTGCATAGAAGGGTTTGACATGTGTATGTTATATTCATACAAATTGTGTATTCACTGCTTGTGTTTAAGTTGCTGCTTTACGATACTATAATTCAAAGTTTCAAATATTCTATTAAAAAGTGCATGTATCGTCTGCAAATTCAGTGAACAAAAGAAAGAATGATACAAGTTGAACACAAACAAGCTAAACCTACGTACATCACTACAACGAGGAGCACTATATACATACATGAATTTGTAAAGGATGTCAATGTCATTTAAACACTTAATGAGTAGAAAAAATGGTTCAATAAAAGAAACTAAATCACAGAATGGCATTACATGATAAGAAAGCTTCAACACACTTATGATCAAGTGTATCTTATATGCCGATAAGAAGCCATATCATGCAACACGTGCAGTGAAAAACATTCGGCCGTGATCCAAAACAACAAACGATATCAACAGAGTTTCAGAGAACTACAACAACAAAACCGTGGACCAAAAGCAAGCTTGAACCACGTATAACCGAAATCCAAAGTAGACATAATTCGCCAAAAACATGCTTTAAATCCAAAGTAGACCACGAAACCCAACAGAAAAGAAATTCTAGAAAACTGCAACACACAAATGAAATTAAGTAAACATTTCTTTTTTTTTTATATCAAAATTATATGTTCATGAAAGTTGATATAAAATGTCTTACCTTAAGACCTTCAACAATTTGACTGGTGTTTCCAAACTTCATTGCCAACCTGAAGATCAGATATTTTAATTATAAAACAATATATATAATATCTGAATTTGAAATATTGTTTTTGATAACAATATGCAAAGCAGATATAATCTTACTTCGTTCAATTGACTTAGCAATTGAGTAAATGACAAAAAAAGTACTCATTTCATTACAATCTGCACCCAGAAAAAAAACTAGTATTATACAGCTGTAGATGTTTGCCTGCATTTCTACGTTTCGACATTATGCAACGTATAATACGAATTTAAAGAGGAAAAAAACAAACTACGTGTAAGGTCTAATTCACATATATATAGTAGACTGCTCATTTTCAAATTTGCAAAAACACAGAGATATCAAAAATCAAAGCTAGCACGTTGGATCAAGAAGAAAAAAAACATAACAAGTGAAAGAATAAAGGCCACATTTATAAATTATTAGATGTCTAAGAAGTACCTTCAACTTCATCTTCCACGAATGGAGCTTTCCGGTGATCTTCAATGGCAAATGTGTCATTTCTTTTGCTGCTGCCCACATGAATTAACAATAAGGAATTGCCATACCTCTTTTTTAACATTTCAATACACAAGAAGAAATGGAACACAAACATAACAATTAACAACCCTAAAAATGGAAATGTGAAAGACATACTCAATACTTACCCATAAACTTGTTTTGGGTGCGAAATTGTCAACGACTTGTTTGTAAAACATATCCGGCGAGTCTGAGGTGTGGATTCTGTGGAAGGGGTTGGACTATCGTGGGGTTGTATTTGGCGCCAAACTATACACTTCATATCATATGAAGAAGAAAAGGATTTTTTTTTGTTTCTAAAAATTGGAGAAAACCTTCCACGATTTTCTCCCATGATTGCAGCAAGAGAACGTGGTAACCGCTTTTAAATTTGATTCTGTAAAAATTGATCCGAAAATATCAGGAAAAAAAATATATATATTTGAAGACTTTTAATGACCTGGTTCTCTCTTTACACTTGGCAAGTGTTCATTGGTTGGGCCTCACCTACTAGACGGATGACTAGGTGAGTCCGGACCAGGGTAAAATTTCCGAGTTTCCTAATTCTACCCGGATTTGGTGATACTTTAAAATTTAAAAATAAAGAAATAAAATAACTCCCTCTATATATACCCACATTTAGCACAATTCTACAAACTCATTGCAAAACAATACTTTAATTCGATGAGTACCACAATCATGAAATCAATCATGGCTGGCAGATGCAATGAAATCCAGAAATCAATCATGGCTGGCAGATGCATTGAAATCCAGAAATCAATCATGGCTGGCATAAGCAATGAAATCGAAGAAGGATTTTATGATGTTTATAATCTGAAAACAGAGGAGGAAATCGAGGAAGAAGAAGAAGACGATGATCAAATCAACGTGTATGACTGCGTTTTTTCACTTCTGGATCAATCAGAATGCAAAAGGGAAGAATCGTTAACAAAAATTATCCAGAATCTAGAACGTGGATCGGTAGACAAGGATTTCGAGAAAACTTTTGTTGTTTTGCTGTATCAATCTCTGAATTTTATCTGTAATGGTTCATCGTCACTCAAAGAAGTTACTTTAGCAGCCCGGGTCATCGGACTTCTTGCTTTAACGGCCGCCGGCAGTCCAGCCGGAGATGAATTTTCTCAACTTCTGCAAAAGTATTGTCTCCCTGTGATTCACAACCGCCTTCAATGTCCGATTCTCCACCACGACGATACATTGTCGTTGTTATTCTGTGTGGCGATCATCAATTTTATCGGCGGCAGAGCCGCCTCCGCCGGAAACATATCAATGGCGGTTATGCATCAGCACATGGGTAATTTTTCCGGTGCGAAAAAATTCTCAGCTTTATTAACATTCGGGTTTTTGCTAGCATCCATGGATTCAATATCTCCAATGGGAAAAACCGTTTCCTATCTTTTTGATTCGTTGGATTGCGACGATAACAACATCATCACAACTTCTGCAAAAATTCTTGCTTTAATCTTTCAAAAACATGGGTTGTCGAATTTGGACAAGAATCTACGAAATTTTGTGATAAACAAAATAAAATACATCTCTGCTAGCAATCAAAAGATTATCAAGAGCCAGAGGAAAACATTAAAAGGGGTTGTTTTTTATCTTGAAACTGGATATATTCCAAAGGAAATAAGAAGGATGATGGTACCGGAGGAATTGTATCTGCAAACAAATTCATGGGCTGATTTGATAAAGCTGGAGTTTTTGAGTCTGTTTCTTGGAGAAGAAGGGATTGATGAACATATGGTGAATAATGTTTATTTACGTGGGCTTTTTAAGGTTTCCCCGGAAAATAACAGTGGTCAAGAAATCAAAGAAGATTAAATTTCAAGAATGAAGCTAAATCTGTGGGATTTGAAGACAACAATTAAAAAAAGTTATTTTTTATTTTTAGTTTATTTGGTTGAATTAAATATAGCCACTTGCAAGATTAATAATAGGTTAATTGTTGGGTTATTAGTTTTCATGTTTTGTGAATATTCAATCTGTGGGAAACTTGATAAAATATGCTTAGAAAGTAAAATATTTGTGTGGTATCTTTCGTAAATAGTGTATAGAAATTTACGCTTGATTGGTAATTCCAGTAGGTTTTGCGTGAAATGCGCCACGTAAATTGTAGGATTTGCGTAAGCGCATAAAAATAAAAAAAAAAAAAAAAAAAAAAATTTACCACGTAAAACCCACGAAAAGTCTACTTAAAAGTGACTCATCCAGTAACGACCCAATTTCGATAACCGTGTAAATCAACTAACCTACTCAAAACCAACTCAAATCCTACTTAAACGTAGCGTATTTTAAGACCTATTCAAAAGTTTAAAAATGACTTTTGGCCTCCATCTCATTATCTTCTCACGGCATATATCTTAGCAGAGAAGAATTTTGGCCGCCGATGACAGTCAAAGCGTAATACCGACGTAATAGTAGCGTTTTCGTGGGGAAGGTGCAATAGTCCTCTTCTCCATCTTGATTAATGTACGAACACAGGTATTTTCTTCGCATTTTTTTATTTTGTCGTTGTTGTTGTTGTAGTTGTTTAATGAACTCACCTAGCCCGATAATCATTGTTAAAAGTGTCTAGTCTATCCATACTCTGTATATTCATTTTGAGAGAACATATGAAGTTCATCCATTAAGCAGCAATGGCATTTTGTCGGGTTGTATGATTTTGAATTTTCGAGTTGTCGGATTTTATTAAGCTTCTTATATTCATTGATTTTTTCGAGTTGTCTGATAATCATTGTTTCGATTTGTCTCATTAAGCTGCAACAATTTTCGATTATTATTTCCAATTGCTATGAGAGGGATCTTTAGAAATCTGAGTTCCTCACCTCAATTTCAGTTTCAACAGGCTTTCACCTTCTTCTTTTATACGGTTTTATTATTATGTTAGTTGCAAATCAATGGCAAACAGAGATATGATGATCACTCTATTAATTAAGCTCTTAAACATAGATATGATGATCACTCTCTTAAACCAGTTGCTATATTCGACATCCTTTTCGTGGTTCCGTTTGCAACCATGACTAACAATCCATTATTTCTTCATACTTTGTACGTAATTCGTTTAAAATATAAACTAATATTTACGGTTTATATACATGTCATTGTGCAGATGTCGAGTTTACGTCGTATATTCTTCCTAAAGACCAGCACTATAAAGGAGGCGTTTCGTGGAGGTGTACGGCTGAACTAATGAACCAAATTCAAACTCGCTTAGAGAGCTTTAAATTAAAGGAAAAGTTTTTGGCCTTACCGTTCCGACCATTGATTGATGCTAGAACGAAGGTTGCATGGTCTGGGGTGTTGATCCATCATTTATTAATGCACCAGGTGCATTCACCTTTTGAAGACGAGTTACAGTTTGTCATTGGTTCCACCTACTGTAGGTTTGGTTTAATAGATTTTGCGTTGATCACCGGAATGAATTTTAGTGATGTTCCCACTAATGATGATAAGGATGCACGGAGACGCGAGAAGAGGCTTATCGAGACATACTTTGGTGAGAGTGAAAGGATAAAACTAAGTGATCTAAAGTCGGCGTTTGAGACATGCACCGTGAAAGAAGACGCATTCAAACTTGGATTATGAATAAGCTTGCCCTTATATTTGCTAGTATAGTGAGGCAAACAAAGCGTTTCCAACATTTGCCACGTGTAAATGAACATCCACTTAAGCGTTTCATCTATAAACGAGTTGGTAGGGACGTTTGCCCGAAGAGTCAATACAGGTAAAACACGAAACCGATACGTATATTTTTACCTTTGCATGATTATTTGTTGACACACAAATAATTCAATGGTGCAGCGGCAATTGTGGTATTTACGCGGTGAAATACTTAGAGCTATTGATTGCCGGTCGTGATCGCTCTGAGTCACGAGATGATCGGATGGATGCGTTCGGGTTGCGGATGTGCATAGATCTGTTTCACCAGAACTTGTATCCGTAGTTGTTTTGGTTGAATATAATGGGGTTACTTTTTCTTCCTGTTTTGGTGTATGGTGTAGGTGGTAAACATATTTTTTTTGCATAAACAGAAAAAGAAATTTTTTATTGAAATCTAGAAAGGTGTTAGAGCAAATATGATTTATTTAGAGAAATAGAACTATATTTGAAGCCTATTATACTATTGCTACTTGTTATCTAGATTACAATTATATAACTCAAGAACACAACCAGAAGGAGGATTCAGATTCAGAAGCAAAAACAAAAAAAAAACGAGAACAACGGAAAGGAGGAAAATAGAGAAATAGAACTTCATTAAACTTCAGGGTTTCTTACTTTACTTACATTCAGTACTTCATTAAACTACAAAACGAACTACATAGTACTAAAAAGCATCTAAAGTACGGTGTTACATGATGCCCTGTTATGACCCGGGACACCGCACCTACCACAATTACGATGAATAACGACCCGCTCCCCTTGTGATGGGATTCTTTTAGTCTTAGGTCTTCCCTGCTTCTTCTTTGGTCGCCCAATGGTAGCCCTCGGAATAGGGCGCTTACATGAAAGACACTAACATATTCTGGAACATCCCAATCTTTCGCTTTCCCACAAGGATAAATTGTTTCGTCATATGTCCTTCGGTAATAATCGAGGGTGTAGAAATCGAACACATTGTGTACATGCTTACATTACGTGCCAAACCGCCGCCGCCAAACATGGTCGCATGGCATACCGAAAATCTGAAACTTTCCGCAATCGCATGCCTTATCCAACAAGTTCACAACACAATCACTATGTGAACCAATCACTTGCAACTCGAGTGGTTCAAACCATGCGCGATTAGATGCTTACCTTTCTCAAGAACTTGACGAAGATTCTTTTCTTTCTTAGGACTCGACCTACCGGTACTTTGTTGGGCCTTTAGTCGTCGTTTAAAAAACCATCTCTGAAGGGTGAACCTAATGAATTCCAATGTGGATATCTTTGGCCAGTCCGTGCATCCCTTGTGACATTGTTAAAACTCTCGGCGTCGTTGCTAGTCATGACATTGTAACGATTTACCGGAAAATGTGCTCGGGCCCACCTTTCAACCCCTATATCTTCCAAAGTCTTAGCAATTTTGTCATGCTTCACTTTGAGATTCCCAAAGTGATTATTGAATTCAGATTCTCGATATGCATAAGCTGCTGAGGTGAAAGTATCTTCCCAGTCCTTTTCATTTTTGTATTTTGCGATAAGGTTCTGCTTAATATGGTAGAAGCATGCACCATGGTGGGCCTCTGGGAACACAACAGTCAAAGCGTTTGCAATGCTTTGATGTCTGTCGAATCTGAAAACAAGGTCCGGCACAAGGCCGATTGCAGCCTTCAAATTTTCATGAAATACATCCAAGAATCATGGTTCTCACTGTCCACGACAGCAAAAGCAAGTGGGAACAACGATTCGTTCGCATCCTTTGCAACAGCAACTAGCAAGACACCGCCAAACTTTGACTTCAATGCAGTGCCATCCACACAAACCACTGGGCGACATGTTTTGAACCCATTAATAGAAGCGCCAAGGAGAAGAAACAACATTTGAATTCACCGTTATTTTCTGTGATGAGTTCATGTATAGTACCGGATTTTTTTCACCTAGCATGTGCAAATAAGAAGGCAACAACTGATACGCATCTTCCGGTGACCCTCTAACGTACTCCACCGCCTTCTCTTTACACCTCCACGCTTTCTCGTATGTCATATCAAAACCATATCTCTGTTTCATTTCTTCTTGTATATGTCGTGGCGCATAACTTGGCCCGACCGCTTCATACCGATGTTTGATTAGGTACCCTATCACTGCAGGTGTAGCTTGCGGATGATCCTTCTGGATAACCTCCAATGAACACGTGTGTTTGTTATTAAATGACACAACCTTAAACTTTAAATCATCCATTTGCCTGCCTCGTAGTCTCCAATTACAATCCATGTCCTTGCAACGGAGATAAAATATGTCACGACCAGACTTTTTTACCTTAATGTGAAAATTGTTCTTTACTGCATACATATATGCCGCCACTTTTAACTGCTCTTTATTTTCAAAAGATTGCCCTAAATATAATTCTTCAGGGAACTCATATTCTATATCATCCATCGGTTCACATTCCCAATCATCTTCTTTTGAGAAATCTGGTATTTGGAAAGAATTGGTTACTCGTTTCCCCTTTCTTGCTATGTTTCTCTTTCTGTTATTTTGTTCTTCTATTTGTGGCTCCACTGCATCAAATGAAAGTAATTGACCATCATCGTTACTTAAGTTGTAAATGTTGTTGACCGGTTCGGTATCATTAGGAAACACGTTCAAATCAAAACGCGATTGATGTGCCTGAGAAATGACCATTGCATCTTGTGCACAAAGACCTGAATAATGACCGTATGACGTTTGACATCCACGATTTACATAGTCGCATGGAAATGTATCAACAAATGTTGGAATATTACATTCAGCCAATGGGTGGCTAGAACTACGGACAACATGCTCATGCGTCACGCAAAGTGGTGTTCGGTGACCGACAGACAAAGACGTTTCTTCAATAAAAAATGCCACAGCAGCATCATCTTGAATTACAATAGGTGGGAAGATTGATCCACCGCATTGATACGCAACTTCTAATTTGAGTTTGAACAAATAACTATCCAGTGATAGCAGTATATATAGCTCTCGTATTAGTTCTTCATAAGTGACTGACTTTGCAACTGAAATCATAAAGGCGATGCTCCAGTAAACTTCCATTTGTCTGTTTTCTCCTTCCATGCACCATTGAATAACACAAACACATGAACATTATTTCCAGTTCTGTCTGCAGAAAACGAAAACAACTTCCGTTTATTTTGCTGTATTACAAAAGCAGTCGTTCTACTCAAAACAAAATAAAATTAACTGCTGTTTAAAAAATACACAAAATATACATCAAAAAAATTAACTATGTTTTACTTAAATAATTAAACAAATAAGTTCTTGAAATTCAAATAAGATTGATCACTTGTCCACCAGATAAAGGCTACATCACCAATTAAATCCGAGAATATAAATTTTACTTACCCATTCGATCTCTAACGTTCATCCTTTAACAAATGGTTAGAGACGGAAAAATTCAAACGTTAAAGATTTTTGAGTTGAAAGACACATAATATAACACAAAATTGGTAGTAATATTTTAGCTTCTTAAAAAATGATCGTAATATTTTAGTCATTTCCATTAAGTTTCTCCAATATTTTATCTTTTTACGGTACCGAGAATTAAGTTAATTGTAGTCATTTCAATGAGACATTTCTATGAAATAGTCACGTAAACCTGACTGAATATCCACCCAAATGGCAGTCAATTCTACCGACCTGATAAAGTTATTATGTTTAGTCATTTCAATGAGTTATATCTCGGAAATAGTCACGTAAACCCCACTGAATATCCACCGAAATGGCAACTAACCTGATAAAGTTATTATGTATAGTCATTTCAATGAGTTGATGCTTTATAATAGTCACGTAAACATGACAAATTATCCACGTAAATGGAAGTCACCTTTAACCATTGATTGTAGTAGTCTTCTATATATGGCGGATAGATTACAGCTAAACACTCCGCCAATTGCTTTTCCTTCCTTTCCTTTCATGGTGTATGGTCCTTATTTCAGCAGAAATAATGGTTTTTCAATACAAGTATTGGGAATTTTTTGATTTTTCACTTTCAAACAAAAAAAAAAAAAAAAAAAACTCCACGTTTACATTCGTAAAAATATTACTGAGGATCATATACAAATAGCATTTCAATCGAAGTTATATATATATATGTAGGAAGGATCATACACAAATAGCATTCCTTCTGTTGAGATTCTTCTTGCATATATATTTGTGTTAATAACCGTTTCACATGAAGATTTTCAGGTCTCTAGATCCTACCGGTGTATTAAATCTAAAGCTTTCAAAAGAAGGTACAATGTTGGCCGGAAAATAGTGAGGGTTAATTATTACTAGTTGAGATATATCGGGTTTGCTTTCAGCATTGGTAATTTTAATATGTGTTTTACAGGAATGCTCATGGAAGGAGTGGTTCTTGCTTGTGTGGTGTGTTCACACGGTGTGGAGACACGTGTGGAGACACACACAACACACTGATTTAATTATGTCTTTTAAACCTGTGTGGTTACGATCGTTTCACCCGTCATTTCACCTCAAAATCTCTCTCCACACAAGTATTTCCCCATGGGAGGGTGTTTGGTGTGATTATTTCTAAGTTAAAATTCTACTGGGATGTGTGTTCATTATGATGTTAGAAATAATATTGTAAATTTAATTTCAGTTTAAGAAAGCCTGTGGAAATAAAATTTTGCCATCAGTATTGATTAATGTTTAAAATTATTGTATATTTTCAACTTATTGTTCCTAATTAATTTGATGTTTTACTATTCTGCAAGGGAAACTTCAATTATTTTACTTTCATACAAACTGTCTTGGCAGCACGATCTCACTGTGTTGGCTACTGAATATGGTCGGAAAAGCGACAAATAATAATATTTATAGCTGTGTATTTAATTGGTGATTCTACAAGATAATACCACCTAAGATTGAATAATGTCCTTTTTCTTTAATTTTTGGTTATTTCAAATGTTTAGAGTTGTAGAACAATTCAGATGCGCCTTTTATTTTTGTTAGCCAATGAATATAAGCAAGTAAATCAAGGCATCCGCTCATTTAATTTACGTTATAATTCATCTAGACATGTAAACACTCTGACTATTTTTGTTGCGGTGGCCCGACGCCAAATCCGATATTCTGTTATCGCGATGGAATAAAGATATGTCATTTTTACACGCAAATGATTTCATCGTTTTTTACATATTTACATGTTCAATTGTAAATCTTTAATAATAAACCTTTAATCTTATTAATGTAAAAGGGAACATGACAGATAACTAAGAAATAAATTAAATAACATAGGATATGATGCCACCTGTATTTAAGCATCAAGAATCTTGAAGGAAGTAGCAGGGGTGATGAAAAGTTGCAAAATTAGTAACAATTCTTCCTCAACAAAAGAACAACAATAAAACACAAAATCAACCGAAACAAAAGGCTAGCGATGAAAAGTTGATTCCAACACATTCACTTTCAATCCAAACCATTAACACAACTCTACGGATCCAAGTTCTGGTGAAACAAATCTATGCACATCTGCAACCTGAATGCATCCATCTGATCATCTGTGACTCGTAACAGATCATGACCGGCAATCAATAACTCCAAGTATTTCACCGCGTAAATCCCACAATTGCCACTGCACCATTCAATTATTTGTGTGTCAACAGATAATCAAAAGGTCAAAATATATTTATTTATTTCATGTTTTACCTGTAACGACTCTGCGGACAAATTTCCCCACCAACTCGTGTATAAGAGAATGGCTGAAGTGGATGTTCATTTACACATGGCAAATGAGTGAAACGCTTTGTTTGCCTCACTATACTAGCAAATATAAGGGCAAGCTTATTCATTAACGGGTTGAACTTTGTTGCAGGATAGATAGTGGTGTCATTGTCGTACACCGTTATTATCCAATTTGGAATTGATATCTGTAGGGTCACCCAATGATTAGTATTCAAGTTCATTACACAATACACCCGGTCTACTTCATGCCATGGTAAAACGCCGTATGGGTGGGGTCCTATCACGTCACGCATGACACCTTTAGCCCAAATGTATCCGTCCGGATCCGCCAAAAAATGATTAATGACCTGGCTGTCAAAGACCTTATCAGTAAACCACGACTCAAGTATTGATACCTTCTCAGGAAACAACTCGGGGTGACGATCTATTCGTCGTCTCAAAAGATCCAAATAAGCATTTACATGCTGTTGGCAAAAAAAACTAAATTAATACGATATAATAAAAAAAAAATATTGAAATTCATTTGACGCCACACTTACTAACCTCAGTCTTGATCCATTGAAACATTTTGTTTAAGACATCAAAAAAATCACGTCTCGCGACCGCTATCCTTAATTCCACAACCACGTTTGACGGAACATCACTACACATCCATTTCGAAAAAGGCATCATATTGTTTATTGTCAACACGCTCACCGTAAAAGTCAAGCCGGGTAGGAGTAGTTCGTCGTCGTTTAGGAGTTGTTGTGACGTAAATTTCTTTTAGGTGTGGATTCTCACCGGCACCTTTGCGCTTCTCTCGTCGACACGCCACTGAGAGGCTGTCATCGGATACCGTAATGGCATCAGACTTCTTCATGCCTGTAGTGATATTGTCACATGATCCTAATTCGGATTGGGGAAGCATGTGATCCTAATAAGCCAAAAAAACGTTGGAAAACAAGATTGACCCCAATGAACACGCCAAAAATAAATACACTCACAACATCAACTGATAGCATGTTGAAGAAGGAAAAATCTCTCACAAACCTCAACGGTCTGCTCTACGGGTGCAGCATAATCAGCATTTACAGGCAATTCGACCAGCGTCATCACGTCTTCTTCTCCAACTATATTTTCCTGCTGCCAAGTATGATCGTAAATTCATTTACAATCATACTTTTACCAATACAAACAATATGGATTGTTTAAAAGAGAACAGTATAAGTGGTGAAACCAACCTGAATGGCCTGCTCGACGGATTTAGACTCAACATGTTCGACTAGCAATTGCGGGGCATCTCCTCCATCTCCCTTCTCCTGGTGGGAAGACCGACACTAATGTACAAGTCGACAATAAAAATAATAACGACATCGATATATAATTGTATAAAAAACAATGAAATATAGTTCACAAACCGTAAAACCAACCTCAACAGCCTCCTCCACGGATGTTTCATGTAAAGGGACATCAACCACATACCGTAAATCTTCTCTATCTCGCTTCTCCGATTGAGGTGTCAGACTCTTAATAAAAGAAATTTAATAACTCAGCATAATGAAAATCACCAAGCAAGACTCTACTAAAATAAAATAATAAAATTCATCAAGCACTCCTAAACCAATATTACAGGAACGGTATATGCAACGAAAACTCATTTCAAGTGCGTAAACCAACCGTGGTCGCCTTGTCGGCATACGTGGTATCGTGTAAAGGGACATCACCAAACAAACTCCATTCCATTCCATCTCCTGCCTCCGGTTGAGGAGTCATACTCTGAATAAAAGAAGTTTAATTATTTAGCACACTAAAATCATCAAGCGCTCATGTAGATTTTAAAAAAAAAAAATTTCAAAAATTCAAAAATTCATCACACACTCCTAAACAATAGTACAGGAACAATATGTGCCAAACAACTAGTTTCAAGTGAGTAGACCAACCGTAGTTGCATGGCGGCAGGCGTGGTTGGTAAAACACCATCTCCCTTTTCGGTTGAGGAGTCATTCTCTGAATAAAAAAAGTTTAATAGTTCAGTACACTAAAATCATCAAGCACTCATGCAAATTTAAAAAATGAAGTAAACATAAAGACATCAAGTACCCCTAAACAATATTACAAGAACCGTATATGCAAAAGAACTTGTTTCAAGTGAGTAAACCAACCGTGGTCGTATGGGCGGCATCGTGGTTGATAAACTATCATCTCCTTTACCGGTTGAGGAGTCATTCTCTGAATAAAATAAGTTTATAGCTCAGTACACTAAAATCATCAACCACTCATGTAGTAGTAGGAATAATAATAATATTAATAATAATAATAATAATAATAATAAGCCAATCATCAAGCACTTCTAAACAATATTACAAGGCAGTATATGCAGCGGAAACTCGTTTCAAGTGAGTAAGCCAACCGTAGTCGCATGGCCGACAGGCGTGGTAGGTAAAATACCATCTCCCTTCTCCGGTTGAGAGTCGGACTCTGGATAAAGGAGGTTTAATAATTCAATACGCTCTGAATTTATTTGCAAACAAACACAAATCTTTGTAATACGACTTCACGTCACCTGGATAAGCGAACGTCTGGCTGCTGAAACTCTTCCCGAAATCCTTGTAAGTTAGCACGGAGATCTGCAATCTCTCCCTTGACCTCTCTCTAAAATGCCCCAACTCTTCCATAAGAACATCTAAAAGCAAGTGAAGTCGATATATTCACTACAAATTGGTATAACTAAACTCGCATATCTTTATACATGTACCCGGATGTCGTGACCTATTGGCAATAAATTGAACCTTACGTGGTGGCCCGAGAAAGAAGGGGTGAGTTGATCCGGTGGGTTGGAGGCCATCCGGGTGATCATCGTGAGGAATGGAAGGTGTTGCCTTTTGATCATCAAGTGGAGGTTCGGCCATGTCCACCCCTTCATCCAATGCCTGCGATGGGTCCGGCCTTAATTGACCTACCAACCTTTTAGTGCACTTGATGCGCGCAGTAATCACGTATGCTCTATTTCGCTTTGTGGACGAGAGGAAGGATAGACCTTTAAGCTGCATCAAAAAGTTTGAACAAAGTAATTATCACTATCATCGACACGGAACGATACTAAATCGACATCAATTAATTGAATCAATTGACATATACGAGGATTTTCTTAAACTTAGCGGCTACATCGAGTGATTCAAGTATGTCCCCACCTTCCATCTCAACATCCGGAGAACGATGCGGCATCGGTATCTATACTAGCAAGCGTGGTGTGAAATCGAGAAAAACACTCAAATGACGCCCGGATCCGCAATGCCAATGCATATCCACTTCTGATTGTACTTGGCCTCCGACTTCCGAGAAGTTTTTGTTTGTGCTTGACCATATCATTCTTCTTCAACCCAATCAAAGTGCGTTGAAATGCCTCGTGTCCCCACGGATAACGAATGAAGAAATCCACATCCTCCACAAAACACGGTGAGTCCGTTAAAACAAAAAGCGAGCCCTCCGCTCCGAATACACAAGCTTCCATAAAGTAACATAATCCAAGTTTGAATGCGTCTTCTTTCACGGTGCATGTCTCAAGCGCGCCGACTTTAGATCACTTAGTTTTATCCTTTCACTCTCACCAAAGTATGTCTCGATAAGCCTCTTCTCGCGTCTCCGTGCATCCTTATCATCATTAGTGGGAACATCACTAAAATTCATTCGGTGATCAACGCAAAATCTATTAAACCAAACCTACGATGAGGTGGAACCAATGACAAAGCGTAACTCGTCTTCAAAAGGTGAATGCACCTGGTGCATTAATAAATGATGGATCAACACCCGAGACCATGCAACCTTCGTTCTAGCATCAATCAATGGTCGGAACGGTAAGGCCAAAAACTTTTCCTTTAATTTAAAGCTCTCTAAGCGAGTTTGAATTTGGTTCATTAGTTCAGCCGTACACCTCCACGAAAACGCCTCCTTTATAGTTTGGTCTTTAGGAAGAATATCTGACAGTAAACTCGACATCTGCACAATGACATGTATATAAACCGTAAATATTAGTTTATATTTTAAGCGAATTACGTACAAAGTATGAAGAAATAATGGATTGTTAGTCATGGTTGCAAACGGAACACTAAAAGGATGTCGAATATAGCAACTGGTTTAAGAGAGTGATCATCATATCTATGTTTAAGAGCTTAATTAATAGAGTGATCATCATATCTCTGTTTGCCATTGATTTGCAACTAACATAATAATAAAACCGTATAAAAGAAGAAGGTGAAAGCCTGTTGAAACTGAAATTGAGGTGAGGAACTCAGATTTCTAAAGATCCCTCTCATAGCAATTGGAAATAATAATCGAAAATTGTTGCAGCTTAATGAGACAAATCGAAACAATGATTATCAGACAACTCGAAAAAAATCAATGAATATAAGAAGCTTAATAAAAATCCGACAACTCGAAAATTCGAAAATCATACAACCCGACAAAATGCCATTGCTGCTTAATGGATGAACTTCATATGTTCTCTCAAAATGAATATACAGAGTATGGATAGACTAGACACTTTTAACAATGATTATCGGGCTAGGTGAGTTCATTAAACAACTACAACAACAACAACGACAAAATAAAAAAAATGCGAAGAAAATACCTGTGTTCGTACATTAATCAAGATGGAGAAGAGGACTATTGCACCTTCCCCCACGAAAACGCTACTATTACGTCGGTATTACGCTTTGACTGTCATCGGCGGCCAAAATTCTTCTCTGCTAAGATATATGCCGTGAGAAGATAATGAGATGGAGGCCAAAAGTCATTTTTTTAAACTTTTGAATAGGTCTTAAAATACGCTACGTTTAAGTAGGATTTGAGTTGGTTTTGAGTAGGTTAGTTGATTTACACGGTTATCGAAATTGAGTTAGAATTCTGGATGAGTCACTTTTAAGTAGACTTTTAGTGGGTTTACGTGGTAAATTTTTTTTTTTTTACTTTTTATTGCGGCTTCATAAATCCTGCAATTTACGTGGCGGCTACATAAAACCTACGGAATTACCACTGAAGCATAAATTTCTATACACTATTTACGGAGCATACCACACAAATATTTTACTTTCTAAGCATATTTTATCAAGTTTCCCTTAAAAAGAGTTATTTTTTATTTTTAGTTTATTTGGTTGAATTAAATATAGCCACTTGCAAGATTAATAATAGGTTAATTGTTGGGTTATTAGTTTTCATGTTTTGTGAATATTCAATTGAAATGTTTTATTAAATTGTTTTTTTTTTTTTTTTTTTTTTCGGAAGCGAAAGAGGCGGGGATTGAACGCAGTCCTCCCATGGCGCCAGAAAGTTCTCGAGAAGCTAACCACTATTAAATTGTTCATTACAGTATGTATGTTGAGTTGAATTGATGGATTACTATTTAATTACGTTAACAGTATTTATGTTGAGTTGAATTTCGGTTTTCTAGAAAATTTCCGAAGGAATTTTTTTTTGAGTGGAAAAAAAATGTATTCTAGCCATCATGAAATCGTTCTAATGCATTGGGGATCTAGAAGTTTTTTGGTGCATCCACCATATACGGAGTGCATCCTTATGACATTGTACACCTTATATTTTAAACAGAATTCAAACAGTGTGGTTTAGATGTGTTTAGCAGTCAATTAGATGCATGTGGATATACTACACAAGAACTTTCCGGATCCGAAAGGTTTTTTCAAAAGTTGATCTCTTTAGCTCAACACAATATTGTGGAGTTTTATCGTCTAATATTATATTTTCTGCTTGTTTGTTTGTCTTATTTTAGTTTCTTCTTTGTCGAGCAGGTTTGTAATTAGCCAAAAGAAGATCGAGAATTAATAGGAAACTCTTTTTGTAGATCCTCATCAGAATATTTGTTAGGTAAAAAATCAAGAATTAATAAGAAGCTTTTATTGTAGATAACACAAATTTTATATTGGTCGAGAACCAATTCTAACTTAGTAATTCCTTCCTAATAGAAAAAAAAAATTAGAATTTAGTAATAAAAAAATAACTGCCTCTCTAAACTATTATATGAAAATGCTGATATGGTCGTCATGTCATGTTTTGTGTTCTGGACAACCATAAAATTAAAAGTAATGTGAAATCATACTAATATTATCACACTAAAACATCACACTACTCACATGAAAAAATCATGTGTATACATGTGGATTTTATTTGAACACTTGTACCACATTGTTTTACCAAGTATGATTTTAGTGTGATAATATTAGTTTAAATTAAATTATCCTAAAATTAATGATCTTCTAATCTAGTTCTTGCTTGTTCTCTCCAAAAAAAAAAATCTTGCTTGTTTAAAGGAGATGGAGTATTAAAAGTCGGTCTCTATCGGCACTACGAATGCTTCTAGCACCACGATTACTCATGATACCCTATAAATTACTTTTGACACCACATTGAATATTTTTATTATTTTTTTACTTCAACACCACAAAAAAATTACAAAATTACTACTTATATCACAATTTTAAAAAAATACAATTTAGTCCATTGTTAATAAAAATGAAACAAAAAATCCAAAACTTAATACATCAACACATCCATTTCCTTCATCCACCAACACCACTCATCTCCACCACCATCTCCTTAATCCTTTCCACCTTGCACCACCCATAAACACCTCCCACCAATCTCCCATTTATACAGGGCCGGCCCTATAGTGAGGCCGGTGAGACCCGGGTCTTAAGCCCAACGGTGTCGGAGGGCCCAACGGTACATGTTTCGCTAAAAGAAAAAAAAATTCGTGTAGATTTAATCCGATCCAACCTAATATAATATGTTAATTTTTCTTTTAATAAATGCCATTTTTTTTTTTACTCCAATCGATAAAGGTCCCAACAAAAAAATGTACTTGGCCAAAAAAAAAATATTAGACATACAAACAAGTTTTATTAATTTTTTGCATTTACGGATGTTAAAAACACAATAAGTGTTGGAAAAAATGTAGTACTTAGGATTTGACAGAGAATTAGAAACTCCAAGGCACATTAATAACGTTGTCTTTTTAGAGATGTTTCGTCTCACACAATTTGTCACTAAGAGATCAAATGAAAATCTCTTTCGAGGATCTGATAGGGTATTTGATTCAAACAATGACTTGTTTGAATCAAACCCGAGACACTCAAAGTTTTTTCGATGATGTTGTCAAACTTATGAATTTTCGTCTGCATACTTACGCTTTTATATAGTTGCAAGTCACTTCATAAGCGAATGGAAAAGTACTCTGCACGAAAGGGTAGTGTTGTCATTGTTTCATCGGATGAAAGCATGCAACTCTTACACGAAATGGTAAGTACATATCTGTTCGAAAATGCATGTATCTGAAAATGCATATCCCTTCATGAACTGATGCATGCTCGAACCCCGTTTCATTGCGATAACATTAATTCGTACGACAACTTGTATGCAAACGATAACCAAAATATTAATTTATGAAAAAATATCTACCAATAAGTATATTTTTAAAATGAAAAACAACTTCATGTAAAAGCCAAATTCGGGGACTTGGTTTTAAGCCCAAAAAAACGAGGGCCGGCCCAACATTTACACACCAAAATCACCACATCTTCCTTCCTTCTATTTCATCTTCTATTTCTTCCTTCTATCTACACACCAAAAACCTAATATATATATATAAAACTATTTTTTTTTGGGTGAAATGAGTGGACAGAGAAATGAGAATGAAAAGAAAAAGGAAAGCACGGTAGCAAAATAGAAATGGCCCATGGTGATGATAATCTGTGGTTATCAGATTTTCTTACAGATTCTACTGGAGTAATTTTTTTTTGATAGATCTGAAGAAATGAATCCGTAAAATACAAATTTAACATCAGATCGTACTAAGTGCTATAATAATCCTAACTTAGCCGGCAGGACTGTCAAACCTATTTTTAATGCGGCGTATATATATTCATGTGGGATATGTATTGTGCATTAAAAATAAGTTTTCCTCCTGCTTACACGACGCGAAACTTTTTATTTTATTTTAATTTTAACATCGACACGATCCGACATGGTTTCCTCACAATCCCACATTTAGCGTGACACGACTGTTTCTTATTTATTTTTATTTCATTTTTTTAAAAAATCCAGATTTTTCGTGTTTCTTTAAAGGATTATAATACAAAATATGTTATATATGATTTGACAGATTTACAATATTATAATTTAGTAAAAATATTTTTATTTAAATTATTTTTTCAAATATGATAATAAAAAAATCCCTTATAAATTGTAATCTTTTCCTAATTGATACTCAAATACTATTTTGTCAATTGACGTATTACATGGTTTATTTAGTCTAATTATGCACATATTTTTAATCTTATTATTTCGACATTAGCCATGTTTCTTGCAATGGAATCAAGCACCTGAGTAAGGTAAATTTCTTTTCTTTTTTATTTTAAAAATAAGGTAAGGCGAATTTCTGCCATATTTAATAATTAGTAAAAGGAAAATGTACATACAAAAGAAGACGTTAAGAAATTCTCCCAAACAGTGGAAGTAGCAGTAGCACTTTTATTCCACTATATTTTGTCTTAATTATTATGCCTTATTAGGAAAGATTTGAGAGAACAGAAACACTTGATTGTGGGACAGAACATTGATCTGAATGAAAGCAAAGAGCAGAGACTATGTTGTTGTTGTACTAAACAGCACAATAACTGGGCTCCTGACTGAATGCTTAGCTGAAGTCCATGTGATAGATCCTTGCTCAATACTGCCTTTTGCCTTATTCACCATTTGGCTGAATATGACCTTATATGTGATCCTCTGGTTAACTTTTGAGAAGTTAATTTTTGTGGGCTTTACAATTATGTTGACTCCCTGTGGTTTTTCGATTTTTACGGTGTAGATCGATGTTGCTTCTCCAACATTAGTCACTGTCCTTGTAAGTGTTTGATCTTTTGCCCCAAAGAGGACGGAAAATGAAGGATAATTTAGCTGTGCTTCAGGGATTCTTGATCCTGCACAAGATACCTTCTGTTGTAAAATGATACCAACCTGTTGGTCTGTGTAACCTAGTCCACATAGGTATGGCAGGTAATCGTGCGGTGTAAGATCATAAACGAGCCCTGGATTGTTAGCTCTAGACGGGTTCACATGGCCTGCACCTGTAGTATAGAAGTCAGCGGGATGAAGGGTTTCGCCCTCAATAGCTTTCTTGTTACGGTTTAGAATATCGGCTGTTGTCATAATTGCGGATTTTATGGCAGCAGGAGACCAATTGGGGTGTGCACTTTTGAGCAAAGCTGCAACGCCGCTAAGGTGAGGGCAAGACATGGACGTCCCTGAAACTATATTGAAGTTTACCTTGCTGTTGATATTCCCCTCGACAGAACGAGGCCATGCTGCAAGGATGTTTACCCCGGGTCCAAGGATATCCGGTTTTAGAATTCCTGGGGTTTCCTGACTTGGACCTCTAGAAGAAAAAAAGCCAACAGCTGGAGCATGACCATCTCCGAAAATGGTTCCGCCAAATGAGATTGTAGCTTTGGGGGATTTTGTTGATCTCAAATAAGCTATGATCTTAAGTCCATCAGCATGACTCAGATGTGTTGCCGGGAGAAAATGGGGATCAGAGAATGTAGTAAAGCCTTGATCTTTATCGTTAATGAGAATCATGGCAGAACCACCGGCTTCCTTTACGTTTTTTCCCTCTTTAATCCAACTAAACTTGCTCCCCATGTTGCAAATCACTATCTTTCCTTTGACATTTGTTCTGTTTAGTGATTCCACCTGACAATAAACAGAAGCTGGATCACTCTGATTAAGTGCACCAGGATAAATCAAAGGCAACAATTTCGACGAAGAGAAATTCTTTGGTTGATAAGCTGATTCCCCATTGAATCTTTTCTTGTTTCCTAACACAGCCGTCGCCATTATCTTCCTGTCAGAAGTTGAAGCACCCACAGTGAGAATCCATGGAGCCTCATTAGACACGGTTTGATAACCCGGGCCAGAATTTCCTGCAGAGCAACTAACAAAGATCCCTTTTTTCATTGCAGAAAAGGCACCAATCGCGACATTGTCACTGTAGAAAGGCTTTGATCCACCTCCTAATGAAAGCGAAAGAATGTCAACTCCATCATCAATGGCATCATCCATGGCGGCCAATATTCCAGCCTCCGAGCACCTGATGATGCTGCACACTCTATAAATGGCCAAGTGTGCTAGTGGCGCTATGCCGACAGCAGTTCCGTAAGCATTTCCATAAACATTCGCACCCTTGACATAGTTTCCAGCTGCGGTGCTTGCAGTGTGAGTACCATGGCCATTAGTATCCGATGGACCTTCACTTGCATTTATATAGTTTCTTGCTCCAATGACTTTATTGTTGCATACGGACTCGCTGTTAAACCGACATTTTCCTTTCCATTTAGCAGGGGGTGGAGGTATCCCTTCCTCTCTGAATGAAGGGTGGTCTATAGTAACTCCAGTGTCTAATACTCCAATAATCACACCTCTACCGTAGTTTGAAGCCGCCCATAAGCCGTTTCTTTGGTTCAACCCAAGAAAATTAGGTGTATGCGTAGTATGCAACGGTATGATCTCTTCTTTTTGTGCAAAGATGAAACCTTTTTTATATCCCATTTGCTCAACCTCTTTTGCAGATAATCTAGCTGCAAAACCGATGAACACATTTCTATAGGAATAGACGATACGGGATTTCTTGTCATCTAGGCTTGCAATTGTTGATGATGGCAAAAATGAAGAATAATAGCTGTTTAATTCAACCTGCTGATCATCATCACCATCATTAGCTGAAAGTCGAGAATTAGGTGGCTCGACATGAATGATATATGTTTCTAAATGACTCTGCTGGTGAAGATTTTCAGCTAAGATCAAGAAATTATTACAGCAAAGCCATAAAAGAAGTAAGTAGTAAATAGAAAAGATTTCCATATTCTTTGTTTGTATTTTTCTTGCTCTGTAGACTTTTGTGTGAATCAGTTTTGTGCTGTATATATATAGCTCTGAATAGACAGTGTAGGAAACTTATTTTTGCAGCAATATGTCTGAATGCACAACGTTGGCACCACACCACTGCTCAGGAGGAACAGTGGCGGACCCGGGACACCAGAGCAAATTCGAAAATACAGTGGAGACATTAGTAATGTTTTTATATTTTTTTTCAAGCAATAAAAGTGAAACGTGTAACCATATTTCTGTGTTAAGGTGCTGTCTGAAAGAAGAAGAAAAGTGGAAACTCAGTGGGGAAATTATCATGTTCATGTGCTATATTTCCCCCTCCCCTACTCATGTTTGCTTGCTATGGAAGTTCTTGTATGGATAGTGGATATATGTCAGAATAAAATTCATACCCCGAACACCTAGTGTCACACGAGAAAATGACATAATAAAATTCATGACAGTAGAGAAAATGAAATTTAAAATCCACAACATTACGATATAATGAAAATAATACAAAATAATCGAAATATTATCAAAACCACAAGAAAAAATGAAGGTGTAAAACAAAAAAAAAAAAAAGTAACAGGTACAAATTCAGTACATTAATAATCATCTCAAAATTTAACAACATAAAATAGTCTATACATTTATGTTCATTATTTTTCTAATTAACATGTCATAAATAATTAGATAAGTTTGTTTGATATCTTCCCCTTTTAATTTTATTCTTGTTGAGGGTAGTAACCTTTAAAACTTGAGATTGTTTTTATGACGGTAATATGTATCTCTCTTTGGCAGGAGTGGATATAAATCTTAGTGTGTATATTTCAAGAGGTGATTATTTTTCACCGTCACATGACATATGTCTCCACATTTTTTTTTTTTTTACATGCAATTGTTCAGTTTCATTTCTAATTTATAACATTCACTCATACCATACCATGATCTCTGCACGTCCTATTTCACTTACTAATTATTAATCCCCGATTTCTTGTGTAAAATAATTTAAGGGTATTTCTGTCTTTTTAGAATTTTGTTTTATTTTTCCGTAGTATTTCAGGGTTAAACAAGCTTTTCTTGGCCTTTAAGTTGCCCTAAAACTGATCTAGGCTCAGAAAATCCTATAAAATGCCTTCATATAGCTCTAGACTTCACAAATTTTGCGTTTCCACGGGTTTCAGTGAAGTTTTGGGCTGCTATCCCGACCCCTCAGACTTAGTTTTTGGGAGCTTCGGTTGTTGGGTTCATTCTGCAGATCCAGTGCTGATTTTGAAGCAGTTTTATTTCTAGCGGTTCGATGCTTATATTCATATTTTGGGGGTAAGATCTAATCTTTTCATAATATGTTCTTGGCTTTGATCATAATTAGGTTATATTCGAAGGGTAATCGTTGTAGATTCACGTAGATTTCGAAGTTAGTTGTTGTTTGTCTCGTAGTTCGGCTCATCTTTAAGGCAATTCTTCTTATCAAAAAAATTTGTCTTTGGTTTAAAGTTTATGTTTATTATTCATTTTAGTATTGTTTTTTGTTAAATTGCACGAAATTGGACATGATTATGTGTTGCCTAGTATCTGTAAGTCAGGGAGTGATTCTGTAAGGGATGTTCGGGCCGCTTTCCCGGCCACCTGCTCGGGACAACACATAGGCTTAACCCTATAATTGCCTTATGGTTTATTCTGTCACGTAAACTGTGGTTTCACAACTATGTTTTGTTTTTTTGGATACTTTTCTAAAAATTGTCATATGCATTTTGGTTGCGAGATATAGGATGAGAGTTTGGTGTTGCTATGTCTTTTGTATGCTCACGTAGGCAACAGTAGGCTTTAACATGATCTTTTGTGCTTTATGTGCTCCTATGTGTTTTGCCCCGCAATGTGTTAGAAGAGCACTGCGATCGACTCACAGGTCGTATTTGGATGTATGATTGGTCATTACCCCGTTGAAAATTAATGTATTACAAGCGTACCGTGATCTTACGTGTCACGTGGGATGTGTCAGTCATATTACCCAAGGTTGCACCTTGCCCATATTTAGTTACCTTGCGATGTACTGAGCGGATTACTACGAGTCCTTAAGTCCCATGTCGGATGTATGACTAGTTTATTACTCATATGTCGTCCTTAAGACGATGTATTACAAGATTACCGTGATCCATACCCGTGTTGGATATGGCTAGTCATATTACCCGTGTTGCACCATGTCCTCGTGCTAAGTAAGAAACATGACCTTGATCTATCAAGACAGGAACATGTTATGGTTATTGGATAAGTGATGTACAGGTTTAGTTTTGATCAATATGCTAAACACGGTAAGTAATTAATAATGAAACAAACAATATGTGCAATATGAACGGAATGTAGTTAATAGGCATGTTTTTTATGCATTGTTCAACGTGGTTTTGAAGTGGCATTCCTTTATTTTTCAAGTTATGTATTAAAAGTAGTTTTCTAAATCTTCCTACCTATGCTCTCAATTGTTTTGCGAATTGATGATGTAGATTCATTTCATGTCTCACGGCATCTGACAAACATGAATCTTTTTTTTTTTACTTCTTTCTCCTTACTAGGTATCCAGCTAGTATTCACTCCTTTATTTGGAATAAAAACATATGCAGGTTGAAGATGAGTTGGGTGATGTGCATGGAGAGCAAAGCTTATGAATGAAGTCATGAAGTTCTTTGTGTTTTAGCAGTTTTTTTTTTTTTTTTTTTGTCAAATTGAGTAATAATGAATGTTAGCATTTATTTATGATTCTAGTTTGACATCAGTTGTAATCAATTGAGTTAGTTAATAGGAGATCTCAAGGGTCAGTTTTCCCGATTCTTTTGCTAGTTTCTTTTCTTCCGCGCGTTCTATAATTACTCTAATATGATACGAGACTTACATGAGTTTCAGAGTTTATTCTAAATGCCACGTGCCGAACGTTCCATTTCCGGATAAGAATTTGGTATCCGGGACATGAGCGTTACATTAATACATTAAATTATTGCATGGGATTACGATTTCTATAAACAAATAGTACATTATCAATGTTATCTCGCACTATTCTACAACTTAAAGAATAAATTGTTAATAAATGTCATAAGCATGTCCGAGCATCCACGAGCAAAATTTATACGGCCTAATATCTTAGTAATATATTATTCACTATTCTCGCATTAAGTATAATCATCATTTATACACATTATTTCACTTTACGTTTTAATTTTCAACGTAACATCTTTTCCTTAACGTTTGTTATCATTTTCCTATCCTACTAATTTTCAAATATTCATTCTTTCGTGCGCCGCACGGGTTTCTCCTCCTAATAAACATACACACACCCCATGTAAGTTTTTTTTTTTTTCCTTTTTTTTTTTTTTGAGGGTAACCCCATGTAAGTTGGAAGGTGAGAAACAAAACAACTACCATCACTTTCTACTAGTTCTTGCAAATAGGGACAATATACTTGATATATATATATAAATATGGTTAGTGTTAGAAAGAATATTATAGTATGAAAGAAAGATATTAATTTAAAAAATTAAAAGTGAAGAAAAGAGTCGAAAGGGTATTGAAAAGACACGATATACTACAGCCTCATTTTTGTCTTTGCTTCATTTTCATTGTCTTCTACACATAAACATCACCCCGATAGCAATCCCCTCCTCCCCCATCCAAAAAAGGAAGGAAATGTAGTAAATTCCATTCAGCAATCGCTTTCGATCGCTGGGATGTTCTACTTCTGGACTGATTTTATTCCGATTTTTATTTGTTCCTGTTGTTTATAATGAATATATATAATATACATTTTTGTATAATAACTAATAAGATGATCAAGTGGGTTCATTGTTAGTTTGGAATTGTAGGAAAATCAAGAGGCTTTGTGAACATTATTTTGGAGTTTTTTGTGGGCTTCTGGAGTATTTTTGTGGGTGGGATTTATTTTTTTCCGGGTTCTGAAATGTGTTCTGATATATTGGACTTCCGGATAGGTGGGAAATCAAGGGCCAGGGTTTTGGGAATTAAGAAATTAGTTCTGTAATTTAGATTATATTTTTTTGTGGGGGTTTTATGGGTTGGGTAAGTGGGCGTGTAATGATGGGAGAAGATGTTGACCATGGAGAAAGTGAGGCAGGTTATTTCAAGAGTAATGATGATACAAGCATTGATCCTGATATCGCCCTATCGTATATTGTAAGAACTTTTTTTTTCCTGTTGTGGCTATAATGTGATTTGTAGTTTTTAGCTGCATTGTGAAGTAAATTACTTGAAAAGATAGAAATACAAGTGGTAGGATATAATGCATTGGTGAAGGCTACTGTAACATTTTTGTAGTTCTGTGGTTAATGTTGTTTTGGCCCTTTTGGGATGATTTTGGACTTGAATTTTTTTGGATGAGTAGGTTGTAGTGATTTATCATTTCTGCTGAAAAGAGGGAGTTCTTGAAAGAGAATGTCTTGAACTTTATGCCAATACAGCAATAGATGTCTGCATTTGCTGTCTTATTTTGCCTTTCTAGATTGGTTTGTAAGAAAATTAACTCTTCGTTTGGTAGTTTGTCACGTATTTATGTTCAATTCTTGATGTTTTATGTTGATGTATTTGTAAGTTTTGTACTTCTTATCAGTTTAATTGATTGTCGTCATTGAATCAATTAATCTAGTTTATTTTACATCTGATGCGATAATGGTGGGTAAATAAATGATAGGAAGTAAATCATTATGACTTTGCTTTTTGTTAGGACGAGAAGCTTGAAAATGTGTTGGGCCATTTCCAGAAAGATTTCGAAGGTGGAGTTTCTGCAGAAAATCTGGGTGAGTAATGATTTAAGGAAAATGGTTCATGGAAGTGGAAAGTAAAGTAAAGTAAAGGAAATGGAAATCTCCTTTCTCTTCTGGCAAATGATTGCAGGGAGTTTTGTTTTCTTTTTTAGGGGCGAAATTCGGTGGATATGGTTCTTTCTTGCCCACATATCAACGCTCACCTTCCATTCCGTCTCAGCCAAAGAGCCCTCAGAGAGTTCATACTAACATAACACATACTCCTGACCATGTCCATAGGGAGGTACGTGGAAAATATTTGGCGTCAATAAATGCTTATTTTACTTGACCTTTCCAAATGCAACTGTTGTGGACTTGAAAAATGTGGTTTTGCTTACATCACAGGGTGCTGCAAAAAGTTCTTCAATTCCTGATGCTTTATTGCATGAAAGGGATGGAAATGCTGCAGCCCGTAATACGCATTCTCTGTTTGATGACAAGGTTCAAGTTGAGAAGATTTTTGACGTGCCTTCTGATCAAGTTGTTGAAAAGTTACCTCTGAAACAGAGACCTTCTCCAAAAAAGTCACTCAGTTTAACTGGCCAAAAATCTTTGAAGTTTCGGATCAAAGTTGGTTCTGATAAGTCAGCACAGAAAAATGTGGCAATATACAGTGGCCTTGGGCTAAGTTCTCCATCTACTTCACCAGGAAACAGTCCTGGAGAAAGTAGCGGGATTCCAGTTGAATCTCTAGTGAATCCTGACAAATCTCCTACCCGCATTCTTCAGGTTACCCTTCACATTCTCTTGTAATGAAAATCGCATCTCTTTTTCAATTTATATGGTTTTGTCTATCTATCTGCTTGCCTTTATGCGGCTGTATCTAATCTGTATTTCCATTTCCGTTGGTTCTTTTTTTCCATATCTTATGGAACAGATGCTCTCTACTTTAACAGTTGTCTTGGAGCCACTTCTTTCACCCCTTCCTGACAGATTGATGAACTTGTTAAGGGATATGCCCTCGGAGGGGAAGTCAACGCAAGCTTTGAAGGATAAGCGTGATCATTCCATAGTTGGTGATGGTTATAATTCTAAGGCTGGTGGTGAAGAGATTTATACAGGAACGAAAAGCAATGCATCTAGGAAGTGTGAATTAGCCAAGGAGGACGCTATTCTCCTTCGTGTAAAGGAAAAATCTGGAGCGAAGGTGCTGGATAGCAGGCCGTGTGGCTCTTCAGATGAAAGCCCAAAGCAGCAACTTCGTTCTATAGATAATGATGGTGGCTCTTTTGGGAACTCATCTACTGCTATGAATACCCTTAAGGAACCAGAGAAAGGCAACCGGATGAAAAACAGAAAGCTCGTTATCAATCGGATTAAGGGTACGTTATCGGGTGCTGAAGCGGTCAAGGACAATTCTCTTAGGCTGGTATCTGGTCAAGGTGGCAATAAGCTCTTGCATCAAGAAGCTAGATGTAGTTCAGTGGAGAAGATAAAGGATTCTCCCGTCGATTTCCCAGAAAGCAGAAGGAAAAAAGTTAACGGAATTACCATTTCTTCCAATATTGATTCTGATAGTTTTGAGAGTGACAGAGAGTCTAAAGGGGCTGCTGATCATTTGCTACAAGAAGGTGGTCTTGGATCTACTTCGGGTGAATGTGATAAATTAAGAATGTCGGTCTGTAAAAAGAAGTTTACATCTGAAAGTAAAAGTAAGTCTAAGATAAGTCAAGTTTATGGGAAAATATCTTCAGAATCAGTGGATGGTAGAAAGGCAAGTCTTTCCGCTAACCCACGACAAAAGAAGGGCTCTAAGAAGGATACCTCCACGTCTCGTGAATTGTATGAAGATTTGTTTGGACACTCAGAAGTTAGTGGCTGCCCAGTGGGTTCTTTAGAGAAGCCTTCTTCTGGTGATAAGTCAAAGAGCTCGAATGATGCTGTGAAAGATGAACGTGGGAACAGTGATAGGTTAAAGTTAAAATCAAGCCAAAAACAAGTTAAGAATCAGCCGACTTCTCAATCGTTAGTTAAGGATTCTCTTAAGTACAACGTGCCTTCTACTAGTGGACTTTTATCGGAGATGGAACATGCACCTAAAGCCATGGAGGTGGTACAAGCAACTGTGCCTCCTGTATTGTTAGAAGATTGGGTTGAATGTGACCGTTGTCAGCAGTGGCGTCTTCTTCCATATGGCAGAACCGAACAGTTGCCGGAGAAGTGGGTGTGCTCAATGCTAGACTGGCTGTAAGCACAACTTTATGTACTTCTGTAGATTTTAGATTGTTGAATTGATTTGAGTCTCTCTCTAGGTACTTGCTAGTTAGTTAATGTAATTGCACACTTAAATTTTTGAACATTCTTGGTAACACCTGTTTTTTTGTGTGTCTATCTTTAGGCCTGGAATGAATAGTTGTGATTTTACTGAGGACGAGACTACGGAGGCTCTCCGTGCTTTGTACCGGCTCCCTCTTCCTAACAGCCAAAACAGCAGCCAATATACTGCTGATAGGGCTGTGACTGGTGTGAGTTCAGTTGATGCACACTGCAGTAATCTGGGAAACTCGAATGTCGATTCCCATAATAATATTGCTAATGGAAGTAAGAAGATGCACAAAGCAAAAGAAGCATCCCATAAAGGGGGTAAGCCAGTCCTGAATATGACCATCGCTCCAAGGAACCTTGAACAAGGTCCTGTGATGCGGGAAAGTTTGAACGCTAGTGATTCTATTGATCAACATCATTCAGGTTCAGGTAATTTTGTAAACAAGAATTTGAACAAGCATAAACTTGAGCATGCCGTTTTAGGTTCAGCATTTCTATTTTGTTCTAAAGATATTGTTTTTTGCACATGTTAATTGTTTTATGCTGTCTGTGTCATAGGGGAGGCAAAGCTGAAGAAGAGTTCAAAGAGAGTGTCTGATCAGCATGTCCGTTCAACTGCAAAGAAAGTCAAAACCGGTCGTACTTCAGATATTATTAGCTCTCCAACTTCTGTAGGGAGCCTTGGTAGGATTGAGTTTGGTTCAACAACTAGTGTGGCAACTGTAGCCCCTTCAGACATGCAAGAATCTGATGGTTGTATTCGTCTAAAAGGTGCAAAATCTGATCAAGGGTTTGTCTTACGGACAAGGAAACCGAAAGAGGATATGATAGATACCAATAGAGGGTCATTTGATGTGAGGCATTTTAGTGACGGTTGTGTATCTTTAAAGAAGATAAAGCTTAAGGATCATAAAAATAGTCAAAATAATGTAAATGCCATGAAAAATGATGGACATTCTCTCCCTCCTGACAACAAGGTACCTGTAGTTGAGAATGGTGTTACAGGATTCAGGAAAAATAAGAAACCAACAGTTAATCAGATTGAGGGTACCCTTGATAGTGGAACTAATGGTGATCTTCAGATGACACAGAAAGATGTGAAAAACAGAATGCTTTCATCTGGTGTCCAAAGCCGTAAACTTGACAAGGGTGTTGACAAAGAAAAGCAGTTAAGACCATTCAAAATAAAAGTTACTTCACAATTGACCATGGAGGACTTAGAGTCATTGAAAAAGGATTTAGCTTCAGAGCCAGTGCCAGCAGCAGCAGCAAATTCAAGCTCCTCTAAAGTTTCTGATTCACGCAAGACTAAACTTCATTACTCTGAAAACAGAGGCTCGCCTGTTGAGTCTGTATGTTCGTCTCCTGTGAGGCTGTTGACTATTGGCAAACTTTTGCCTTTAAAGGTGGAATGTTTGAGCCACGATGATGTTAAAGAAGGTGACTTTCGTACTGTTGGAAGCCCTATAAAAGTTGAGAATGGGGATATTCAGCAATCAGGCAAGGCCAGACCTAAAAGAACCCTGGGTGCTGCTCATCAAGAGTTTCTTGACAATTGTGGAAATGGTCGTCTGGAAGGCAATCGTCCTTGTACACTGGAGGGACATGACCCTTGCCTATCCAAGGAACCACCTTTTGACCCCTACCCTGATAAGAATCCGAGTAACAAGAGACTAAGAACAGTATCACTTCACAAGAAAAATGGAAAGGTTTCTCCAACGTTGCCCAAGGATAGAGAAAGGTCTCTAAATCATAAAGAGGAACCCGAGAGGGGTTCTCTTCCTCGAGAAAGGCAGAAATTGTCAAACCCAAAGAGAAATGCTAAGGTAGTAGTCGAGGTTGGCCAAGGTGAAGCAGCACCTTCTGTTGAGGGATTGGGTGATGTCAACCACCAAAACTGTACCTCTAGATCTGTTAAAATTACCAAGGCATCCAAAAAGCATGTTGATGAGACTAGAGGAAACCAATCAAAACGTGGACAACACGAGAATTCAGATGCTAATGTCAACAATCCATGTGCCATGGATGCAAGTGTTCGTAGTCAGGATTTTCAATCTGGAAAACGAAAGAAGAATTTGTCTGTGGTGGATTTTGGGGATGAAAAAACACAGGTGAACCAACATCCACAAGATAAACATGATCTTTTATCCACTAAAGTCACGGTTGTTAAAGAAGATCGAAAGAAAGATCCTGTGCTTTCACAGCCCTGGGATTTAACCGGGAGGAGTGAGCAGTCAAAAGAATTAAAGGATTTCAAAAGCCCTTTAAGGGGCATTGCCTCATGTGTTCCTGGTGCTTCTGTTGTTTTAAAAGAAGCTGAAGGTTTCAGAGATTATGCTGATCGTTTAAAGGTTCTTGTTTTTTTCTTTTAATCCATACTTTAGTGATTTTACCCTTTCTCATTACTCATTCTTGATTCAAATGTTGAACAGAACAATGGATTCAGGTATGAGTGTAATGAAACATACTTCCAAGCAGCATTGAAGTTTCTTCACGGTGCATCACTTTTGGAACGCCCTAATGAAAGTAGCAAACATGGTGACATGAATCAAATGCAAATATATATTTATTCTGCCAAACTTTGCGAGTAAGGCATTTTCTCTCTGTTTGTTGTCTTTATTGCTCGATTTTCTGTGTAAATTATGTAATCAAGAATGCCTTTTGAGATGATATTCCGTCATTCAATTCTGGACCGTTGCCATTGTATTACATTTGTTTACGTTTTCAACTATTGATATTGTACTCAAAAAATCTGCAGAACATGTGCTGAGGAGTACGAGAGACGGCAAGAAATGGCTGCTGCCGCCTTGGTGTATAAATGCATGGAAGTGGCATATTTGAGGGTGGTTTATTGCAAGAACGTTACCGCAAATAGACTTTGCCATGATTTACAAGCAAGTTTGCAATTGGTTCCTCAAGGTGTGGCTCACATTTATCATATTGGTTATTGTTTATTAACACACACACACACACACACACACACACACACACACACACACGCCCCACAAACCCCTTTTGGCTATTGATAGCGTCTTTGTGTTTTTAGGAGGGCATTCGGCTTTGTGTTGATTTGATACTACTGCTGGCTAGTAACATTTCTTTGTTTATCTGTCTACAATTTGTTTCGAACCATTCCAATAGGTGAATCTCCGTCATCTTCGGCATCCGACATTGACAACTTAAACAATCTTGCATTGGTGGAAAAAGGGTCTACCTTGTCTAAGAGTACTCATTTTGGGAATCACATTCTTGCTTCACGAAGCCGCCCATCCTTTGCACAGCTACTGGATTTTGTAAGCTGTTTCCTGTAAAGAGTATGACTTTTTCAATATGTTGTAATAACGGTTCAATTTTTTACGTTTTGTAGACAGAAGATGTGAATTCCGCTATGGAGGCAACGAGGAAATCCCATGATGCTTTGGCATCTGCAAATGTAATTCTTGAAAAAGCAAAAAACATGGAGGGCATTCTTTCGGTAAAGAGGGTCATTGATTTTAGCTTCCAGGATGTAGAAGAACTAGTCCGTTTAGTAGGGTTTGCTAAAGAAGCCATCAATCGAAAAGCTTTACGTGGCAATAGGAATTAACGCGTATTTGTTTGTACATAACGATGTATTCAGCATAAGAGAGAGTGCATTTTTGGTAATAAAACTAGCATTCTTCAGAGTTTAAGGAGAGAGGATATATTAGTTCTTAACCTGTAAATTTTATACAAAAGAATTATATTATTGTTAGGAGTTGATCTCTATGAAAGGAAGAGAAATTTTGATTTGTTTGGCTCAACTTTTCTTTCTGGTAAAGATATAGTTTGCTTGGATGTATAGTTTTCAGCAAAAAAAATTCCTCATACTTTGATTTCAATTTTGTCTTCATTTCAACTCATTTGAGACAGGATTATGGTAAATTCTGCTGACCAAATTTTGAATCAGAAAGTAGTGGCAGAGCATTCAAGTGTTGGAGGAAAGTTGATTAAAAGCAGTGTATGAGTTTAGTGTAAAGTGGGAGCAGTCCATTTAGAACGTAATATCGGTTCGGTTCGGTTCCGCTCCGATATTGATCCAACAGGAGAGAAACCCTATATGCTAACATAAGAACTAATTCCAGCTAAAAAAGGCATGCTTTGCATTATCCCCCTAAAGCTTCTTGGTAGGTATGTTTCTTATATAATTACCTCACCTCAATGTGGGAAGAGTGTTTTTGTCCCTAATAAAAACAGGACAACACAAACAAAAATGAAGTCTCTAAAGGAGTCGCAAGACAAATGCGAAAAAGCCTGCGTCCCCTCGGCAAACAAAATAATCTGATTTTCAAGGAGTCACACACCATCAAAGCCAACAAACCAAAAGCAAACTGAGATTGTACAAAATACGTTGCCTCATCCAAAAGCTAAACTAGCATCCATGTCAGAAATAGAAAAATACGTAAACTCCTAAACCTGATCTCAGATGAGATCTCACGTTCTTCCTTCTCCAGACACCGAAAAAGCTAATAATAATCCCAACACAAAAGCAACATTTACATATATCTTTTAATAAAACGGACATTAAAGCATATAATATCGCGCCAACAAAAAGAGTTCTGCCAAATCATGCCAAATACTTGAACATATTCGGGTTCTCCTTGTCCCTCTCCAGATATTCTCTAGCAATCAAGTCTTCGATCCGCTTCTTGATAACTTTGACATCAGGCTGGAGAGGTGCATTATTACACGTCAGTACACATTGCAAACCATAAGCTAGAAGAGGGCAAAAATAGGGGTAAGAGATATATTATTATTATTATTATCATGATACCTTAAACATGCGTCCCAACTGCTCCACGCATTCCATAACAAGCTGCTGATAACCCAAGACTTTTCGGCTTTTCATGATACGCACGATCGATGCATCAATAGCATAGCGCCTGTCCTTGTCAACATCTTCAATTACTTTCTTCTTCTCATCCACTGGAGGAAGAGGAATCTGCATACAAAGTTTAAATACCATCAGAACCGGGGCTTCGCAAAGGGATGTGTCGATCAGTGATAACATAAAAAGTGTTTGAGTTAGCAACCTCTCAAAAGCTTAAACTGTTTAGGAATTTTTAAGCATTATATACCTTAAGTTAGTGCATGCAACAAAAAGCCTCGGCCAATATAAGGCACACAAAAGCATATAAATAGCACAAGGCCAATAAGAAGAAGGCCCAAAAGCCCACCACAGAAAGACTGAGAAACGACATGTCATAGTCTAACACCATACAATACAACCCACACGACTGGGATGAAAGAATAATACCTTGATCCTCCGCATCTTATCTGTGAACTTTGAGTTGAATTCAAAAGTATCAGTGGGAGAGATTGTCTTGGTGTTTGGCTCCTTAATAAGAATCTTATACTTTGCACAGGAGAGGGAATGAAGCAGTCTCACAACATCCTCATCTGTTAGGTTCAACTGAGCCATGATTTCCTGATAACTCAATTTCTCAGCTGTGTTGAATAACAACAGAGCAGATGCCTACGGATTGAGAACAGACATGTGTTAATACATTGCAACCACAAAGAAACCTAAAAAAACAAAATAAAACCAAGAGTAAAAGCTCTTCTGCCAAAAGACCTGGTAGGTTGTGACAATCAACTCGATTGTTTTTGCATCAAACTTTCCGTTGATGTTACATGTACCCAAAGAATATATCCACGTGAGTTTCCTATGTTTTGTCTTTGTCTGATAGAAATCTCGGAACACCTCAACACACTTAACCTGAGAAGGATTCAGTTAAAAGGCACAGTTATTAAATTTGTTAGTTTTTCTTCTTTTTCGTAACACATTGAATAATGCAAAGTATGAAACAGATTATTTACCATCTCAGCTGGTAGGTTTAGATCAAATGACTTATAGCTTGGCCAGAACCCAGTAGTTAGGACAGTGACAGTTAAGTCAATTCCAGGATTTGCGTGTGAATTATTGCTAAGATACTCCTCAAAGTTGGTTTGATTTTCCCTTGCCAGTGTTAAATCCGTAACCTGAAGAAGGTGAAAAGAAAACAGATCTCAGTCAAATGCATACAATGTAGCTCAGAGAACAATGACGAAATATTTACCATTCCCTCCATCTTTGATGTGAACTGCCCACCACACTGCTGCTTCAACTTTGTCAAAATACTTCTCTCATGTTCATCATTTGCACTTTTATCGAAAAGTAGCCGTCGAGCAAGCTTTTTCCTGTTGCCAATACGTTAGCGCAGTCAATCACGAGAGGATACATTGCTTTGGAAATCCAACATCTCATACAAATCCCAAAGTAAAAGATTTACCGGTAAAATTCAGCAAACAGGTCCTTATCACTTATATACGCAAGCAGTTTTACAACCTACAAAAGTCATTTCCAGATTATATACAGAATCTTTAGCTTGTAGTGAATAAGAGAACATGGCAGCATAGATGTTAATGTACCTTTTCCAGTGTCTCCTCAATGGCTTCGTCACTTAGCTTCTCACTGCCACCTTTTTTAAGGATGTTGTCACAGAATGTTGCAAGCAGCTCAGCACTTGAGCTTCCAGCAACGCCCTTATTGCAGAAGATTTCAAAAGCTTCCTTGAGTGCCTGGAGGGAAAAGGTAAGAGAATAAAAACGAGCGCTGAATTCATAATAACTTGTAAGAAAGGTCATTTAACATTTTTTTTTCAGACAAACCTTGTGGAAGAGTGAATGATTGATAAAGCAATTGTTCACATAGGCAAGGAACTTGTCATGCAGTTCGATCACTTTCCTAACAAAAACCTGAAACTCCCGTGTCAATCAAGAAAAATCAAAAGTACTGCAAAGAAATTAAAGAACAAATCACTCACTTGCTCCTGCAACCCAACCACGTCTCTCTTATCTGCCTGCAAAACAAAGAGTAAAATATGGTAAGAAACGAAGTCACATACCAAATATACTCACTTAAGAACATAATACTTCCTGCTCAGAGAGTTAAGACAAGTAAAATCTGGATATTATAGTTACTAAAGAAACAAAGTGAAACAATCATAATGCCAGGCAATAAAACTTGCCCCATTTTCATGTTTAAAATATAAATAATATAAAATTCACGAAGAAAAAAGTGAAACAAACATTATTTTATTTTTTATTTTTGCAATTGCAAGTGGAGGAAAGCAGAGTATATATCATGAAAATAAGTGGATAGGTCTCCAAAACTACCAGAATGACTCTAATTTGCTGAGAGGTGGGCTGAACTAAAGCCTTGACGATTCTTAATACTGAATAACGAAAGTTGTATCATAAAGGTTAGAGGCTTGTTATTTCACACGTGATTAGCGCCAGAAGGAACTGGAACAGAAAATGCAACAATGATCGGAAGCTGTTTGGATATTTAGAGTGTTGAATGAATCTACAACAAAATGGAAAAGGTATGTGGCTGCCACTAGAGTAAGGTGTGGCTTTTAAAATCCTATGCCTTGCATCTGCAGGAATTACACTTTAATATGAGTTCCAATTAATGTAACTCGACCATGAATAAAAATGCAGCAACACATCCAGAAAGAATCAACACTCATGATTAACTGTTTGCATGAAGAAATTTAGAACATGCGAATCATCTTTTCATTGAATTTCTTATTCCATTCACAATGATTTCAAATTTCTTCAGTCAGTTCCTAAAACTTGAATGCATTTGAGCTAAATTCATTAAGAATTTTGAATTTTAGAATGGTTAGTGCAACATTTTCCGGATACTTCTTTTGTAAGAAAATAAACAAAAACAATCTAGTAAGGATACTCGTGAGTGCATGAAGTTGGAGAAGGATGGTGAAGTCTAAGACCAGTTTCCAGAGCTAGAAATCTATTATATACCTTTTTAGTGCTTGCAGCATCTTCTGCTTGTTTGACGAGAGCTGTACCTTCAGCAGTAACATGCTGTTCCACCACAACCAACAAAAACATAATCAGGAAATATAGTAGCAGAATGTAACTTGCAGAATTTTCTGTTTAAGGATCAGTAAAGTAGTAGGTGACCTGCTTGAATATGCTAGCAACAGGCTCGAGGCCTTTAGGTATCTTAGAGAAAAGCCTGTACATCCTTGATAAATCTTCCGTCTAAAGGATTATAGCATGAATTAGACAGTTAGCCATACAGTGAAAGGAATACCAAGGTAAAATTTGACGTAATTAAACAACTATTTACCTTGTCGTCTCTGAGTAATGCTTGACAACCAGAATGTTCCTTCTCAAGTAATTGGGTGGCGTAAACAGACAACAACTCATGTTGAGCTTTCTAGCAGTTCAAAAAAATGAACAAATCAGTCTACTAATGGAGACCTATTGACACAGTTACATAAGGAAATGTAGCAGACGTTCGCCAAAGTAAAATGCAAAGCAGCAGTTGAAAGTAAAAGCAAACCTCAAGCAACTTTGTTTCGCTACTTGCATGGAGATAATGGGAGACCCTGTCCTTTTCACGCTTTAAACACTCCTCAGCCTGTAAAAAAGAGAATTGAGAAAAATTTAAGAATGATAAGAAACTATGAAGACTACTGAAAGTTAAGATCTTAAACCAGAACTGAAAAAGATGGTGTTTACTTTAAGCATATAATCAGGACAAGAGTCGTCTAAAATCCAGCTTGAAGCCTTCCGAGAGTAATAAGCGGCAGTATCCTGGAGCATAGCTGCTTCGAAATCACTTTCATAACAGTCCATTTGCCCCATTCCAATTTCAACAAAAATATCTAGAACATGTTTCAATAATGCTCGATCGATTTGCTCTCCTTCACGCTCTTGATCAATCTGGTAAACATGTCACATTCATGAGATAAGACTCAGAGACAAAAATATTAATAACGGAACATCCAATTCAAAGAGAAACATACCAGAGATATAACTGCATCCCGCACTTTGGCATTCAATTCTTGATATACCTGGACAAAACAAATTTCCACGTCGTTTCTTTACATTTAAAAAAATACAAGAGAGAGAGAGAGAAATAAACAGTGTATCCTAAGCTTCTCGACAACTTGTTCATTTTTGAACCAAAAGCTGGACAAATTCTTCAAAACAAAAAGAGATTATTGCAAGATATTAACAAAGCAACTCAAAATGGTACATTACCAGGTCACGAAAGCAAATCAATCCAACTTCATTAAGTGCGGGAAGCGATCTACGAGCAATGAAATACCGATCCAGGTAATGAAAGAACCGCGAAAGCCATCTGACCATGATTTTATGGTTCGACCATCTTCTAACAAGCTCTCTTAGCATGAATTCATCATGCTTTTCACGGAGTGAAGGCAATACCTGAATCAGATATATAGTAGTTCAGCATAAGTTCCCCAAACTTGCAAAGGTCCTTGCCACCTCAACACAATCTCAATAAAGCACACCATGCGATCTTCTTTTTCTTAAAATTATACAAGGCTTATGGCAATGGGAGAAACTGTATATTGTAAGCAAAATCAAGCTTTTATTATTGGGAGGAACCGTAACCTCTTAGTCTCTCACAGTGTTAGAAGCAGGACAGGTGATCAATATATTAAACAAAAGAACACCCTAACATATATACTGCATATAGTAAAGATTAAGCATCATATTCGTTCTCCCCAAATCAACAAGAACATGTTTGATATGAACAGACAGAATTATAGATTCCAAACGTGAGAAAAGGGGGCAATTTTGCACTTGGGTTGCTAAGCCAAGCTACGTCATTAGTAATTTAAAGCATTATCATGGAGGAAATAAAGTAATCAGGATTTGTAGGATGAGAGCTGAAGTAAATCATTAACATCACATCTCACAAATCAGGCCGATAAGGAGACAAAAGAAATAAAACATGTGTAACCAACTTATAACAATGATAAACATCCACCAGACAGCCATCTTCCAACTTTTAACCAACTTAAAGCAAGTATCGCCACCATTCTGGAACAGAAACAATAACGGATTGTCTAGCGTTTACTGGCATGATGATAAGCAAGATACTTGCAAAAGAAGAAGAAGCACAGACATAATTTACATAATACACTTACAGTAGATGTGATGTACTCTTCAAAAGACTCCCGATATCTGTCATATAGTTGCTGAGAGTAATCATGTGGTGGTTTTTGAGTGCACATGTTATAGATGGTTCTGCACATAAGAAACACATTGCAAAAAGTGAGAGTTCAAGAACTACACACCCAAATGATCGAAAAGACTCTTGGGAAAGGCGAAAAATAAAAGGACAAGGAAGAGAAACAAAAACATCATACGTGTAAAGCATCATGTAATCTTCTGAGCTAAACTGCGTCTCCGCTTTCTCTTCTAAAATATTCTTAAGCTTTGTAATCCCTCTCTGCATGAACTCCCATCCTTGGTCCAAATCAATTGTGCTGCGCTGATTCATAGTCATCTTGAAACCACAAAGTACGATTCAGGACTGGAATCTACCTCCAAACCCTGCAAATACTGCAATGGCCATGTAATCCAGTAAGCATCGCTTCATACACGACTTCTACACAAATGAACACATCATGATAAAAGTCCAACCAACTCATGATAAAAGTTCAACAAAATCATATTACATCAAGAGGCATCGAAGTATAACTCGAACTGGCTATCAGCACAAAATTCTAACCCAAATAAAAACATAAGAGCATGAAACTAGACCTCTTTAGCTGCGCAAAATCCATTTTATCTCGAATCACCACATAAAACATCAAATTACATCCAAAAAATAAGCAAGATACTGCTCAATCAATCATTATACAATAAAACCTGTAACCGAATTCAATAAGTACCATAAAACAGAAAAATAAAACCCTAATACTGATTGAAGACAAAAAAAACAAAACGTAAACAACCGAAACCGCGTATTCTCCAAGTGTTACCTAGTTGTATCCCGATTACGTGGCTCCGATATTGCTTTCTCGGTTGGACAGCAAAACTTCAAGCACCGGTGATTGCTCGAACTCGGAGCCGATCGGTGAAAGGATACTAGGAATACGCGAGGCTAGCAGAGACGAACGCAGACGGTGACTTTCCTGAGGCGGCCGGAGACCGGAGGTGGGCGGTGGTGGAGCTGTAGAGACAAAAGGTGCGGAAAAGGTTCTGGAATTCCACCCCTTTGTTAGCTACAGCTTAATATAGCTGCTGAAAAGTATTATGTATTTATAAATTAAGTAATAAATGTGATAAATATGCAACTAAATTCCCTAAATTCTTTTCCCAATTGTTTTTTTTTTTTTTTTTAAGGTATTTTCCCAATCATCATTGTAAACCGTAAAGTATAACCGTGTTTTTTTAAAGAATAAATTAAATAATTTAAAGTAAAACTAAGAGATAAAATAGAAAGCAGATTAGTCTTAAAAAAATAGAAAACAGATATTTACAAAATATTTTATAAATCTATTAAGATATACGTAGTATATCACTTTCTCTTTCTCTTTCTTTTTCTTTTCTTTTTCTTTCTTTTTAGTATCACATGAATATCAATTGGAAGGGAAAAGCCGACATTTCTTTTTAACAATTTTTTTATTTAATTTATGACCAATGGTCCAAAAGTATATAAAATAAACCTAATTTAAGTAAATAGGACATGATAAATATTTCATTGGTTATAAAGACATAAATTAAATAGATAGACAAAAATATTTTTAATGAAAAATTAAAAAAAAAAAAGGAAACAGGCGCATGGGAGGTTTTTTTTTTTTTTGTTTCTTCTTTTTTTTTTCCAACAAGCGTTGGAAAAAGTTTTTTTTTATTTATTTATAATTTTATCCTTCTTATTCAATATTTCAAACGGTTATATTTTTATATAAAACTCCGATCATCGTAACTCTTTCACCATAATTCATATTTTTCATCATTTTTTTCGACTTAATTGCTGAAAATCGAAAATTTCTTCATCGGGATGCAATGATCATCCCGATTCATTGACCACCACAATTCATGACCACCGCAATGCAGCGCCCATCGCGATGTAGTGACCACCCGATGCAGTGACCACCGTGATGCATTGACCACCGCGCTGCAGTGATCGCCCCGATGCAGTGACCACCCCCGATGCAATGACCATCGTGATGCTGTGACCATCGCGATGTATTCACCACCCCGATGCAATGACCACCGTGATGCAGTGACTAGCGCAATGCATTGACCATCGGGATGCAGTGACCATCATGATGCAGTGACGTTTGATGATGCGACATCGAGATGAAGCGACACCGCGATGACATTTGATATTTTTCCGACTTAATTTCAGAAAATCGATTTTTTTCTTTATAAATTCAACTTCAAACGGCTATATTGTTGTCGTTCCAATTGAAAAGATAAATTCAATGCGGACTTATTTTTTTGTAAAATACATGCACAAGTACCAAGCAAAAAGGGAAATGTAGAGCTATTACTATTATTTATATGTACTGGCAATTATGAAGGCTAAAAATTGCTAAGGGCATCCACAATGGTTACTCTTTATATTACCCTATAAACATCTTTCAAGTGCACTTTTTTAATACCCTAAAAAAATCCACTGCAATAATGACTCTCAATACAACCCCTCAGATGTTTCTCATCCCTAAAAAAAAATCCACTCCAATACATCATATCCACACCATACTTCTCAAAAAATTCAACACAAATTTTACCCAGAAAAAAAATATATATATATGATGAACTCGAAAGATTCCAACCGTCTATATTTCAGACATTTTCTTCTTGGTGAATCCACAACCAAATCCGTTGAAATATCAGAGATTTTTCAAAAACATCGTGTCTATGAACTGATGAAAAAAATTTGGTGTAAAAAGGTTTTCTTTGATGAACTCTAATTTATTGTTCTTGCAAAGATCTACCACTTATGTGAATTAAGTCACAATGAAAATCTAGAGAGGAATAAATTTGAAAGTGTTCGTGAACGAGGTATGGTGGAGAGATAAATGAAAAGATGCTACTTGAGATGCACTATTCATATTAAAGAGTCCTTCAAATTTGAGGAGTCTGCTAATTTTTTTTAAAGGATAGGGAGGGGAAAAAGGTTCCATTGTAGAGTCAAATTGTTATTATCTACCCTAAATAAATTTTGAAGGGTGTGTAAACCATACCACTGTGGTTACTCTAACAACTAAATAATGCAACATGTAATTTAGAGTTTACCCATTTGCTAATGTTAACAAAAACAAACTTTTGAAAAGATTGCTCATACAAAAATACTTGAACTAAGATACTAAAATTACTAATTTCAATCCAATGTCTTCTTTTTAGAAGCTATCCAGGATAAAATTGATACGTAGAACAAGTGTCAAAATATCAAGAAATGCCCGGAGTTGGGATACATTTCAGCCATTTGTATGTTCTTTTCATCTCAATTAACTCCTCTGATTTGGATATCAAACAGATCCGCGATGGTCACCGCGATGCAGTGACCACCCCCGATGCAGTGACCACCGCGATTCATTGACTCAACACGATTCATTGACCACCGTGATGCATTGACCACCCCGATGCGGTGACATTTGATGATGCGACACCGCGATGACATTTGATATTTATCCGACTTAATTTTAGAAAATCGATTTCTTTTCTTTATAAAATTGACTTCAAGCGGCTGTATATTTTGATATAAAACTACGATCAACATAATTTTTTCACCCTAATTCATATTTTTTTCGTCCTATTTATTCTAATATCTCATTTTATGAAGTCGCCTTATGCAGTGACACTTAATGACACCAACATTTTATGCAGTTACACCCTATGCAATGACACCCACATTTTATTCTAAATCATACTCAAACCCACCATCAAATTCATGTCACTGCACAAATTTTCTTCTAAATCAAACTCAAACACACATCCGACTCCATCTCAAATCACCAATTTTCTTGAATGTAAATTGAAGAGTCCAAGTTTACAATCTGTACCACTTAAAACCAATGGCGGACCCAATAAATTTTTCAGAGGGGGCCAAAAAAAAAAAAGTTGCATCAATTTTCTTCTAAATCAAACTCAAACACACATCCGACTCCATCTCAAATCACCAATTTTCTTGAATGTAAATTGAAGAGTCCAAGTTTACAATCTGTATCACCTAAAACTAGTGGCGGACCCAAGAAATTTTTTCAGATGAGTAAAAAAAAAAAAGAAATTTTTTTTAAATTGAAGAGTCCAAGTTTGAGTAAAAAAATTTCAAGAAAAAATTCAAAAAAAAAAAGTTGAAAAAAATGCAAGAGCCAAGTTTCAAACCCTTTACCTTAAGATATGTATTCAAACTTCCAACCAGTTGAGCTAAATGGAGAATTACACTAAGAATTATCTAAAATAATAGACATACACAGTTTTAATATTATTAGAGGTATATATTAATAATTTCGCCCGGAAATTTGAGTAGGGCCATGCATTCCACCCCTACAATGTTGGGTCCGCCCATGCCTAAAACTACACATAACAATCGAATTATTAGGAGGTTAATGCTTTGTACATTATTTAATTGTTTACCTTGGATTGGAGATTTATCAAACTTGTGAGTTATGACTTTAAATGTCACTGCATCAATTTTATTCCAAATCATAAACCCACAATCAAATTATGCCACTGCACCAATTTTCTTCCAAATGAAATTCAAACCCACGTCCGACTCCATCTCATAGTAGAACACAAAAACCAAGATATTCTACAAAACATCACATATAGGCTGCGTAGAAGTGATCGACTACATAACCACCTTTCAGGTGAGTTCATAATATGATAGTAGAACACGAAAAAGTTCAATGTCAAGCCCAGACGGATAGGATGTGTTGGAGGTAAATCAGTATCAGCTGCAGAGGTAGCAGCCTGCGAGAATAGTTTCACACCAGAAACGAAAACATTCAGAAGAAAAAGTGAGAATATCCGCATTCAGAAAACAATTTTCTTATCTCCTGATAGTGATGCACCAACTACATGATACTCACAGATTTCTAATTCAGAGGGCACAAAGACAAGCACTTTATAAAAGCTGAATAATAATTTTCGTAATCTGACACATAAAACATCATATTGCGAAAGCTAGAAGTGAAGAGCATTCAAATTCAAGCCAGTGGAGAGGGCCCACCACTTACAATGCTGCACATATTGGCATTGCAAGTCAACATTACAAAATTTAATCAAGGAGAATTAGTAAAATCAAAACTACAGAATATTTCCTAATATCCATAATACATTTGCCTGCAAGCTCAAACACTATACTGAGAAATCCAAAAAGAAATCATCACTGTAAGCTATTTCGTTATATCTTAGGTAATTGCACCGACAATTTGGCGGTTTCCGGCGCACAAAATCCGGTGAGCACAGAGCAGCCCATGTATGTTTCCTCCTTCTTGGCCCTTGCCATGACTGGAGAAAAAAATGGAGGTTCCCGTTCCCGGCGACTGGGAAGCAATTCGGAATGGGGCTTCAACGAAAAGCAATTTTTGTAAAGAAAGATAGGGTTAATTTTGTCCATTTGGTGTTTTTTTTTCCTTATAATCAATGGTCTTTTTAGTGTGTCCTAAGTGTTGGTAATTTAAGTGTTACTATGTTCATTTATGTAATCGGGGTTTAGTACAAAGATGGGTGAACTCGGAATGCTATAATATGAGTTTGGAGGTGCGGAGTGCACACTCGTATAAGTATTTGCAAGTTTACGGATATAAATGATCAATTAATGTTCGGAAAACCACTTAAAGGACTAAAAATTCGATTTGGGAAAAGCAGAGGGACACGCGGCCGCCTGTCACCACAGCGCGCCCTTTGTCGAGAGTTCGATCAAGGCAAAATTATGATCAGAGAGTTTCACAGTTTTCTGGACCATACAGGCGCCCGCCTGTGACTCTTTTCTGCGAATTGTTGTGTCCTTTCAATGGTTTTCAACTGATTTTTCCATATAATACCTTTCCAAAAGGTGTCTATATGTAAGAACGGTTTTCTACTAATATATGAGATCATTTTAAGAGCACATATGAAATGATTCAATGGCTTGATCATCTTTGAGGGTCAATAACTTTCTAATAAAACTCCTTAAGTATTCTTCTCTTTTGTGTGCCATAAAGTGAAGAGAAACGTGAGTATTTGTGTAACCCGAGGCATCTTATAAGGGTCAAATAACTTTTGTAGGAAAGTGTTTATCACGATTCTACGTTATATCAAGCATATCAGATTTTCTGCGTTTTCTACGTTTTGTTTTGACATTATTGTTCCCTTGAAAGCCACAATATACAACAGTCTACAAAAGTTATTTCAGAATTTCTGCAATGTCGATTGTCAAGGAGATGACTGCAAACTTTGGTAAGTTGGAAAAGTTTGAAGGTGTTAATTTTAGAAGATGGCAAAGGAAGATGCATTTTTCTGCTAACAACATTGAAAGTGGTGTATGTGTTGAGTATACCAATGCCTGAAGTGTTGGATGATGGACCTTTGGAGGAACTGAGGAGGAAGAACAAGTGGAAGAATGATGACTACATCTGTAGAGGTCACATTCTAAACGGTATGTCTGATTCTTTGTTTGACATTTATCAAAATGTTGAGTCTGCGAAAGAACTGTGGGATTCACTAGAGTCTAAATACATGAATGAAGATGCCTCTAGTAAAAAGTTTTTGGTTGGTAATTTCATGAAGTATAACATGGTAGATTCAAGGTCGGTAATGGAACAATATAATGAATTACTGCGCATTTTGGGTCAATTTGCACAACATAAAATGGAAATGGATGAGTCTATTTCGGTGTCAAGCATCATAGATATGTTACCACCTTCATGGAAAGATTTTAAACACATGTTAAAGCACAAAAAGGAAGAATTATCTCTGGTAGAACTTGGTAGTCACTTGCGTATAGAGGAATCTCTAAGAGGCGCAAGAGGCGGTAAAACCAAGGGTAAAGAGATAATGGATTCGACATCTATCAACATGATGGAAGCCGGTGAATGTTCATATAAGAACAAAGGGAAAGATAAGAAAAATCTTCCAAAAACAATGGCAAAGATACCAACAAAAAGCAGAAAGGTGCTTGTTGGAATTATGTAAACCTGGACATTTGAGTTGATTGTCGAGTAAGGAAGAAAGGACCAAATAACAGATTCGGGGCAAGGGTCACAGGACCAAGGTGCTCTAAACATCAAGGTCGAGAATGTTACTTGTGGATTTAATTCGAGTGTGAATTATGTACCACTTAATTTCAAGCATTTTATATGCGCAGGATGATGATGTTGCTTGGTGGATTGACTCGGGTGCAACGAGACACGTTTGCAAGGATCGAAAATTTGGTTTAAAAACTATGAACCTGTGATCGATGGATCCATGCTATTTATGGGGAAACGAGTCAAAGGTCGCCATAGTTGGAGTTGGAAGTGTTGTTTTATCTTTTAGTTCTGGAAAATGTATTATTTTAAAACAAGTGTTGCATGCTCCGTGTATACGGAAAAACTTGGTTTCTGGTAGTATTTTATGTAAAGAAGGTTATAAAGAAGTCTATGAGTCGGATAAGTACATTTTAAGTAAGTGTGGTGTATTTATTGGATTTGGTTACTTATGTAATGGTATGTTTATGTTAAACACTCAGCATGATGTTGTAAACAATGTTGCTGCAGTTCATGATGTTAATAATTCTGTTTTGTGGCATGCTCGGTTGGGACATGTTCATTATAAACGTATGTTGGTAATGTCTAAAAATGAGTTAATTCCATCTTTTGACAAGAATGTGAATAAGTGTAATACTTGTATGTTAAACAAAGTTGTTAGACAACCTTTTCAAAGTGTTGAAAGGTCGTCTTCCGTTTTGGAACTTATTCATAGTGATCTTTGTGATTTTTGTGCTACGCCTTCTCTTGGTAATAAAAAATACGTAGTGACTTTTATAGACAATAGCACACGGTTTTGTTATGTGTTTTTACTTCATTCTAAAGATGAGGCAATCGATAAATTCAAAATCTATAAAAATGAAGTTGAGTTGCAATTAACCTCTAAAATTAAAAAGTTGCGTACCGATCGAGGTGGTGAATACTTTGATCCAGCCTTTTTCGGGTCATGTGGGATTATACATGAGGTTACAGCGCCTTACACACCACAGCAAAACGGTATAGCGGAAAGGAAAAACCGTACTCTTAAAGAGATGGTTAATTCCATGCTGTCTTACTCTGGTTTGAGTGAGGGATTTTGGGGAGAAGCCATGTTAACGGCTTGTTATTTGTTTGAATAAATTCTAATAAAAGGAATCCTATTACCCCATATGAACTTGGGTTCAAAAAAGAAGCCAAACTTGAATTATCTACGAGTTTGGGGATGTAGGTCATTGTAAGGCTCACCATGCCTAAGATTAAAACCTTGGGTGAAAGAGGCATTGATTGTATCTTTATTGGATATGCTTTGCATTCCAAAGCATATAGGTTCTATGTTATAGAGCCTAATGATTCAGTTGATGTTCATTCTGTGATTGAGTCAAGGGATGCCATCTTTGATGAAAATCGGTTTACTTCTATTCCGAGGCCAAAAAAATATAACTCCTACTAGTGTTGGAGTAGAGAACAACAATGATGTTGATTCTCAGGATGAGCCTTTCGAGCTTCGTAAAAGCAAAAGGGCTAGGAAACCAAAATCTTTTGGACCCGACTATCAAACTTATTTGGTGGAAGGAACAAGAGATGAAGTAGGATTTCAATACTCATATTGTTATAATATTGATGAGGATCCTAAGACGTTTAAGGAGGCTATGGAGTCTCGAGACGTGTCATTTTGGAAAGAAGCCGTCAATGATGAGATGGATTCTATAATGAGAAACAACACGTGGATCCTTGCAGACCTTCCTCGTGGTTGCAAACCTTTGGGTTGCAAGTGGATCTTTAAAAGAAAGATGAAAGTTGACGGCACTGTCGACAAGTATAAAGCCAGATTGGTAATTCAAGGCTTTAGACAAAAGGAAGGTATTGATTATTTTGATACCTATGCACCGGTTGCTAGAATCTCCACAATTAGGTTGTTGATTGCCCTAGCTGCTATTAACAATCTGGTGATCCATCAAATGGATGTTAAAACAGTCTTCTTAAATGGAGATTTAGAAGAAGAAATTTATATGAAACAACCGAAAGGGTTTGTTATGCCTGGAAATGAGCATAAGGTATGTAAGCTTGTTAAATCATTGTACGGGCTTAAACAAGCACCTAAACAATGGCATCATAAATTTGATGAAGTTGTCTTGTCTAATGGTTTTAAGCTTAACCAATCAGACAAGTGTTTATATAGCAAATTTGATAATACCGGTAATGGTGTGATAATTTGTTTATATGTTGATGACATGTTAATCTTTGGAACTAACCAAGAACAAGTTGACCTTTGTAAGGCCTTTTTGTCATCAAGTTTCTCTATGAAAGACATGGGGGAGGCGGATGTGATTCTTGGAATCAAGATCAAACGGAGTGACAAAGGGATCTCTTTGACACAATCTCATTATATTGAGAAAGTGTTGAAGAAATTCAATTGTGAAAATTCTACTCCAGCCAATACTCCCATGGATCCTAATGAGAAACTCATGCCTAATACGGGAAATCCGATATTACAACTTGAGTATTCTCGGGTGATAGGATGTTTGATGTATGCTATGACTAGCACACGTCCGGATATTGCTTATGCGGTTGGAAAGCTAAGCAGGTTCACGAGTAATCCGAGTAGTCATCATTGGCGTGCGGTAACTCGTGTACTAAGGTATCTTAAGTTAACCAAGGATTTTGGCTTGACTTATGTTGGACATCCTTCAGTAATAGAAGGGTATTCAGATGCTAGTTGGATATCCAATGTAGAGGATCATTCTTCTACAAGTGGTTGGGTGTTTTTGCTTGGAGGAGGTACCATTTCTTGGGCTTCCAAAAAGCAAACATGTATTACTAGCTCGACTATGGAGTCGGAATTTGTTGCCTTAGCAGCAGCCGGAAAAGAGGCGGAGTGGCTTAGGAATTTGATATATGAAATTCCATTATGGCCTAAACCGATTTCACCCATTTCTATCCATTGTGATAGTGCATCTACCTTGTCTAAAGTATATAGTCAAGTGTATAATGGTAAGTCGCGACACCTGGGCGTTAGACATAGCGCGGTATGTGAGTTGATCACTCATGGGGTGATTTCGGTTGTGTTTGTGAGATCTCAACATAATTTAGCCGATCACTTAACCAAAGGATTGGCTAGAGACTTGGTACAAAAGTCGGTTAACGGGATGGGTTTAAAACTCATATAAATCTTGGTGATAGGATACCCAATTCCTCTCTAATAAAATGTTAGAGGCAGAATTCAATGTGGAAGGCCTATTGTCATAGATTTGAGCATATGATATTGTCCCGAAGGTATGTGCTATTACCTGCAAGATTAGGTTGAAGAGTTTCTTCTTAATGAGTCTTTTGACAAAGTGCTATTGCAGGTGCACGATCAATAAAAGATTCACCTATGTGAGTATGAAGTTTGGCCGCTTCAAGGAAGTTCTAGAGTTGGCTTTCTGTATGCTCAAGAATGGATATGGACACAAGGCCTGTTTAATTAGTGTCAAGAATAAACTTTTGGAGTTATCTTAACTCATGTGTATGTTATATTCATGTATTCAAAATGTGTAAAGGGGTTCAATTCTTAGACACACCCTAATACTCGAATATTTGAAATGTGTAATATTACTAGGTGATAATTCAATCTTCGTGACATTATCATTGATGCATGAGTTGTTATGTTTTGACTGTTTTCAACTAAACCAAGGATTACACTTAAATGGGGGAGGATTGTTGGTAATTAAAGTGTTACTATGTTCATTTATGTAATCGGGATTTAGTACAAAGATGGGTGAACTCGGAATGCTATAATATGAGTTTGGAGGTGCGGAGTGCACACTCGTATTAGTATTTGCAAGTTTACGGATATAAATGATCAATTAATGTTCGGAAAACCACTTAAAGGACTAAAAAATCGATTTGGGGAAAGCAGAGGGACAGGCGGCCGCCTGTCACCACAGGCGCCCGCCTGTCAGGTTCAGTCAAGGCAAAATTATGATCAGAGAGTTTCACGATTTTACGGACCATACACAGTGTCACTTTCAGGCTCACTGGCGCCGCTTTGTGACTCTTTTCTACGAATTGTTGTGTCCTTTCAATGGGTTTCAACTGATTTTTCCATATAATACCTTTCCAAAAGGTGTCTATATGTAAGAACGGTTTTCTACTAATATATGAGATCATTTTAAGAGCACATATGAAATGATTCAATGGCTTGATCATCTTTGAGGGTCAATAACTTTCTAATAAAACTCCTTAAGTATTCTTCTCTTTTGTGTGCCATAAAGTGAAGAGAAACGTAGTTTTATCTCACAAGAGTATTTGTGTAACCTGAGGCATCTTATAAGAGTCAAATAACTTTTGTAGGAAAGTGTTTATCATGATTCTACGTTATATCAAGCATATCAGATTTTCTGCGTTTTGTTTTGACATTGTTGTTTCCTTGAAAGCCACAATATACAACACTAAGTGTCTACTTAAGTCTCAGATTTAGTCCTTATAAACAAATACCCATTAATTTTACTAGAGTCACTACAACACTTAGCTTGAATTATTTTGGTGAAATTCGAATTATACCTTTTTTCCGAAAATTAAATCGAATTATGCACCACCGAAAATAAAAAACCGTCACTATCCCCCGCCTTAAGATGAGCGGGATCGCCCATATTACGCTCTTCAAACCGTCCATAAATGGGCGATTTTTTCGCCCATCTCCCCGCCCATAAACCGCCCATGATGGGCTAAACCGCCCATATTTGAAAAACGCAGATTTGTTTTTCACTTTAAAAAGTATTTCTGGTATTTTTTTCATTAAACTCGTTATGTTGATTTTTATATACCAATTGATGTGCATTTTTCGTCCAACACAATTCGAAAACACTTCGAATCAATATGTCATATATTTATTTTTTGTATCAAAATTCAAATCAATTTTTATTTTTTTATTTAGTGGACATACGAAAAATTCGAATCAATATGTCATATATTTATTTTTTGTATCAAAATTCGAATCAATTTTTTTAGTGGACACACAAAAGATTCGAATCAATATGTCGTATATTTATTTTTTGTATCAAAATTCGAATCATTTTTTTTAATTTAGTGGACATACAAAAAATAAATATATGACATATTGATTGATACCACACGAGGGAGTAAAACGTTATTTTCCCTTAAATATTGTATATGACATATTGATTGATAGCAGTAAATAATAATCTAATAGCGTAAAAATAAGTTGTGACAATTTTCCAAAAAACATGTTATTCACACTTGTGTCAGACAAAAAACCGCACGTCAATTGGTAATAAATATCCAAATAACGAGTTTAATGAAAAAATACCAGAAATTACGTTTTAAAGTGAAAAAATGTGCGTTTTTCAAATATGGGCGGTTTATGGGTGGGAAGATGGGCGATTTTGCCCATCTTAAGCGGGGGGATAGTGAGGGTTTTTTAATTTTGGAGGGTGTAGAATTCGATTTAATTTTCGAAAAAAGGGTATAATTCAAATTTCCCCAATTATTTTGATCATTATCATTTTTTATCAATAAATAAATAAATAAATAAAAGAGAGAAGAGAAGAGAAGAAGAAGAAAAAAGTATGTGTATATATATTTATAGTTTTGATACTAGTCCAAAAATGGACTATAGTGTTGTGTATTAGGAAAAAAATTGAAGTAAAGTTAGAGTTCGTTTTGTTTCCAAAAATGTATATAGTCGGGAAGATTGAAGACAAAGTTGTAGCCGAGTCGTGTTTATATATCTCAGTTAAAGCTCTTTTGCACCGGCTCTTTCTATTTTATCGTAAATATCTTTTCGTTAACCCCGACCCTAGCCTAACTATATAACCCTTCAAGTCCTGCTCGACCATACTAGACGACGATAGACCTCTATAGTGGAGATGTTTACGACGTATAAGCCTATGGTGTAACCCTGGTATGTTACGCATCTATAATCCGAACCGGTCGTTAGTAGTTAATGTCGAAAAAGCAATTTTCACACACACCTTCATTATTCAACACAAGGTAGAACCAAAGTTTTATGTATTCGTGTTTTTACTATTGTCTTACCTATATGATATGGGAGACTCGTTATACAGTTACAATGTTGACTCTATTCCTATTTGAAACACTCAATTTTTCCCGAGAGCGAGCAAACGCTAAGTAGGTGGTAGTTGATGAGAGTCAACTCGACTCTGTTTTCCTACGTGTTTTATACCCCGTTTTGACTCGTTTTACCTGTTTCCGGGAATATTTGGCTTGGTTTCGACACATTTGCACTGTTTCGATGTTTACGAGACCTGGGACATATAGTCCAGGATTCTCGATCTTTTTCGGTGTATTCGTGTTATTCTCGGTCACCCTAGTGTCCCGTAGGGATTACGTGTGATATTGTTTTTTGTTTTCAGGAGCTAAGTGTACGAGATACCCGGAAAACGCGATTTGGAAGCTTTGGAATGCTAGAAACTTCTATTTTGGAAGAATACTTGGTAGGTGCACACCTGACGATATGGTAGGTGCACACCTACAAGTTCAAAGACACCCCTAACCAGAGCACTTGGTAGGTGCACACCTAACAATTTGGTAGGTGGACGCCTACCAATAATGAGAGTTTTGGGGAACTTGGCTTACTCCTTAGGTGCACGCCTATCATTTTGGTAGGTGTGTGCCTACGTACTTAAATGCCCACTAACACCCCTCCACCTATAAATACCCCCACCTTCAATTAGGTCAAGCTCCAGCTCGTATTTCAGCCTTTTTCTGCGTTTTTCATATTTTTCTTGCTTAGATTATATTTGTACATAGTTTTAGCTTAAATTAGCTTTATGTTGTTGTAATCCGAAGACCGGTGCTACTGGCTATTGCAATTTCAGTTTGGATTTCGTTTTCTCTCCAGATTTTATTCAGTTCCATCTTTTGGTATTTCGATTTCTAACTTTCAATTTTGATGCTTGTTCAATTTATTTGTTGTTTCTTGCACTTTGATTAGTATAATGAGTAACTAATCGTTATAAAGCCTAGTTATGCAATAATCTTCGAAATTGAACCTTAGTTTGTTGATTGAGGTGTTATTGATGCTTTGATTGTTGATTCTCGATGTTACCGTAGTCTTAGAACTTATTCTTAATCATGTTTATTGAATTGATCACTCGATAATCCTACACGTATCGACTTTTTATATGTATTTTGCGAGAGGATACGGGAACCGGGGTTCTAGGATCACCCTATAAAACTGACTAAGTTGTTTAGATTCGGTTTCGTGTGTGAGGTTTGTATCAACTTGTTGAGCGTTTCATTGATCGTATACCTTTTTAGGTTAGTTAAATCCGGTCAACGGACTGTTAAACCTGACATATGAGGGTAGATTATTGAAATAATGTCTATTCTCGAAATTAGGAAACGACACCCTTTGAATTGCATCGATAACGTTTAGGTAAGTCAAGAACACTTCTGGATTTAGCTAGGGTTTGGTAAGTATTAGATTGGATCATAGCTCGGCTATTTTTTTTTATTATAGTTTAAACTCTTTTATTTTGTGTATATTTAGTTTGTAAAACCGGTGATCTGTCAAATCACTGTCTTCAGTAGTTGTGTTGGCTTGAACTAGGAACGATATCGACTTTGATACTTGACCAGATTCCCTGTGGGATACGACCCTGCTCGCTCTTTATAGTACAACCGACTCGTTACCCTGCCGGTTAGAGTTGGCTTACTGTAAAACGGCCATCAGAAACCATTTAACCTTGATTTATGATTCAAGTCGTTACAAATTATCTTACCGTCTTCTAGAAGCTGAACTCATATGATCTAGATTGTCACATTTCGATAGCATGCATCCAGGGCCGGCCCTGGGGCCGGGCGAGATGGGCGACAACCCATGGCCCACGATAAAATTACATGAGTTATAATAGTGTAAAGTTTAAATAAAAAGACTCAAAATATTATATCTTAACAATAATGTATGCTACTTTAGTGAGAAAGCAATGATATTTGTTCCTAGTGACATGAGTTTGAGTCTTACCAATGATAATATTGATTTTTTTACTTTTCTTTTATAATGATGTATGAATTTATCATTATATACATTGTAAAATAATGTTTCAAATGAAAAAACTCTATCAACGACATCCTCTTTCCATTTTTTTTTTCTGCTCATCACATGCGCTTAAAAAAGTTATACAATTTAACCTACCCTCTCTCTCACCCTTCATCTGTCTGCTTCCACTACCCGATGCATTCATGGCTCAGGGCCTCCGTTCATGTACTCTTTTTACAATTAACTCTATTTCAATAAAACATGAAGAACATAAGTAAGACAACGTACAAGGCTTAAGAGAGACCACAAAGGAGGACAAAGAACAAATACATTATGTCACTAAAGACATGAACAGCCCTGCATTCATTATTGAAGATTGTCACACATGGTTGGCTTATTTTTCTTTAGTGAAAATTTCTTTTGTTAAGAGAACTGATAACTTCTCAGCTCACGTACTAGCTAAAGAGTACCTCAATTTAGTTGGTACTGTGAATTGAGGGTGTAGTGTTGGCGGTTTCTGTTGATAAAAATTAATAAACGTTGTTTTCCCCCTAAAACAATTCCTTAAAGTTTCCTATATTTCGAGAACGAGTTAAAATGTAGGAAGAAGAATGGGTAATATGCCAAACCCCTTATGTGCTAAGAGCCATGATCCTCTCCGGTCACTTAAGCATCTTGTTAGGGATATCCACATGGATATCTCTCATAGACAAGGGGAAAAAAGAGCAAAAATGCGGATATCCAGATGAATGTTTCTCTCAGGATAGTCAAGTGCACATGAGAGGATCTTGCTATGACAACTTTCCGCTTTCCCTCCATTGATGAGAAGGGGCTGGGAAAGCTTGAACCCAATTCCTACGGTGATGAATAGGAGCAATTGAAATTCCTAGGGAGTTATACATTTGTGTCTTGATAAGACTATTCACTACCTCACCCAACCCAATCATCCCCGTCGACATTATTTCAACTTTTCTCGCAACGTAATTCGGAGAAAAACTTGGTATTATTTTAGTTTATAATGATGTACCTATAATCATTTTTTAAAGATGGCTCTTGTGGTCCTAACTCTCACAAGATTGGAGATCCATCTCCCAAGTACTAATATTATGCTTATACAAATAAACTATTTACCCACTATCTACTTAAACAATGTTGGCTACTATCTCAATTATTTACCAATGACGTTTTCTTTATATCAAATATAACATCATGTTCCCTTCCAAAAAAAAAAAAAAATATAACATCATGTTTTGACAAAATTTTATAACGCCTTATTCATTTAGGTATATCTTTTTATATTAATCATCATGCTTTCGATTATAATTAATGCAATAATTATAAAAAAACCAAAAATAAAATAACGATACTTGGTATTTTGATACCATCAATGATTATAATTATAATAATTTAACTAAATTTGCGATGTTTTCTAAGAGTCTTGTCATGGTATATACTATCTCCGTCCAAAATGTAAGTCCTTTAGCTTTTTAGTTTTGTCCAAAAATGTAAGTCCATTTACAAAACCAATAAAGCATTTATTACATCTTTCTTCTTCTACTCTTCATTTATTATATACTCAACCACTTTTTACTATTTTACATTAATACCAATGAAAGGTCATTTTAGTCTTTTTAATCAAAATTAATTACAAATAACAAATTTAACTAACTTTTCTTAATATGTATGAAAAAAACCTAAAATGACATATATTTTGGAACGGAGGTAGTATCAATCTTTGTCCCCGATACGTCAACCTTCCAATAGCTAGGGATCTAAACAACATGATAAGTCTTGGAGGAAACCTAACTTAAACTTTTAAATAAAAGACATGTTGACAAACTATATACTTTGATATTTTCTAATAAGAAAGCAAAGGATGTATTATTCACATCACACCAATTCTATCGGTACATCACACATACTAATGCACAATAATGATCACACAAAATCGAAAATAGATTATGGAGTCAAAAACTGACTTTTTCCAAAGCCAATTCTCACAATACACTTACGGGAAATCAGTTTTTGACACTAGAATCAATTTTTACAGATCGATTCCAATATGGTGCACTGTTAGAATTAGTGTGGTGCAAATAAAGACCCCGAAGGCAAAATGTTCTCATCCCCAATCTAGGTAGCACTCACGCTTTAATTTTGATATCGTGCACAGTGTTAAGCACTTTTCCGATACAGTATGTATATCACTGACACGCCTCTGACATATGTCCGATCTAGTGGACTTTGTGAAGTTAATTAACCATAGGACAAAAATATCTAATGCTATTCGTATGCAAGAAGCAATCTAGGGTTAAAAGATCTAATCATTCGAGTGTTTGAAAAGACATCAAGCATGTTGATAACTTATGATTAATTGAAAAGACACACGTCAAAAACATAAATGACAAATTTTATGATGGTCCGACGACAAGTATGACTTAGTGGTTCAGAATCAATCATATTTTATTATTCTTAGTTGGTCCCATGTGTTTTTATTTTAATTTTATATTCTTTTTAAAATTTATTATTGGTTAAAAATATGATGACATTGTGTGTCTGGACCACCATAAAATCACGAAATATACATATATGACATGCTAGCAGGGACGGATAACAAATGCCCCCAACACTCTATTTCAATCTAGGATTGAAATGAAGTGTTGGGGTGTTACATGGTTTCAGGAATTAAAACAAGATAATTTTGATGTTAACATACATGCTCTTCGAAGGCCAAGTGATTTCGTATCTGGATCGGCTTTGTTGAAGCTTTACCGGAGTGATCGGGTGACCGGATTCCGGTGGTAGCCGCCGCTAGTGGTAGGCTCTTCCATATCTTGATTAATAATATTATTACCACTACCTTTATTATCTCCTTCCATCTCTCTGAACCGATTCAGGTAGGTTTTCAATGGTCCGGCGTAATCGTCGAACCCTAAACTGGCTAAAGCCCGACAGATATCATCGCCGTTCACCGTCTTCCGGCGCTCTTTCCGGCACTTGTCAGAGGCTTCACTTGTAACGAAGCTAATGAACTCAGAAACGCATTCTTGCATCGTTTCTTTAGCTTCTTTTGAGATCTTTGCGTTTGTAGGCAGTATTTGCTTCATCATTCGACCAACGTTTGCGATTGGTAATAATCGGTCTTGTTCCTTTGCTCCCCATTCTTCATTTGATGTGCTTCCTCCTTCACCATTATTATTGTTGTCTCCCATTGATTGCCAATTCATGTGAAATCAACTTGCACTTTTTTATATATATATATATATATATATATATATATATATATATATATATATATATATATATATATATATAACTCAAAACGCTTTTTAAAAGATTACGTGATACAATTAGGTCAAATAAGCCCTTCTCGAATAAATATTCAGCCGATTGCGAACCCTCAACCTCAACTAAGAAAAAAACCACTCCAAAAAAATAGAGGGTTTTATTGGAGGCATCAGAATAAATTCAACGATCAGGTGGGACATTAATAGTGTACGTTTTTTTTTATAGAAAAATTATATCGTTTTTCGGATCTCAGTGGGGCACTGTCGCCCACCTATATCCACTTAATCGAGTCCGCTATATATATATATATATATATATATATATATATATATATATATAAGAAATGCTACATCTACAACGGTTGTCCACGAGCGAAATAACATACTTTCGCACTATTGATCATATTGAGATTACAACAGATTAAATATGTACTACATCATAATCGAATGTTGTAAAAATATGTTATGTAACTTTTGGTGACACAACGTAACATTATGCATCAAGCTTCACTCTATATGTGTGTAGGAGGGGAGTGCTATTTTCCCAAAGATGTGGTCCCAACAAATGACACCACTTTTACATGAAATTTGGTTGTGGTGTGTCTATTATGTGTGGAGATATTGTTTACACTTTATAACACTCGTGTTTTCTGATGTAAATATGCAAAACACTTCAAAACATAGATGTTTTAAAGTATAAAATAATGTCTCCGTACGATGTGGAGACACTTGAGGAAACCCCTCACCCCCTCCCCAATTACATGAGCGATTAGGATACATGATATGCAGGGACGGACCTAGCATAGAAAGGGGAGGTGTACGGCCCCCACTGAACTTTTCGTGCGAAGTTACTAATATACCCCTCTAATAATATTAAAGATCATGTATGTATATTATTTCAGACAAATTCTAGTGTAATAGCCTATTTAGTTCAACTGGTTAGTAGCATAACCTTAATACACGAGGTCACTTGTTCAAGATCCTCTTCGATTTTTTTCACTTTTTTTTAAATTTACTTCACCTGGAAAAAATTTCCTATCCATCATCGATGATATGTTGATTCACATGGCTCCTATTATGATACATATGTCGTGTCATATGTTGTGTAAATTCTCTTGTGGATACATCATTTCAGTGTAGAGTAGTAGTTTTTAGAAAAAAAATTAAACTTTTATTATTCCCTTCGTTCCTATTTAACTGTCGTAATTGCAAAAAACACACATATTAAGGAGAGTAGTTAATGTTTTGACTTAATATCAAAATAACACCAACACCTTTTGAATATAATTAATGCAATGTTGTTTTCAATCTCTCACACCTTAATAAATATGGGTAGATGTAGAAAAATACAATAAATAATACTTTGGAAATGTAATTATGACAGATAAAAAGAAATTTTTATAATTGACAACTAGGACATTTAAATGGGAACGGAGGGAATATTTTATTTTGAAGGAAAATACAAGTCACTTCCAAGTTTGTAACGACCTGATCATAATAATTTTATATTATTGATCATGGTATAAGATTTAAGGGTGCGTTTGGATTGTTGGAATGTAACGGAATGGAATCAAACTGATTGAATGGAATGCAATGGAATGGAATGGAATGAAACCGATTCCATTCCTATGTTTGGCATGAAATGGAATGAAATATGCAAGATTGTATTAGACGTGACAAGTAACACGGTGGATAATGAGCGTGCATGATAACGAGTGTAGCAAGCGGTGGTGGGTGGCGGAGGATGATGTGAGGTGTGCGATAGTAGTGGTTGTGGTGGCGGTGATGGTGGTGGTTGTGGTGTGCGATAGTGGTGGTTGAGGTGGTGGTGATGGTGGTGGTTGTGGTGTGCGATACCATTGATTGTTATGGCGGCGGCGGTGGTGGTGGTGGGTTGTGATGGTTGTCGGTTGGGTTATGATGGGGGATGGTGACGAGTTGTGTTGAGGGCGGTGACAGGGTAGGCGGCGGTGGTGGAGGGTGGTGGTGCGGTGGAGGATTGTGGTGGTGGATTGCGGTGGGGTGGGCAGATGCCACGGGAGGTTGCAGGCGGGCGGGCGGTGGGCGGTGGTGGTTGATTCTTTATCACTAGGTTATGCTTACATTTCATTCCATCAAATCATTCCGTCCATTCCATCCATTTTTTGATGGAATGAAAATGGTAAAAAATCATTCCTTCCATTCTCTCGCAACCAAACACGCCAAAATGATGGAATGGAATGAAAAAAACATTCCATTCCATTCTATTCAAGCAATCCAAACGTACCCTAAGATTCATTGATCGACATGAATCCTAATATGATCAATGGTTTAAAATTGTATTTTATAATTCAATTGTTAGCTCAGCCTATTCCTTCTATGCTTAAAGGACTAAAATGTACTTCAATTAATGGAATTAACACTTTACTTGTTCTAGTCACTAGCCTAATCAAGTGTGATATTATTGTCATAAATTTGTTTCACTATATATTTATAGACTATTAATCAATATATATAAGACCCTTTAATTCTTATGAATCACACTAATAAACAATTATTCTACAAGTATGTATGTAATTGGACAGTGTTATGACACAAAATAGTTGTAATTAATATTATTTCCTTCTAATAAATAATGAAGATAAAATGGAACTGACAATGAAAATGAAGAAAATATAATTTTACAAATATATCTAAAACGACTCAATAAGCATAAAATGATTTTTTAAGAATATAGGTAGTATATGATTTATATCACGGATGATTCATTGCGATAGCAGACGCACTATCTTGGATAAGGAGGCAATAAAATTTTAGTGAGGCAAATAAAAAAATTAAAGGGCAAGCAAAATACATACCACATATATTAGTATATTTTATTTGGATTTGCCCAACTTAGTTGTACGTAGTTTCGCCATTGATTGATTGCCAACACATCATGTCATAACATTCAATCATTTCATACAAAATACTTATACATATTGCTCAGAAATCACAATTGATACTTAATGAGTGAAATTCAGTCGGTAAACTAATCAACATTTTGTCTACAAGTGAGTCATGATCAACTAGCAAAAGAAAATTAAAGGGTAAAATTGAAAATAAAAATATAATGGGCTAAGAATTCTTTACGTGTGAAAAGACTTGCACGTATGAGTTTTCGAGTTTTTTTATTTTTATTTTTTGACAGAAGTTTTCAAGTTTTAATCTATTAAAAAAACTAGGGGGAATGAGGGAAAATGATAGTAATATTTTATCAATTGAGTAGAAGGATAGTCTTTTGAAACTTATACATAAAGTACAAAACTATTTATTCATTCATCGAGAAATTCACTTGTGTTCAAATTCATTATTTAAATTCAACGCAGAAATTCACCGTTTAAATTCATTAATTTCAAAAAATTCATTATTAAATTCACCGATTTTGGGATTCATTGTCGAAATTCATCGATTTGGGATTCACTGAGGAGATTCATTGTTTGTCCTTCTCGCTTATAAAAATTATGCTGATTGTCTTCTCCTATAAGAAAATATGTAAATTTGTCATATACTTAAAAATATTACGATTATGTCCCTTATCTCTAATTTCCCAAAAAAAACTATTTGTTCCACATTTAAAAAAAAAAAAAAAAAAAAAAAAACTATTTGTTCCCAAGCAAACTCGACAAATTGCATACAAACATCCGTATAATTACAATTTATTTACACATAAATTAATCTTAGATGTATTACCCGAAGTTGTGAAACTGACTGACGTCATTTGTTATAAGCTAAAAAAAATTGTGTTAATTGTCTTAATCAAATAAACGGACAAAAGAGTGGCTATAAAAAAATAAAAATAAAAAATAAAAAAGGTTAATGTTTTTTTTTGTTTTTGATACAGTTAAAGATTAATGTCAGTTTTGTAAATTCACAAATAATTTTTCATTTTATATATCAACCCTCTTCCAGCTGTGGTTTGGACTTACGGAATTATGTTTGTATCTGTAATTTTTTTATTTAGTTTGGAAAGTCTTTTTATTGTTACTTTTACCTGATTTTATATTTTATAGGTTATATTAATGTAAAATTTAAATATAACATATTGCATGCTTATTATAAGGGGCAGCTCTTGAATATATTATGGGGGTAAAGGGTTTTTGACCAATTCTACGTCTCCCCATAGCACACAAGCGGTACTGAGGAAGCTATGGGTACCTTTCAATTTTTTCGTGGCCAAAAATAACAGCGATTTCTCTTCTAAAAAAAAAAAAAAAAAAAAAAACACCGATTTCCTGTAAAATCCCACATCTTAAATTAAGAGAAGTTTTCACCTTCATATAAGTATGAGGCATAAAATATCTTGTCAACTCGGGTTAAGCAAATTTTTGCACTAGGCCAGCGAGGGCGACGACGTCAAGCGGTGACCGGACAATTTTATGGCTCATGTAAGCGTTACACAGACACGCCAGTGTCCTGCAGGCATTCTGAGAATAGTATCGAGCGACTATCGACGGCCCTAAGCGCTCCACCGTATAAGAAAGATGGTGTGAAGTTGCTCTCTGGTAGGGACGATCAGGGCCGTCTTGGCCGTCCCCTGGCGAGGACGCCAGTCCCTTCTAAGGGGGTGAGAATGTAAAATCCCACAAAGAAAGAAGGACAAAACAAGCTAGACGCCCGTTTAAGACCCTGGACGCCCGTCTAAACATTACTGGACGCCCGTCCAAAGCTGAACGCCCGTCCACTTTGGCCAGACGCCCGTCCACCTAAAACATTTCAATCACGAATGTAAAATAGCACCCCAGCACGCCCGTCCGGATAAGCGAGGCGCCCGTGCGAGACACACACCTAGCAGACGCCCGTCCGAGAGAACGGACGCCCGTTCACTGGGTTCGACCAAAACCCTAACCTCATCATCATGCGATTTCCAGATCGTATTTCAACCAAACAGCAGCATATTATCAACACATTGAGCACAAAAGCTTCATTTAACAATACAATAACCCCTATAGACATTTACCAAGGCAACAACTCAATTTTTCTAACCCCAAAACGTCTTAGAACATGATCATATCCCTATAACTAGTAATTGATTTCATAGGACAGGTCCTTCTTACCTATTGCAGCCCAGAAAACTGATCCAAACTCAGATGGAAGACTGCTGCAACGCCACCAAACTGATAGCAAACCGTTGTCCTTCTCACGACGCTTTCAATTCTTGAATCGGTTCTGAAAACGATCAACTCTTCCTCTTAGAATTGTGAAAACTCTCTTTTCTCTCTTTCTCTCCTCACAATGCCGCACAAGGGAAGGGGGAAGGCTGAAAGTAAACTGAAAATCCCTGATTTTAGGTTAGGTCTTAATATTAAAAGAGAGTTATTCCTTTTCCTTAATTGCCCTTGACCACAAAACTGATTTTCCTTTTAATTATATATAAAACTCGAAATTATATATATATAACGTCCAAAATAATTAACTCCGAATAAAAGGAAACCGAACCTAATATTTCGTTTTTAAAAAAAGACACGTCGCCTCTTTCCGAAAATCGGAATATTACATTCTCCCCCCCTTAAAAGGAGTTTCGTCCTCGAAACTAGAACATACCTGGTAAATCCCCAAACTCTTGGAACTCACTAAGCATGTCGCTTTCCACCTCCCAAGTTGCCTTCTCGGGTGAATGATTGCTCCACTGAACTAACACCAAGGGATTTTATGGCTCATGTAGGGACGATCCAGGACCAGTCTTGGCCGTCCTGGCGAGGACGCCAGTCCCTTCTAAGGGGGTGAGAATGTAAAATCCCACATCGGGAAATTAGCAGAAAGCTCACCTTCATATAAGTGTGAGACATAAAATATCTTGTCAACTCGGGTTAGCCCTTTTAGACCAAGCGAGGACGACGGTCTAAGCAGCTGACCGGACAATTTATGGCTCATGTAGCGTTACCAGACGCCAGGTCTGGGGGCATTACATTTCCTCGTCCATAGGACAATCCACCCCGACAAAATGGTTAGGAGGTGAATCATGATTGTCGAGAATAATATTGAGTATAGTTAAATATTATTATTTATCTCTTGTTGGTCAAGTCGGCTTGTGCCTATATATTTGTATCTACACTATTCGGTTAAATGAACGAAATACTATTATCCGACCATGTCCAATCACCTCACCATCTCCGGTAAGGCCACAACAGCCAACCAAACTTTGGTTGCGCTGTTCGCACAACCATGGAAATTTCGGCCCTCCTCTTTGCCGTCTGCCTTGCTCAACGCTCCAACCACCTTCAATCACCATAAACCGGCTGTGATCCCGTCGACTTTCCAATTTCCGACGACTGCTGCTGTTACTCACCAACCCGGACCGTCCTCACCATCGACTATCAACAGAACCCACGGCTTTCATGCTTCTCGAGACAGGGGGCGTGGCTGCAAGTCTGGTGCTCCCTCATCCCGTTATGCAGAACGACAATGTTTGCTTCCTCAAGCCGTAGCTATAGAAAATCTGCTTCCCAGCCCTCAAATTGCCAAATTTGTGCTAAATCCGGCCATACGGCCCCGGCCTGTCCTTTCCGGTATACCTCTTCCCATCCACCGACGTCTCAGCCACCACCACCTCGGACTTCTCAGATATACGCGGCTTCTCAATACACACCTTCCGGTTCTGATTGGATTGCGGATACGGGGGCCACGCACCATATCGCCTATGACCCTCGACATCTCAACTTATCATCTGTGCCTTATGCTGGGAACAACAAAGTGCACGTCGATGACGGTACAAGTTTATCTATTACTCATTACGGCTCTTCTTCTGTAAATTCTCCTTCCCAGTCATTTTATTTATCAAATATTCTTGTTACTCCCTCTATCACCAGAAACCTCTTATCTATGCACAAATTCTTCTCTAATAATAACGTGTATTTCGAATTTCATGGGTCGTACTTTCTTGTAAAGGATTACTCGGGCCATATTCACCTTAGAGGCTTTGTCAAAGATGGCCTCTATCATTTCTCCACTCCCATCCACCGACCTTCTACCCCTTCCCAGATTTTTGCCTCGTCTCTTACCTCCACTACCACGTGGCATCAGCGTCTCGGTCATTGCTCTTACTCTATGTTCCGTCAAGCCTAAAAAGTCTCTCCACCCCTACTTCTACTAAAGCACCCTTACTGTCTATGCCCCATGTCAGTTAGCTAAGAGTCGCCACTTCCCGCTATACACCTCTGCTTTTACCTCTACTGCTCATTTGGACCTGATTTACTCTGATGTTTGAGGGCCCTGCTTTGAACCCTCTATTTACGGTTCCCGTTACTATGTCAGCTTTCTCGATGACTTCACGAAATACCTATGGCTTTATCCCTTGAAAAATAAATCTGATGTTGAAACCATCTTTTAGACTTTCTTGATATGATTGAACGTCAGTTCAATACCAAACTGAATGGGGTGGTGAGTACCGTCGCGTTTCCACACTTCTTACCTCTCTTGGCATCCGGCATCGCCTTTCCTGTCCCCATACACACGAACAAGTTGGTGTCATTGAGCGTCGTCACCATCAAATTGTTGAAGTTGGTCTTTCCCTTCTTGCCCAATCTAACCTTCCGCTTCCCTATTGGGAGGATGCCTTTATCACCGCCACTTATATTTTCAACCGCCTTCCCACCAAAGTCCTCCATGATAAGTCTTCCTTTGAAATGGTCCATCATCGGTCCCCTGATTATACCTTCCTTCGAGTCTTTGGGTGTGTATGGTGGCCCTATCTTCGTCCGTATAACAATCACAAAACTGATTTCCGCACTAAAACTTGCATCTTTCTCGGCTATAGTCCTTCGCACCACGGTTATAAGTGCCTAGACCTTGCCTCTGGCCAAATCTATATTGCTCGCCACGTGGTTTTTGATGAATCTGTCTTCCTTTATACGCCTTCTCCCTCCAAACCCACTCTTGATAATCTCACTGTCCCGCTTCCGGTCTTCCTGCCAGCACCTCCTCATAATCCATCTCCCATGCCGGCTCCCTCCAATCCGGCCCCACCCCCTCAGGCCCCTACTCCCGAGCCTTCCCCACCCACCTCCCCTGCGTCCACTTCGGCCTCGGCCTCTCCAGAATCATCTCCTGCCCCACCTGATCCTACTCACACCATGGTTACTCGTACCAAAACCAATTCCCTCTAACCTATTTCTCGGCCTAACTTTATCCGCTACCCGCTTCCTAAAGCCCTTGTTGCCTCTCCCGACACCCTGGACCCTACTTCCTATACTGAAGCCTCTAAACACCCGAATTGGCGTAATGATATGAGAGAGGAAATTGACGTGTTGTTGCGCAACCAGACTTGGGATCTTGTTCCTCCGCATCCTCGTATGAATATTGTTGGCAACAAATGGGTTTATCGCACTAAACGTCATGCCGATGGGCGTTTTGAGCGCCACAAGGCTTGCCTTGTGGCCAAGGGTTTTCATCAGGCCGAAGGGGTTGATTTCACAGACACATTTAGTCCGGTTGTTAAACCGGTCACAGTTCGTCTTCTTCTTTCACTTGCCGTTTCGCAAGGTTGGTCTCTCTGCCAGGTGGATATTCAGAATGCTTTCCTTCATAGGCATTTATCTGAGCCCGTTTATATGCAGCAGCCCCAGGGATTTGTTCACCCTGATTATCTGGATTATGTTTGTCGTCTCCGCCGTAGACTTTATGGCCTTCGTCAGGCTCTCCGTGCTTGGTTCTCTAGCCTCACCGATGTCTTGACTCAGTTTGGCTTTGTCGGCTCCAAAGCTGACACCTCCTTATATATTTATTCTCGTGATGGTGCTTGTGTTTACGTACTGATTTATGTGGATGTTATTATTATTACCGGCTCATCGTCTTCTCTTGTTGAGCAGGTTATCTCTTATCTTGGTCGGCACTTTCCAGTTAAGGATCTTGGTTCTTTGTCATACTTTCTTGGCATTGAGGTACTTTCTAACCCTGATGGGCTATTTCTCACTCAGCGCAAGTATATATTTCAGCTTCTGCAGTGTGCCTCTCTGGACATGTCCAAGCCTTGCTAGACGCCTATGTCGGCCTCTACCCGTCTTACACTTGACGACAGCCCTTCCTGCGCTGATCCGTCACTTTTCCGTACTATTGTTGGCAGTCTCCAGTATCTCAGTTTCACTTGGCCTGATATTGCATTTGGTCCACAAGGTCAGTAAGTATATGCATTCGCTTACTGAAGCTCACTGGGTTGCTGTTAAACGTATTCTTCGTTATTTTAAGCACACTGTCTCTGATGGTCTCTTCTTCTCCTGCCGGTCACATATGTCCCTCTGGGCTTATTCTGATTCTGATTGGGCTGCTGACAGTGATAATCATCATTCTGTTGGGGCATATTGTGTCTTTCTTGGTGATAATCTCATTAGTTGGCGTAGTAAGCAGCACTTGACTGTTTCCAAGAGTAGCACTGAGGCCGAGTATAAGACCCTTTCTAACACTGCCGCCGAACTTCAGTGACTTTGCAGTCTTCTTCATGAGATGCGGGTTCCGTTATCTTCTCCGCCTAGTCTTTGGTGTGATAATATTGGTGCCACCTACCTTGCTCATAATCCGGTATTTCATACCCGTACGAAGCACATTGAGATCGATTTCCACCATGTTCGCGAATTAGTTGCAGCTCGTAAGCTCGGCATCTCTTTTATCTCCTCGAGGGATCAGTTAGCCGGTGTCCTTACCAAACCTTTGGCGCAACCTCGTTTTGCCAGTTTGAAGTCCAATCTCCGTGTTCAGCCACTTCCCACGGGATTGCGGGGGCGTGTCGAGAATAATATTGAGTCTAGTTAAATATTATTATTTATAATTTATTATTTATGTCTTGTTGGACAAGTCGGCTTGTGCCTATATATTTGTATCTACACTATTCGGTAAAATGAACGAAATAATATTATTCTAAATTATGTTAATGATGACTCAACGGTCCCTTAGTTTTTTTAATTTTGATTGAAGTTGTAGTTGTTAAGGTGGTTGAGGAAGGCGGTGTTCATGCAATTAACAGCCTCAATAATGAACCTTTTCATTTTATATCACATCGACGTCGGTGGGTTAGGTGATGGAGTTGGGGTGGAGAACATACAATACATGCTTTCTTTGCGTTCAGGGAAGGTGAATGCCGGGTGTCTTTTGAAATACTCAGAAACAATTAAATCACCTTTGCTCGATGTTTTGAATTTATTCCAATATACCATAAAGAGTGTAAGTATCACTGCTAGGAGTAGTAACACCGATCGAGACACTCGATTTTTGCACAGCGGAAGCTTATGCGATTTACGATATGAGACATAACTAATTAAACATAGAAGAAGGTTAGTAGATTTACCCAAACGGGAGAGAGACGATAAAATCGACCAAGGGAGAAGCCGTAGTCTTCCGGATTGTATCTCCTAGCGACGATTGGTGGACGTCGATCCTCGCCGTAGAACCTCCTCGAATATGCACAAGGTTTTTCTTGTCTAAATGACTAAAAGGCAAGAAACTAATTTTTCTTCCTTCTATTTTATTTGTGGCGCAAATTATTGTGTTGGGAGGAACTCTCTTTATATAGGAAAACAACTAGTCAAGAGAGTTATCATTTTCACACCACAAAAACCTATTCCCATAAGGAAAAGATATTTTTGCTACAAAAATAAGAGATAATTCCCAAAAAATCAAGCTCTTAATTTTTCATTAATTATCCAACAAATAGATAATTAATTAATTACACATGTGACATAATCTAGGAAAATTTCTTCTCCTAATTATCTCAAATGTGGCGCCATTTTTTTTAGTCATTTTAATAGAAAATGTCTTTTTTATTTTACATATTATTTACCAAATAAATAATATTGCATATTCATTAAATAGGCCAACTATTTAATTTAATTTCGAGGTTCCATAAAACGAGAAAACACTCGCGTGTTAGGAGCCAACCCGGGGACCATGGACCTATAACCAATAAATACAATAAATTAAAAAAAATATTCATCGAACATAATATTTCTACTTAATTCATTAATTCCGTAATTACGCCACCATAAATCCGAAACTGAACTCTATCGATTATAGATATAACTTATTCTCAAAACGTCGAGTCGAGTCGATAAGTGTCCATTGATATAATCATTTCATATAAACTAACCCTCCATAGACTATCCGTACTGAAGTAGGATTATTTCCGTAAACCTTCTTCACTACATCTTATCCTTATTTACCATTAACCCACTAGTGATCAATTAGTTCATAACCAATACGAACTCCTGGGATCGATCAGTTTCTAGGATTAACAAATAAGGGGATTGTCTTTCTACTTCCCGAGGAAGGAATGAATTCTATATCTCGTGAGACACACACTTCTCACTCATTCCAGAATAGTGCCAACGTGAAAGTGATTCGGACCGCGCCTCTTAGCGATCCTTAACGAACACATCAAACCCTATCCTGAAACAAGTAGGAGTCTGTAATCACTTTAGGATTAAGGTTAATCCATATATGATTATCTTGTGATTTAATATGATTTCTCAATCACGGAATTATATGAGAAACTCAGATTAAATTGGTCCAGTCATATATGACTCTCAACATATATAAATGCCCCACTTAGACAACCAATGTCGACGGTCCGGATAAGACGGTCACACCATAAAGTGTTCTGGACGCAATAATGGTGGTTTAAACAATAGACCTCATACTTTGATTAACTTCACCACGGACTAATAGTTCAAGTGTATCACCATAAACTTAATCCTCATGTGTGACACACACTAAGTTATATGGCTACATATGATACGACTTGGGGTTTTCAGTAGTGTATTAAATATAAGCACGAAGCAAATAATAAGATGAGAATAAATCTGTCATTTATTAATTCTAAAAACAATTACATAAATTGTCTTTCGGGCGCTACTTTCAACAATCACCTCCATCAAATCTATCTCCAAGAGCATCCCAAATATATCCTTTGCAAAACTATAGTAAAAAAAATACTTTGAGCAATGGATTTAGAGAGTGAATTCAATAATCACCATGTTGTTGCATTGGCGTCAAGAAGAATAGTTCATATCATCAAGAATCAAAGCAGTGATTGATCCATCCACGAATCCAACTTTTTTCAAGATAGTGCAATCAACAGTGATCTTTTCAAATTGTGATAGTTATCTTCATCAAGAAGAGGTTGAACAAGCACCAAAGTAGGATCCTTATTCGGAAGAAGAACAAGATCAGGTAAATGCATCCGTGTGTAAGATACTGATACTAGGCCAATCATAGTATAGCGATGCGAGTCAAGTTCGATCCAACATAAACTGATATCTAACACAAATAAACGAAACTATTGAACTCAGATTAACACACGCAAATGGTCGTTGTCCAAAACAACAATTAAAGGGTTACTGTAACGCCAATTCCCGAATACCGAGTCCTTATCCGGAAAAGAACATTCGGCACGTATAATAGTAAATAAATTCAATATTATACGTAAGCTCTACTACGTCGTATCGAGTTTAGCAAAAACAGAAGCTATAATAGTCGGGTGAAAACCATAAATCTTACTAAGAATAGAAACTCAAACATACAAAAGATAGAAATAGGTAACTTACAACAACGAATATCTTACTAGTACAATGTCCAAAGGAAGTACAACAACTTATATTACAAAATTAAGTCTCAAATTAAAATACAACATACGTCTTGAAAAGAAAAACAACTTAGTTTGGTACATCATAGATAAAAGAGAAATGAAGACATCAAAGAAAACATCATCAAGCATCCTCCTCAAACTCGTCATCGAGCTAATAGTCAACATGTTCATATTCTCGCCCCACAATGCATACAAAGCAAACATACAAAGGAGGTAAGTACAAAGTTACTCAGTAAAGAGGTAGAAGATATTGATTAATTAAGTTCTACAATGCAAGGTTCATATTATTATTAAGCTGTCTTTGTGAGACCGACTCAAGCTCTAGGGTCCACTTCATGCTTATCAACATGTCGTGTATACTTGTATCTAGCTTAGCTTATCTTTGTTACATCCGCATTCAAGGGCAGTACGCATGATGCTACTCACCACGAAGTATCGTTTGCAACCTATCAGTGGATCACATTAATAGCCACGGGCTGGCCCCGATAGTGTACACGTTCGGCGAAGTCCCTCCATTGCTGGTGCCCCTTAGAGGCCTGCAGAGTTATTCACTTTTACTAACCGCCACACATTGCGATATAAACTTGTGCCTTACCAAGAATGAGATGATGTTTAGTCTTTTAACTACACAAGTACGTTTATTTTTATTGTTAACTAGTAACCTAAGTGTTTTCAAGCAAAGCTCCCTTAATCCTCCCACTCCATCTCTTAAGACCACTAGACACAACATCCTAACACATACACAGACATTGATGAATACTAATTCATCAAAGCACAAGCCATGCTCTTCCGACGGTCCCGAACTTCAACTCTTATGAAGAATCCATTCGGTGCCGGAACTAAACACATCAGAAGTTTAATCATGGCTTGTTCATGTTCATTTAAGGTTATTTGATCAAGAAACTGTTGGAAAGGTGTCCTAAACCCAATCGGGTTGGACCGGATCCGACCGGGTCGGGTCATTTACAGTCTATTTAGTTCATGTAATAACTTTATTATGATTAATAAAAGCACTTATGTTATTATATATTGTTTGTCTTCATATTATTTGTTGTATATATATAGTAACGTCCCTAGTATCAATCTATGATTGAGAAACCATGACAGTGATTATGGTTGATGAGATCTCTAATCACTATAACAAGGTTGGTACTTAAATGTCTCTAGTCTTATGTATTATCAAATGGGACATTGATAGTATAATTAGACTAGCACGTATTGGATGTCTTCTATCTTTTAGAAGATAGGGATAGATCTCGTCTATCGAAGTGTAGGGACACTTGGACTGTACGTGGACGTGTATTAGAAATGCGTACGTTAGACTGACCCACTTACATTAAGTGTCACACTATGTGGCGGTTGTGTAATTATCCTTTTGACCGGAGTCTTCATGGCATCACGGTGTGGATTGTCATGCTTTGACACTATTGAGATTTCTCCTAACCACGGGGCGATCATGCGGTAGTGATTGGGTATGATATTGAAACATGCGGAGTATACATGGACTGGTCGTCCGGGAATCGCGTATCCTATGATTGGGATTGAATATCCTAAATGGCCTTCTTATAAGGAATGTCTAGCTCTCGAGAATCTTTGCAAAGTGGGAGTAAATGTGTTATTCGAGAGAGCATGATATCCAGATTATAAGATACGATCGTCAATGTATTGACACTCGAGATACGATCGTATGGATATTATTACAAATGATAGGATTGTAAGTTACACGGTAACTGCTTCACATGAAAGGTAGTAGTCATTGCTTTTGACTCTTCCGATAATTGGGGGTCACGGTGTGTTGCTAGACGCTATCCCGTGATCGTTAGGTATGAAGGGCATTTTAGTAAATTGCACTTTGTGTCTACGTCCAACATATTCGGAAGCCTATCGGGTCACACACATATGAACATCGAGTCGGATTAAAATGCGGTTATAGTTGATAACCAAATAAGGAAAGTTTATCTCTAGACTATAAAGGTTATAGTGGTAAATTAATATGGTAGTATTTATTTATTATGAATAAATAAAATACAAGATATTAATTATATATAAATTATATATTAATTAAAGAATATTCCGGAATATTCTTTAATTAATATATAATTTATATATATTCTTTAATTAATATATAATTTATTAAAAGTGAATTCCGGAATATTCTTTAATTAAAAGAAACAACATTTAAAACTCATCCCGGGGGATAAAAACTCAACATTTCACCAAAACATGGGTTTGGCGCGTGCTAAAACCTCTCTGAAAAATTCAGGATGATTTTGGTCTACTTTTGGCACGCGCTGAAAGCCCTTAGTGCACGCTAAAAGCTCCCAGTACCATTCAGGATGCTCTCTAGACTGTTTTAGCGAGCGCTAAAAACTCTCTGTTACGATTCCCCTCTTTCTGGTTCAGTTTTGGCGCTCTAAAACCTAAAAATTGCCCTAAACATCAAATTTTCGGCACTTTTACGAATTCTAACCCATTCCAAACATGTTCAACACCAAAATTGACGGTAAAACAACAGAAAAACCCAACTTTAGCATACCATATCATAACACACTTCACTAACAACAATTTAGCATGATTTCTAGCACCAAATAACACTAAAAGTCAACCTTAACATCATAAAACCGTAATTAAACAATAGGAAGAGCCTCTTACTTGTTATAAGCAATTTCCAAAGCAAAAGCTTCAAGAAATCTGCAGAACTATCCAAGGATTCACTCAAAACCTAATTGATCAACAATCAATTCAAGAATTAGTTGTGATCAATGATTCTAAACAACCAGAACTACGAATTGATTAACTTAGAACGTCCAAATATGATCAAATCTTGGTATATCCATAATTAGGGCTAAATTCATACCTTATCAAAGTCCCAACATTTCTGTATCAATACGATCCTTTTTTCCTGCTGATTCTGATAATCCACTTGATTCTGAAAACCGATAACGAACTTGTAAAAGTTTTGGGGAAAACTCCTATTGCTTTCTTCTTTTCTGATTTCTTTTCTCCAGACAAGTTTAGAGTTCTAACTAGGTTACCATGTTTTGACAACTTCCTTGTTATGGGAAGTTTTACTTTTGTAGGAAATAACCTCCAGGAGTTATTATTGCAATTAACTCCCCTTGACTACAATTAATCCCATAATTCCCCTTTAATTTCCATTAAATGCAAATTTACGTAATTAATATTTCCTTTTTATAAAACTTAAATCCATAATAAAAATAAACATAATATTTCGTTCTCACAAAATGACATGTCTGCCATTTTCCGAGAATCGGAATATTACAGTTACTAAAATAAAATAAACAAATAAAAGGTTCAAACATTTATAACATATAAAATCGAGATTAACCAAACACATGATTCAATTAACTTTACTCAATCTACTAATTAATTTGATTCAATGATTCAACCATACAAACCCTAATTTTACTCAATTAATGGTGTGATCCCTAATTTGGTTCTAATTTATGCACGGACAGAAGAATCAAACCTTCAATTTACGGTCCACCGAGAACGGACTAGATCAAATTAATTAAACATGCATTAATTGACTATATGGGATGCCCACACAAGTACGGAAAACCTCACTCATGGGACCCGTCCATCCCAGATGGCGATTTTACATAACGATCTAGTTATCTACGTCCTAACTATTTCTTCCACTTGTGGCTCTTTCGAAACAGTTTACGATATCATACATAAAATTGACTTCAAACACAAAAAATTTACCACATATAACGTGAATTAAAAGGCAGGACGATCAGATTCCAGATCCTAATTGTCGGCGTACCGGCAACAAGACCACAGCGGAGCCTCCAGATGCAAGATCTGCATTTGATTTTCCATTCTCACATACGATTCACAATTAATTGGTTTGGTTAATAAATTATTCATTCTAGAATCATTGAATTATGAACATTCAGACGCATGGTTTGAACAAACACAAATAAAATTAGTACCTTTGGTGAATTGACTTGAACCACATCTTTCCGATGCCTAATCCAATCAACAACCAGTAAATGCCCCACATTGAGATATAATGTTAAGATTTTGAGATAAATGGTAATTCAACATGATATCAAAGAGAAATGTCCTGAGTTCAAACCCCGCTCCAAATACAATTTTTCCAAACCAAAAAAAACTAAAAAAAAACTACAATGACAAGTGTTGGGCCTATCTGCTTTGTTGGTTTACACCCTCTCTCCTTCTTATAGGTTCACACGGGTCTCTCTCCCCTCTTATAGGCCAACACTCGAGGGGGTGTATTGAGATATAATGTTAATTATATACATTTCCATCAGCTTAAGCTTTTAAGAGAGGAGATAATTCAACATCCAATAATCACAAACGCCAAATAAAACTCAAAATAAAATAAAAGAAACCTAAGAACGTTATTGCCAAATGACTACATTGTATTTAATTGGAAGAAAGAAGAGGAAAAGATAAATTTGATATGAAGTTGTGGTGTTGTATATAATGTGTAACTATGCCTTATATAATTCTAAAAACCGACCTAGAATACAATTAGGATGATACAAAACTTGTTGGGCAAATATTAGGGCATAACTTAGTTTTTCGGCCACCGGCATGCAGGTGGGCTCCTGTGCCGATGGGCTGGTAGCATGCTGGCCCAAATATTTCAAGCCTTCAACTCTTTTCAGATTAAACTTCCCATTAAGCCTTCTAATTGCACTGGTTTGAATTCAGCCTTGATCTTTACTTCAAACATTCAAACTCCATCAATTATACGACCCACAACTCGACTCGATCCATCATCTCTCAAGTTATTGTTGGAATTAGCGCCCGAAAGACAATTTATTTAATTGTTTTTATAGTTAATAAATGACAGATTTATTCTCATCTTATTATTTGCTTTGTGCTTATATATTATACACTACTAAAAACCCCAAGTCGTATCATATGTAGCCATATAACTTAGTGTGTCACACGCGATGATTAAGTTTATGGTGATACACTTGAACTGTTTGTCCGGGTGAACTTAATCAATGTATGGGGTCTATTGATTAAACCACCATTAATGCGCCCTGAACACTTTATGGTGTGACCGTCTTATCCGGTCCGTCGATATTGGTTATCTAAGTGGGGCATTTATATATGATGTAGTCATATAGGACTGAACCGATTTATTCTGCATTTCTCATATAATTCCGTGATTGAGAAATCTCATTAAATCACAAAATGATCATATATGGATTAACCTTAATCCTGAAGTGATTGCATGCTCCTACTGGTTTCAGGATAGGGTTTGATGTGTTCGTTAAGGATCGCTAAGAGGCGCGGTCTGAATCACTTTCACGTTGGCACTATTCTGGAATGAGTGAGAAGTGTGTGTCTCACAGATATAAAATCCATTCCTTCCTGCGGGAAGTAGAAAGACAATCCCCTTATTTGTTAATCCGAAAACTGATCGATCCGCGGAGTTCGTATTGGTTATGAACCAATTGATCACTAGTGGGTTAATGGTAAATAAGGATAAGAGGTATTGAAGAAGGTTTACGGAAATAATCCTGCTTTATTATGGATAGTCTATGGAGGGTTAGTCTGTATGTAATAATTATATCAATGGACACTTATCGACTCGACTCGACGTTTTGAGAATACGTTATATCTATAATCGATAGAGTTCAGTTTCGGATTTATGGTGGCGTAATTCCGGAATTAATAGATTGAGTAAAATATTCTGTTCGATGAATATTTTATTCAATTTATTGTAGCTACTGGTTATAGGTCCATGGTCCCCGGGTTGGCTCCTAACACGCGAGTGTTTTCTCGTTTTATGGAACCTCGAGAATAAATTAAATAGTTGGTCTATTTAATGAATATGAAAATATTATTTATTTGGTAAATAATATGTAAAATAGAAAAGACATTTTCTATTAAAATAATGATGAAGTTGACGCCTCAAATATGGATAAATTAGGAAAAGAAATTTTTCTAGATTATGTCACATGTGTAATTAATTAATTATCTATTTGTTGGATAATTAATGGAAAAATAATAGATTGATTTTTTGGGAATTATCTCTTATCTTTTGGCAAATATATTTTCCTTCTGGGAATAGGTAATTGTGGTGTGATAATGATAACTCTCTTGGCTAGTTATTTTCCTATAAAAAGAGAGTTTCTCCCAACACAAGTATAACAACAAATTGCGCCACATTACAAATTAAAAGGAAGAAAAATTAGTTTATTGCCTTAGTCATTAAAGGGGCATATTCGAGGAGGTTCTGAGGCGAGGATCGACGTCCACCAGTCGTCGCTAGGAGATACATTCCGGAAGACTGCGGCTTCTCTATCTGTCGATTATTATTCCTCTTGAACAAGGTAAATCTTCAACCTTCTCATAGTTAGATTAATTATTTATGTAGATCATATCGTGGCATAATCGCATGTGAATTTATTCGTAGCTTCCGCTGTGCTAGATCGAATGTCTCGATCGGTGTTGTGAATCAAATCTGACGATCCAATTATGGATCAGATCCGGATTCGGGTTTTTGTATATCCAGCATGTGGTAGCAGAGCCAGGTTAAATGGATTTTGCGATCTTGATTGCATAATTAATTAATAAGGAGTGTAATAGAATAAAATTGCATCTTTTAAATTTTTTTATGCGATTGAATGTTTTGGTTGACGAGATGGATTGGGGTTGGTACCTGTTTACCGTTAGATCTATTGTAAACCCGTTTTTTTCCGGGTATAGCATACCATGTAACTTATTTTTTCAATTTTAATTTTCTGCATTAATTAATTTTCAGTCGCACGACTATTTAATTTAATCGGACGAAGACTATGAAGAGGACAAGCCGTAGCACAGTGGTCAAGTCACAGGTTCAATTATATGCAAACCCGAGTTTGAATCCCCTTGGCCGTATGAAATTCTGGAATTTCTTTTGTATTTTTTTTTACTGTTAAAAAAAAAACGATTAAAAAAAAGGGAGAGCGGGGAATCAAACTCGGGTGGTGATGAAGGAAGAATGAGCTTCAACCAACTCAGCTAGAAAGGTTTTTATTGAAGATCTGGAGCAGAAAATTCTTATAACCGTCGGCGGCTGCACATAATTTTAGGGTTTATTTGTATATTTTATAGATTAGATACGGGGGTACAAACGGTCCATCTTAGTGGTTTATTTTTCACATTTATTTTCTTGTATGATTATTTATGTGATATAACCATGCCATGCATCATATTCATGAATTCCACTCCTAGCATTTGCATACATGTAGAAAATTAATAGTGACATTAATTAGACATGTATGAAAAAGATAATTAATTTAGATTAATAATAAATCAAATTAATTAAAGAAAACGGAATTTTATCGGGATATAAAGTTCACATGATAAATTTAATTTAGGATTATGAATCCTTCGGGGTTTGGGTTATGTAGTGTCTATATAAATTAGAATTTTGATAATCAAAAATTGGAAAATCATGAAAAATTGGACACAAACTAGACAGTATTTGGAACCAATAAGTTGGTGATTGCTTTTCATGATTTATTGTTTTCGATTATTGAAAAAATTCTGAGATCCTAAAATTTTATCATGACGAGATTAGGAATTTAAAATTCTTTAGTGAATTTTAATTGTGTAGTGTCTACACAAGGATTTTCTATCGAAAAAATTGGAAAATCATGAATAGTGTCGCTAGTTAGACGGTATTTGGAACCGATAAACTAGTGGGAGCTTTATTTTGTGATTTATTGTTTTTCGAATTATTGAAAAATCATAAGTCCTAATGTATTAGGATTATAAAGTTCTTGGTGAATTTTAATTGTGTAGTGTCTACACAAGGAATTTTAATAAATCCATAAAATCGGAAAATCGTGAATATAGTGACACTAGTTAGACGGTATTTGGAACCGATGAACTAATGGGATGATTAAAATTTAAATATTCATGATTTATTGTTTTTCGGATTGCGAAAAAATTCTGAAAATCCTAATAAGACTACCTAATTTTCAAAATAACGAGTGGGAGCGGGGAAGGTGACAACCGACACCATGGCCTCTACTGTTGACACAAGCACGTGAGAGAATAGTGACGCCTCGTGCCGCTTTGATTTCGGCCCCCTACGGATGGCCTTCACCGCTATCAAAATTCAAGGCTTGGTTTCCGAAAGGATAGGATTTTGAGTACTCGTCGGGTCACTAACCTACCCTACAGCGGCATACTCGGGGCGTACTTAAAAATCTGAAATAGTAGGTCACACTCACAAGGGTATTTTTGGAAATCTTGGCTGAAAAAGGAAGGTAATCGACAATTAAATAGGAGATGTTTGATTCTCAGTGGTTAAATTGTTGAGAGAGATTGTCTCAATTTAATCGTCACCTCTTTGACCTACCCTACGGCGGCACTGTAGGTGTGAGATTAAATCCTGGAATGGTAGGATAAACTGTATGCATGACATCACGTTTATTATTCCTAAAATTATTACATGTTGTGGTGTATGATTTGATTTATATTTCTGTCATAAATTATTTTACAACTACATATCATCTCAAGGTATCTAAACTGTTAAACACGAAAAATTGATTGATGATGACTTCGAAAAAGTGGAAAAGTAACAAGAACGTTGAACTCAATAATCGAGAATGCAAATTAATTCTTCAGAAGAGGATGATCCTCTTGAACCTACAAACTTAAGTGGCATTTGATAAGAATGTGACTGCTGTCACTCGTGCTGAGCGAGAGACAAAATAAAATTAGTTCAAAGATGACGAGAATGATTTGGTATCAATCTCACTAGACATCCCACAGTTCATGAGTAGTGTCTACTCAAATGAACTGCTAGTTCAGGGCCATTTTCTTTAAAGAAAGCCAAGATGGGAAGGTAAATGTCTACAAGTATAAGTCGTCTAAACTAAATAAGTTAAAGGCTAAACCAAAATATTAATCAAAGAAAGTAAAGGATAAGGAAAGTGATTTCGGATCACTAACCTATGAATCCTTATAGACTTTCTTAACCAAGTAATTTGACTCAGAAGCTAAAGTTCTTTTGTTAGAACAAGGTAGCTGGGCATTCATGATAAAGAGTAGACAACGGGCAGTTATTTCAGCTAAGATAGTGGGAGTGATATAAGGAAATAAATTTCGGATTTTAATCCTTGAATATCAAAGAAATATAATTTCTGTTTTCAGATTCGTTGGAACAAATGGATTCACTTTCACATCGATATTATAGTTGCATTAAAGTAAAGTGAATATGACATTTGTATACGATTCTGAGACTCAGACTTTTGTCTGATAAAGTCAGATCCACTGAGTAATGTTGAAAAGGTATATTTAACACATCATAAGCTATTAAAAACAAATGGTTTCCATATTAAGATAAACGATTCTTCAGCGTCTATTAATTAGTGCATATATCCTAAAGATAATATCTGAAGACTGGCTAAGGGTGATTCCTATCTCCCAGTCTAAGAACACTATCTCAAAGGAAAAATGACTAAGTAACCTTTCAATAAGGAAAAGGTAATAGAGCTAAAGAAGTATCATAGCTTGTTCATATTGACCTTCAGGGTCTTATGAAGGATACAAGCTAGTGGAGTTTTTGAGTAATAGACATTTTGTCTAAAGACTACTCAAAACGCCGAATAGTTCATCTAAATATTTGGAGGAATCTCTGATATTACCAGAGAAAAGAGTATTCCATGCTCAGATATAGGCCATAGCATAGTATTTGGAACTGATGCTCGGCCTACCTCCGAGTGAAACGATTTCACTGAAAGGATAAACCATGTATTGTCTTGTATAGTTATTGATAATGTACATTACACTGCAAAACTCAATTAGGTTATTGATTGCAAAATAACGGTTTACATTGTTATACAATACCGAGAAGTCTACCTACAAGATGCTTATGAATTCGTGGATAAGGAGTGAAGTAAATTTATTCCACTTCCGCAAATAGAGACGTTTAGCGCTAGTGCTCGAAGGTAGGACTGGAGATTTTTCATACACGTTCAGATGGTGACTGTTCATGAAATATCTTAATAGAATGAGTGAAGGTTGGTTAAGAGATTCTTAAGATCGGAAAGTGACGGTTGTAATGTCACAGCCTTTCTGAAAGGATGTTTAAATAACAACCTTAGACCTTGAAGTACAGTTACTCAAGGAGTTACTATCTGATTTAATCAGACCACATCCAACATTGGTTGTTGAGGATAACGCTGATAAATACTACTGAACCAGAACAGAATATCAAACCACCCAAATGCAGTGAGAGTGTGGTTTATCCATTGACTCACTGTGATTATGCAGACTTTACAGTCTGCTGGGGGTGATTGATAACCTATGGTCTTTTGGAAGGACTGTATAGGATTCTAATAAAAAGAAGGTTGGTTTAAAGCCATAAACCTGTAAATGGAGTTTTGGTACTCCAGTTCTGTTCCTACTCTTGAAGAACCACCTGAGTGTCTCAGGCCCAGTGAGAGAAATTGGATCTACATGAAAAGAGTCGAATGAATGAGTAAGTTTAACTTTCAAGGCAAAGCCAAGTGGTCTAGGGGTAATTCCCTGAGAAGTAGAGAGTTAACCAGGGGTCATGCCCTAAAACTCCCTCACCATTCCGCCTTGCTTGACTCCTTGAAAAGCAGAAAGACTAACATGGGTGATGCCCTGAAACTTTCTTGCCGTACAAAGGAGCTTGAATTCATTCGGAACAGATGGGTTTTAGCATAAATCCAATGTCAGATTGACTGCCTATGCTTATATCCATCGGTGGATTAAAGCAAACCTTTATGTCATTAAAAGCCACATGTTTGAAATGTGTGGGCTTGACTAGAATATTGATGAGTCTTTTGTAGACCAGAGAATCAATATTGGTAAAGAGTAGACGTTAGTGTAAATGCAAGGTAACACTGAAATAGTTGTAAGCAACATGGGTGTGTTATCTGAAGTAAAGAACTGACGAGCCAAAGCTTCTCTGAATCAGAGAAGTGGACTATATTCTTAGAATTGATTCGGTCGAATTCATGAGAGCAAGTAGTGGCAGTGTCCCATTCATCTTATTGTTAAGATGATGATGCATTTTCGAATGCTAGATTCAATAAGAGGTTTCCTACCCTACCCCTCACGGAATAATTCTCTCAATCTTCTATTATAGAGAAAATGGGATAGATTCTCTTTTGGATAGAGAAAGTCAGATTATTAAAAGTCAAATAAAGTCGAGTCTTGTATTCGAGTAATGGATAGCTAGCAGTATAGTACATCCTCAAGTATCTTTAGAGAACGAGGAATCATATGCTTGTGTATTCGGGTGCAAACCTGAGTGTTGTTGACTACACTAATTATGATTATTAGTCGGATTAAGGATGATCGTGAATCGATCTCAGGCTCAGTGTTTACTCATTGTGATGGAGCTACAGTCTGGAGCAATCCAGCACTGACAATTTGACTCTGTTAGTCGAATACACAGCAGCTTTCGAGCAGCTAAAGAGGCAGTGTGGCTTGAGAAGTTCTTTGTTGGATCGGGATGTGATTCCAGGCCTCGATGAGCCGATACCATTTTACTGTGAAAACAGTTGAGAGGTAGCTCATGCAAATGATCTTCACAATCATAATAGGTCAAAAGCATATCGAGAGGAAGTACCACCTGATCAGATAGACCGTGCGAAGCCTCGAGCCGACAACTTAGCTGATCAGTTTACCAAGTCATGTGGCATCTAATGTCATTGATAAGCGCTTGGCGGGTATGAAAATGGGAGATATGTCTCATCTACTTTAGAGCAAGTGGGAGAATGTTTTGGATAGATAGAATAAGGGTGTGGTGCTCTAAAAACAATTGTTGCTTGTCCTTACGGGCAAGTGGGAGATTGTTGAAATTAGCACCCGAAAGACATTTTATGTAATTGTTTTTATAGTTAATAAATGACAGATTTATTCTCATCTTATTATTTGCTTTGTGCTTATATATTATACACTGCTGAATACCCCAAGTCGTACCATATGTAGCCATATAACTTAGTGTGTGTCACACGCAGGTTTAAGTTTATGGTGATACACTTGACTGTTAGTCCGGGTGAACTTAATCAATGTATGAGGTCTATTGATTAAACCACCATTAATGCGCCCAGAACACTTTATAGTATGACCGTCTTATCCGGACCTTCGATATTGGTTATCTAAGTGGGTCATTTACATATGATGTACTCATATAGGACTGAACCGATTTAATCTGCATTTCTCATATAATTCCGTGATTGAGAAATCTTATTAAATCACAAGATGATCATATATGGATTAACCTTAATCCTGATGTGATTGCATGCTCCTACTGGTTTCAGGATAGGGTTTGATGTGTTCGTTAAGGATCACTAAGAGGCGCGGTCCGAATCACTTTCACGTTGGCACTATTTTGGAATGAGTGAGAAGTGTGTGTCTCATAGATTTGGAATCCATTCCTTCCTGCAGGAAGTAGAAAGACAATCCCCTTATTTGTTAATCCTAGAAACTGATCGATCCGCGGAATTCGTATTGGTTATGAACTAATTGATCACTAGTGGGTTAATGGTAAATAAGGATAAGAGGTATTGAAGAAGGTTTACGGAAATAATCCTGCTTCATTACGGATAGTCTATGGAGGGTTAGTCTGTATGTAATGATTATATCAATGGACACTTATCAACTCGACTTGACGTTTTGAGAATAAGTTATATCTATAATCAATAGAGTTCAGTTTCGGATTTATGGTGGCGTAATTCCGGAATTAATAGGTTGTGTAGAAATATTCAGTTCGATGAATATTTTATTCAATTTATTGTAGCTACTGGTTATAGGTCCATGGTCCCCGGGTTGGCTCCTAACACGCAAGTGTTTTCTTGTTTTATGGAACCTCGAGAATAAATTAAATAGTTGGTCTATATAATGAATATGCAAATATTATTTATTTTGTAAATAATATGTAAAATAGAAAAGACATTTTCTATTAAAATAATGATGAAGTTGGCGCCTCAAATATGGATGAATTAGGAAATGAAATTTTTCTAGATTATGTTACATGTGTAATTAATTAATTATCTATTTGTTGGATAATTAATGGAAAAATAAGAGATTGATTTTTTGGGAATTATCTCTTAATTTTTGGCAAATATATTTTCCTTCTGTGAATAGGTAATTGTGGTGTGAAAAGGATAACTCGTTTGGCTAGTTATTTTCCTATAAAAAGAGAGTTCTTCCCAACACAATTAAAACAACAAATTGCGCCACATTACAAATTAAAAGGAAGAAAAATTAGTTTCTTGCCTTAGCCATTAAAGGAGAAAAACCTAGGTTTTTTCTTGTGCATATTCGAGGAGGTTCTGAGACGAGGATCGACGTCCACCAGTCGTCGCTAGAAGATACATTCCGAAAGACTGCGGCATCTCTATCTGTTGATTTATTATTCTTCTTGAACAAGGTAAATCTTCAACATTCTCATAGTTAGATTAATTATTTATGTAGATCATATCGTGGTATAATCGCATGCGAATTTATTCGTAGCTTCCGATGTGCTAGATTGAGTGTCTCGATCAGTGCTGTGAATCAGATCTGACGATCCAATTATGGATCGGATCCGGATTAGGGTTTCTGTATATCCAGCAGTTATATGCTCTAGAAACCCTCTCAACATGTCAATTCTCCCAAATTATCTGTTACAGATCAAATAATACAAGAAATTGCCTATTTTCTTGACAAATAATGTATAAAAATCAATAAGTGCATCACGAACCATAAAATATCAAATTAACTCATTTAGCTCGTGATCTACTTATAAAACAGTACAATTAATGGTAAAAATATCATAAAATTGACTGTCATCACTGGAACTGCTTGATCTTGGTTCTGATTATTAGAAGCCATGTTCTCCATTAAAAATTTGATGAAAAGAAGAAATTAAGAATTCAAGAAAGCGGAATAATTAAGAGTTATGCTCCGATACAATGATAATAATTCAAGTATCAGTGAATTGAACTTGTTGGGAGAGATTGCCCACACTTGAGGGGCTGTTGGGAAAGATTGCTCACACTCATGAAAAAAAATTGTGCAAGTGTTGTGCATCTGTTGGACAAATTGCCAACACTTGAGGGGAGTGTTGGACATATTGCCCACACTCGTAAAATGATAAAGAAATATAGTGGCACCTTTACTACCACCAATTGGTTTTAGTACAACGGTAAGCGCCTGATCTTAACATGGTATCGGAGCCAGAGGTCACGGGATCGAACCCTGGTTGGAACATTATTTTAAAAAAAATTGTGCAAGTGTTGGAAGAGATTATCCACACTTGAGGGGGTGTTCGGAGAGATTTCCCAAACTCGAATGAAAAATTGTGCAAGTGTTGGGACAGATTCCCCACACCTAAGGAGGGGGGGGGGGGTGTTGGGAGAGATTTCCCATGCTCTTGAATGCCTAAAGAAATATAGTAGCATCGATCTTGATGAACTTGAATATATATATATATATATATATATATATATATATATATATATATATATATATATATATATATATATATATATATAATTCAAAAGAGAATTGAGTTGGAAAACAAATATCTTGATTCATTCAATAATTCTACTAATTGAGATTATCAGCTTATATAGAGTGAAAGAAGTATACAATCAGTTAAATAATGTAACAAACCGAGCTAACAAACTATACTCCCTATAACTAACTTGTAACTAACTTAGTTCACAAGTGTTCGACCAATGTCCCTTGCAGATGCAAGATTTTCTATGTGAGTGTTATTGGAAAATCTGGGTTTAATACCCTACAATTGGTTTTATAAAATTGTGATGTGCATTGAACTTGGAGCCCAATTACGGATATGCTTCATGAATATCGAGTGTAGTATATATACACAATGCGTAGATGATTATACAAAAGTCCGAATCACTCAATTTTGAAATTAGATAGATAAATTAATATTCAAAGTTAGCTTATTCAACCCCGTATAGTTTTTTTTAAGGGGTAGTGTGTTTAGCACTACAAGAAAAAAGGTTTTTCACAGCACGCGAAACACGCTTTAAATATATTTTTGCAGCGCATTATGCATGCTGAAAAGTTAGAAGCTGCTAAAAAAGAAAGACATTTGCAGCTTGTTCTGCGCGCTGCATTTGTCTTTATAGCAGCGTACCGTGTCAGCTGTAGTACAGGTATACCGCATCATATTGCACACGCTGCAAAATGTTTTATAACAACATGTAATACACGCTGCAATAAATTTTAGCGCAGCGTTTCTTACACGCTTACATTACATTTATCATAGCAGAACATGAACGCTGCAGATACGTTTTAGAATTATACACCAAATATAATTTATTGCAGGGAACTACGCTCAGCTTTAAATTACACGCCAAAAAAAATTACATACAAGGGATATACATGTAACAAACTAGCACCAAAAGATAATGTAACATTAACGTAGTACCATAATCTGAGTACTGATTCCCCAAAATTACAACCATCGGTAAAAAAGCAATTTTGCTCAACACAATAAACATATTTCTTTAAAGTACTAATGCTTGTCAAGAAAAATAAAATCAACTACCTACCTATCAATCATCAAGGGTGATCAACTGTTTTAACCACGCGGTCGTACTTCCCAAGGCATGATCAAGCGTGTACATTTCTTCATTTGGTTGAATTAGCATAATGTCTCCCACGATAACCCTATCGATCCACACTTTCCACAATAATGGACCAAGTGGAACATGATGCACCTTCGCTTCAGGATTCGTAGATGCAATCCGTCCTTCTGCAACAACTTTACCACCAACCGACCAATGAAGAAGTTTGCACTTTGTATTTTCAAGAATTTTTCTATTGGGTAGATTACCACAATTTTCCTGTATATATAAAATTCATCAAATGTAGTCTCCTCAAAAAACAAGAACCACTCAAATCTGGATCATTCAAAATGCTAAGAACGGTCTAAAAAATATTACAACACAACTGGTCCCTTTAACGCATTACTGGATAAGAACGTATTAAAACTCAAATTTAGAAGAAATAAAAATTCACCAAAACAGTTTGATTACCTGCGGTGTAGCTGCTTTGGCACCACCATGAACAACTTCATTCCCAGCATCACCAGCACCATCACTAGGAACCTAATTACGCAAACAAATCATGGTTATCATAGACAAGGACAGAAACATCTAAACATGGTTAAATGTGAAAATAATCCAATACGCTTTATCATTTTTTTTTAATTTCTTGATACAGAAAATGAGCCAATAGTCCACCAGTCTTGCAGATTTTAACTTCAAAAATCTTGCTACTGGGGATGTATCAAATTCATCAAATGTAGTCTCCTCAAAAAACAAGAACCACTCAAATCTGGATGTCATTCAAAATGCTAAGAACGGTCTAAAAAATGTTACAACACAGCTGGTCCCTTTAACACATTACCGGATAAGAACGTATTAAAACTCAAATTTAGAAGAAATAAAAATTCACCAAAACAGTTTGATTACCTGCGGTGTAGCTGCCTTGGCACCACCATGAACAACTTCATTCCTAGCATCACCAGCACCACCAGCACCATCACTAGGAACCTAATTACGCAAACAGGGGTCAAGTTGGTAGTGTAAAAAGACAAGAGTGATTGAATATAGACAAGTTAATCCATATACTAACCTGTTCTTTTAGATTTGGTTGCCTTAATACTTGTAGTAACATGGACTTCATTTCATCGAATTCTTGTTTCATGGTACGAATATCACCTTGAAGTTGCTTGACAGAGGCATTCATTTGAACTTGTACTCCAACTTTAGAAGGTGTGACTCCGAAGCCAAGTCCACGCACCCTACCACGAGCTTCCTTACCAAAAACAAGGCTAATTGCATCATCGTTAATGGAAGTTGTGTGTTGTGATTCAACAGGGCACTCTTGTACATCCTTCTGCAGATATAAAAGATCTAATGTATGAAAAAAAGAATACCAAGAAATAGCAAACAACTTTCAAATAAAACAATGTATGACTAAAACAATAAACAAAGCCCTACATTAATTACATTACCATTTTCTGTGCATGTTGACTAGTAGGTTGTTTGTTTTTCACCTTGTGGCCTTCCAGCCATACTTGAACCCTTGTCACTTCGGTATCGCTAGTGTTTTTTTCATTCTAGAATATAAGACACAAAATGTTATTCCGTCAAACGTTGTAGAGTGATATTGAACAAAGTAAATCTTTGCACTATCACATATAAAGAGTATAAATGAAATATCTACCATTTTCTCTTCCAAACGGGCATAACCTTCACGGCCCATAGTATGGTTCATAGTTTTCTTTGCGCACATTTTGCTGAATTTGTCACTTTTTTCCTAGGAATAATGTAGTTAATTATAACACTTTCTGAAGATTGTTCCATATAAAAATCAAGAAAATATTCTAGCGAATACTTGCCTGAAACTCTGGTGAAAATGTCTTTGTCACAAATAAATCCCATTGATTCTGGTTCATGAAAGCAGGCTTAAGATGAGAAAAATCATTTGATCCGTTAGATTCATGAGCCATTCGTATGTTTGTTCGTAGCCTAGACTTTTGGTCACGCCACAATTTATCTACATGTTGAAAGGTGGATTTTCTTTCCCAGTCTTCAACACGAAACTTTAACTGTACGATGAAAATAATCTATGTCATATGCCAGCGAGTCCCTATCTGGAAAAGAACGTCCGGCACACATATAATTAAATTTTAATCTAAATATACGCGTAAGCCTTACGTAAGCAGACATCAGAGAACAAGCGGAAGGTAAAACGACTGACTCGGGTACTTAAAACAACTACTAAAACGATAGAAAGTAACAGAGACTGCATCTATTACATCATCAAAGACTTATTATAATCATCAAATACAAAAGTATCCATTACAAAACGTTAACTATAAACTCAAACCATTGATTTCCATCATTACAAAGGACAAGAGAATCTATATCCAAAAGTAAATATAGTACACATCATCTGCATCATCTCCGGGTCACTCTTCAGTGGCCTAAAAAATGACCGACAAAAACACACCACCTTCTCAGGGTGGGGACAAGAGAGAAGATGGGGTAAGTACATACGTGCTTAGTGATGACACTCTAAAAGGTACCGATATTTATACCCATATGCACCCTGAATTCTGCTCAAGAGAGGATAGATAGGCTCGTTATTGCTTATAATATGTGATAAATGCTATGTGAGTGTTTCCAGGATCGTAATTCTGCATCTATGCTATTTTCCTGATGTTTTGGTACTGTTTTGTCTCGTATTGTGTATTTTATAGGATGTACCGAATCTGGAGCATTGGAGAACGGATCTCGGACCAAAAGGAATGCATTCAATGAGTGATTGAAGTCCAAGAAGAAGCTCTTGAAGAAAAAGAAGAATAGAAGGCCCGGTAACCCGAGGGTTAGGCCCGGTAAACCGGCGTCTTGGGGAACACGAAATTTATTCTGCCGCATTGTCTAAGTCGGTTAGGGTTTTAGAGAGTCTTAAGTCGGTCATTGTATCTATATAAGGCCGCAGTTACAGATTATTGAATAACTTTTGATTAGTATTACAAATACAAAGTATATTATTATGCAATAAAGTTTTCTTGAGCTTTGGAGAGTTGTTTTTGGTTTCCTCCCTTCTTCCATCATCTCTAGCTTGAGTAGATCGAGCTAGATCTCCATTGTTGAAGGTATGAAGCTTTGAACGTTCCTTTATTGTCTTCAATATGGTAGATCTGTTCGTATTTATGTGTTTTAGTTAATCTGCATGTTTAACAACCCCATAATTTACTTATTTTAATCGTACTGAGCAATGTAGATCCAAAAATTAGGAAAAGCCGCCCCCGGTAAACCGGCAGTCTATACCGGTTTACCGAGGCATATTTTAGAAAACCTAAACTGGGATTCACTACAGCTACGTTGATCGGCAGTAATAATTAAAACGAGTAATAGGTCTAGCCAATCTAGTATTCGTAATTCGTAAATTAACATGAAGGACCGCAAGTGAAGTGTTAATTAGGACGTCTTGATGGACCCTCAGAACGTCTTTGGTCGTTGTCGATACCGTATCTCAGGCGGGTTAGCGGTATGAGGTAACGCTCAATATCGGCAGTTCTAGTTCTTTATGCGTATGGGCTATTACGGACCAATTAATGAGGGTAGCTTGCGTATAGATTGTCTACTGCCATTGTCGGAGTAGATAGAAGCAGGAATTGCACCCGTAGTTGATAAATATGATAATAATCATTAAAAGCTTGCGATTAATCTAAGGAATTTATGTGGGAAAGTAAACATAACGATTAACTAATCCAAGTTAGTAGATCGGTGAGGAGAGGGAGAGGTATACCATGTTTGTTTTCTTTTATGTTATTGTTGGTCAATGACCGCCTTTATGTTGTTACTTAATTAGGTTAGAATCGTTTATACTTATGAGTTGCATTGTCTCTGTGGGATCGACCTTGACTCGCATTTACTATACTACGATGTACCTAGTATTTTTGCTAGTAATATCGACGTTATTGCACACACACATTGGCTCATGGCTTGAATAGTGTTTAATATGTTACTGATGGATACGAGTGGCATGATCTTGATCTTGGCTTAGTAAGGCATAGTTGTTTTTAATTACCTTGTGCATTGATCAGAGTGTTATTTTCTTTTCGCCTTTTTGCTCGGGACAACCAAAAGCTAAGTGGGGGGTAGTTGATGACACTCTAAATGTACCGATATTTATACCCATATGCACCTCAAATTATGCTCAAGAGAGGATAGATAGGCTCGTTATTGCTTAGAATATGTGTTAAATGCTATGTGAGTGTTTCCAGGATCGTAATTCTGCATCTATGTTATTTTCCGATATTTTGGTACTGTTTTGTCTCGTATTGTGTATTTTATAGGATGTACCGAATCTGGAGCATTGAAGAACGGATCTGGACCAAAAGGAATGCATTGGGCTGAGTGATTGAAGTCCAAGAAGAAGCCTGCTGAAGAAAAAGAAGAATAGAAGGCCCGGTAACCTGAGGGTTAGGCCCGGTAAACCGGCGTCTTAGGGAACACGAAATTTATTCTGCCGCATTGTCTAAGTCGGTTAGGGTTTTAGAGAGTCTAAAGTCGGTCATTGTATCTATATAAGGCCGCAGTTACAGATTATTGAATAATTTTTGATTAGTATTACAAATACAAAATATATTATTATGCAATAAAGTTTTCTTGAGCTTTGGAGAGTTGTTTTTGGTTTCCTCCTTTCTTCCATCATCTCTAGCTTGAGTAGATCGAGCTAGATCTCCATTGTTGAAAGTATGAAGCTTTGAACGTTCCTTTATTGTCTTCAATATGGTAGATCCGTTCGTATTTATATGTTTTAGTTAATCTGCATGTTTAACAACCGCATAATTTACTTATTTTAATCGTACTGAGCAATGTATATCCAGAAATTAGGAAAAGCCGCCCCCGGTAAACCGGCGGTCTATACCGGTTTACCGAGGCATATTTTAGAAAATCTAAATTGGGATTCACTACAGCTACGTTGATCGGAAGTAATAATTAAAACGAGTAATAGGTCTGGCCAATCTAGTATTCGTAATTCGTAAATTAACATGAAGGACCGCAAGTGAAGTGTTAATTAGGACATAGTCTTGATGGATCCTTGGAACGTGCTGGTCAGTGTCGACAGTTGTCTAGGCGGGTTAGCGGTATGAGGTAACACTCAATATCGGCAGTTCTAGTTCTTTATGCGTATGGGCAATTACGGACCAATTAAGGAGGGTAGCTTGCGTATAGATTGTCTACTGCCATTGTCGGAGTAGATAGGACTAGGAATTGCACCCGTAGCTGATAAATATGATAATAATCATTAAAACCTCGCAATTAATCTAAGGAAATTATGTGGGGAAGTAAACATAACGATTAACTAATCCAAGTTAGTAGATCGGTGAGGAGAGGTAGAGTTATACCATGTTTGTTTTCTTTTATGTTATTTTTGGTCAATGACCACCTTTATGTTGCTACTTAATTAGGTTAGAATAGTTTATACTTATGAGTTGCATTGTCTCGGTGGGATCGACCTTGACTCACATTTACTATACTACGATGTACCTAGTATTCTTGCTAGTAATATCGACGTTAGTGACTTACACGCGATCAAGTTTTTTGGCTCTGTTGCCGGGGACAGTGGCCAATTTATAAATATAAGCGTTTTAATTCTAATTAAGATGTCGTTTTTTCTTTTATTTTATTTTATTTTGAGTCTTGGGTCGTTCAGTATCAATCCTGCACATGTTAAACTGCCAGAATTAGAAAATTCAGGGCCGGTATCCCGAAGGTAACCTCCAAGTTACCGAGGCCTGGAAAATCGATTTATGAGCATTTCCTTTTAATCTGTGTTATTCCCTGTTGATTTTAGTTAGTAGGTCCGCAACAGTTGGGATCACACCCAGCTGAAGCGGAAGTTGCTAACCTTTTCTTTGTTTTATTTTGTCTTTTTGCAGATTGATCAGAACACTTCAAAATTTTGATCGATTCAGATTTGAAAAAGCACACACAAGTCGAACAATATGCCTAGAACAATCTTGAACATCACACCAATTTCCATGTATCCCGGAACTGAAGCACGAGAGCATTATGAAGCCGTAAAGCAATGGTTGGAAAAAGAGGAGAAAGTGATCAAGCAAGAGCCTGAAGATGACCTTAAGGAGTACAACACATATCGCCCAGGTGAGTTTCCTTGCGAATTAATTGAAATATCATCTTCAGATTATAATTCTGATGATCCTGAAGAGGATCCTGACATGATGTTTTCTGAGCCTGAAGATTACCCAGACTCAGACATTGTGGTGAAGTTAAGAGACCCTGGCACGTTCAGACTCCTAATTTCTGTTAATGGAATATCCGTAGGATTAGGTCTCTGCGACTCTGGCTTGAGTTGCAATATTCTACCTTTTTCCCTCCGTCAAAAGATAAAACTTCCGGTCGTGATGAATCAAACCAGGACCGTGACCTTCGTAGGCAGAACCAGAGATATGCCTGCTAGTCTGCTTAGAAAGTGTACAATTAAGGCATGAAGGTTCACGTATCCTATTGACTTCACGGTCATAGACGTACCTGAAGATCCTAGTGCCCCAGTTCTCTTAGGACGACCTTTCTTAGCAACGAACATGGCGGTTATGGATTTTGATAAGGGGGAGATCACTCTTAGGATGAATAATGACGCTGTATCTTTTAGGATCCTAGAACCTCTGGAAAACCGACCGGAGAGTTGTAAGATGACGTATGCTTCAGGGAAGGTAGAGATTTTGGAGATTGAAGGGCATAAGAATAGAGAGTTTGTCATAAAAATCGTTGAGCAAGAGTTTCTGAGATTAATGCTGAGAGAAAGAGAAGATAAGGACCACGACAGGATGCTCACGGAAGCCAGTCCTTCCGTGTTGCGTAGTGAACGAGTCGAGCTGAAAGTAGAAAATATGGAGTCCTTGGGTTTAGGGTTTAAATCTCGACGCAGAGGCAGACCTAGCACGCAAGCTAAAAGGGAGAGGCGTGCTAGGAAGAGGGCTCAAAAAGGTTCTGTGAAGGTACAAGCCTCTGGAGCGAAAGTTTGGTGAGTGCAGGCTCCAACCCTTGATTGATCAGAGATCTGAAGAAAGTCGAGCTGGCGACTATAAACCCAGAACTATCTCTTCAAACCCTTAGGTAGTTTAGGATTGAATAAAAGTAGCCAGGTGAAGGGACGAGCTTTTTTTTCATCCTACCACAAACTTAGGCTTAAAACCGAATGGTTGTGGAAAGGTTTTTTTTACCTCGTTGCGGATACTAGTGAAGTCGGTTAGGTTTTGAGTCGGAAAGAACAATTGGAGAATAAAAGGGTAGTCAATTTGAGGTCAGAATTGAGCAGAAAGGTTGAGTAAGATGTACAGCAAAGGTAGATAAAAAAAATCTGGGGAAGATGCCCCCAGTATCTCGAGGGTAACCTCCGGGTTACCGAGGCTTGGATTTCAGATTTCTGAACGTCAGTTTATAAAGCTGAATTTTTTGAGACACGTGGAGGACACACGTTGCACCAGATACGGTCAGTCAGTAGAAACCGAACCATTTTTCCCTCTCTTCAAATTTTTCATCCTTTCCCACACTCCACCATAACTCCACCTCAATCCCATCAATCACCTCCTCAAATCCCTTACCCTAATAACTTCTCTACCCATTTATTCCACTAAACCATCCACATTCACTCCATTATTCCTATTTAAACCACCCCTTCACCATCAATATCATCATTCTTATCATTTTCATCCCTTTCATTCACCAAATTTCTTCAATTTCTTCTTCCTTTCTAAAATCCGGCCACCATCACCACCATAACACCACCAAACAGCCACAATAGCCAAACCAATTTACTTCTATTTTCCAAACCCTAAACACCATTTCCTACCCCTGTTGCTGAGTTGTATTGCTGCTGCTACAGTGAGGTGCTGCCATTCTTCTTCTTCCACCATCAGAGGCATAGTCCTGAAAGAAAATCGGAAATTTTCAGGCCGGTAAACCGAACCTTACCTCTGGTTTACCGAGGTCTCTTTTTCAGAAACAGCTTATGTACCAAGTTTTATACACATTCAGGATGGGTCCTAAGCGTCAAAGGTCAGCTATTCGTCCAAGTGGTTATCAGACTGTCTATGGAGATGCCAATCCGCTGATAGATGGGGTTGCGCAGTTACATTCTCTAGCTATTTACGAGTCATTCCGAGGCCATTGGAACACAAGACCCATGGCTCGAGAACGAGGGGTAGATTTGGACGACTGCGGGACGATATTGCCGGAGTCCCTACAAGCACAGGATCTACTGGACATGGCTGAGGCACCGGCGAGGTTCAACGCCACGGTGGTAAGGGAATTCTATGCTTACGTTTCGCATAACCCCGGAGCCACATTTGCTATGGTTTGCGGTATCAAGGTTGACTTCTCTATTGAGCGGATCAACGCTCATTTTGGGGTTAGAAATCCACCGGTGGGCCCGGATGAGTACACATCCTCGAGCAACATTGCTGATTTTGAGAGGATGGATATGGTTGCTGATTTCTTAGGGGTGCAATGGAAATGTAATCTTGCTGGAGCCCCCACCATCTTCCTAGACAACGATTTATCTTGGGACCGGAAGATGGTCAATCGATTTGTTTGTGCTCGCTTTCTTCCGACGAAGCACATTGTCTCTGTCACCACTGCGAGGGCAGAGTTGATGTTTTACCAAGAGACAGGTGCCCGGATCAACATCGGTCTACTGATGCATAGCCGTATCCATGAGCTTGCCGCCACTTCTGAGCAAGAGCTTCTACCTTACGGGCCGATGATTGGTATGTTTGCTCTAGAGGCCGAGGTGAAGATGCTTGTCAGTGATGATTGGAAAGATCCTGAGCCTTAGCTCAGTTCACAGTCAGTCTCGAGAGTTCAGAGATGGGTTAGAGCAGAGATGGAGCGTACTCCGGTGCATGGTGCACCGATGACTCAGAGAGCCTTGCTTGAGGAGCACTCGCGAGAGATTGTGAGGGTACACAAGATGGATAGGATTATTGACTTCTTTGGCATTCCTTCCTCTACCCCGCCACCTAGGACTGCCCCACATCGTAGAGCATCATCTTCAGCCGCCGCCGCCTCTAGTTCTGCACCACCTCCCTCTTAGGAAATCTATGCGGGAACGCAGCGGAATTCAAAATTTCATTTCCTTTTACCCAAATCGACTTCGTTTAAGCAATAAACAAATAAGCTAGTAGACGGTGGTTACCTTAGTTGATCTAAAAGATCGACGCTTTGACCATCTAAGGAGAGTAGTTCTGCATAGAGCCGCCCAAGTGTTCGGCCTCTACTGCTAGTCCACACGAACAGCACGCCAGAATCCCATCATGGATTGCTATTAGAAAACTCCGGTTGCTAGACCGGCCCTTTTCCCCTCTCTCCAACTCTCTATAGGATGCTCTCTATTTTACAGAAGAGCTATTAGCTCTTGGAATTGTGATGTCCAAAAGTAGGGCTATAAATGAACGTCAGTATTCGATTCGATTCGCTGTATTCGGCTCGAAAAAAGCTCGATTCGAGTTCGATTCGAACCTTCGAACGTCGAGCGAGCGTTAGGTATTTGATATTCGTCTATCGAGCCGAACCAGATCGAACACGTTCGGCTCGAACTATTGTATATTTAAAAAAAAAAACTATATATATAAGGTTCGAACATGTTCGAACCGTTCGAACATGTTCGAACATGTCGAACATGTTCGAACTTTCGAACCCGAGCGAACCTTGCTAAACTAAGGTTCGATCATTCGAGCCGAGCCGAACCTTAGGTTCGAACCTTTCGAGCGAACTCGAACCCCGCACATGTTCGGTAGGGTTCGGCTCGTTTACAGCCCTATCCAAAAGAACTTAACACCCACCTCTTATTTATAGTGTAGGGGGCGCCCCAACCTAGAGTGGAGGAGAAGAAAACCTTTTCCCAATAAAATAAGGAAAATATAATTGATTGATTTATCTCATTTAATTTAATATCTTATATTAAATATTTCCAATATATTGTCAATATCTTATATAGACTATATTTATCTTATTACCATAAATCAATTTACACATGTGTGCAAATCTATAGTCATTAATATATAATATTAATATATGGTAATCTTATTAATTAAATTGCACAATCCAAGTGTATCATAATACACTATTATTGGCGCCACTCTTAACCTTTAATTGGCTTCCGGAATATTCTTTAATTAATATAATACTATGATTAATTAATTTGCAAAATACATGTATATCATATATATATATATATATATATATATATATATTTCGAAATTATATGTATCAATATACATATTTAATTAATCAACATAATTAATATCTTGTATTATATTTATTCATAATAAATAAATACCACAATAATAATTTACCACTATAACCTTTATAGCCGTGAGATAAACTTTCCTTATTTGGTTATCATCTATAACCACATTTTAATCCGGCTAGATGTTCTTATGTGTGTGACCCGATAGGTTTCCGAATATGTTGGCCGTAGACACAAAGTGCAAATTACGAAAATGCCCTTCATGCCTAACGATCACGGGATAGCGTCTAGAAACACACCGTGACCCCCAATCATCGGAAGAGTCAAATGCAATGACTACTACCTTTCATGTGAAATAGTTACCGTGTAACTTACAATCCTATCGCTGTAATAATATCCATACGGTCGTACGTCGAGTGTCAAACATTAACGACCGTATCTTATAATCTGGATATCAAGCTCTCTCGAAGTAACTCATTTACTTCCACTTTGCAAAGATTCACGAGAGTAAGACATTCCTTATAAGAAGGCCCTTTCGGATATTCACCGCTATTGATTGGGTACGCGATTCCCAGACGACCATACATGTATACTCCGCATGCTTCAGTATCATACTCAATCACTACCGCATGATTTCCCCGTGGCTAGGGAAAACCTCAATAGTGTCAAAGCATGGCAATCCACACCGTGATACCATGTAGACTCCGGTCCAAAGGATAATTACACAACCGTCACATAGTGTGACACTTATCCATGTAAGTGGGTCAGTCTAACGTACGTATTCTCTAATACACGTCCACGTACAGTCTAAGTGTCTATATACTTCGATAGACGAGATCTATCCCTGCCCTAAAGACAGAACACATCTAATACGTGCTAGTCTGTTCATACTATCAATGCCCTGTTTAATTAGTACATCAGCCTAGAGACATTTAAGTATCAAACTTATTAAAGTGATTAGAGATCTCATCAACCATAATCGCCTATCATGGTTTCTCTATCACAGTTTAATACCAAGGACGTTATCATATAACAATTCACAATTGGTTCTTTAAAAGAACAAATATATGACAACAGAAAAGTCATTTAATATATGTATAAACAAAAAGAAATAGTAGAAATGATCCGACCCGGTCGGATCCGGTCCAACCCGATTGGGTTTAGGACACTATTTCAACAATCTCCCACTTGGCCTAAAACCAATCACTCGCACACACAAGACCAAGTTGAAACACAAGAATCTCATGCAATACTCGCAACCAGCCCTAGCCATAAACGGATCGCTATCTGTGGGGACTCAGACTATCTTCATATCATGTTTCAAATGACCAAGTCAAAGGAACCGCCTCAACACACACATGAATCTCCGACGAGACCCTGGTCCTTGCTTCAAGCAATGAATCCACTTACTTAGTCAGCTATATAGAAAATGTGGAAGAACCGTACAAGGTTCAGGAATGAACCTTCTAGACTCATGTACTGTTCCCGCTGCGCCTCTAAGGCACTACTGTGTTTTGGCCTGGTTGTAGAGTTTACAGTGACCCATAGGCTAAGAACATTTCCCGCTCACTGTATCACTTAATCAAAGTGATTGGAAACCCAGACAGTAGCTCCACTCGCCTTCATAAGACTTAGGATGTACGTCTGTATAACTATATTTATTTATTTCCAAGTTTCTATAAACTAGGAACTCTTCCTTAACTTGTTTAAGGATATTCTTGACATTCACCAGACGTACTTTCATACTTGCTCATGACTCTCATGAAGTATGAACATCTGGCATAACTCTTATGATGGTTCTTATCGCAATAGAAAAGGAAACCTTTCATAATCATCCTCTTTCACCTCATCTTTAGGACTAGCGTCCTAACATAGATATATCTCAAGAACACCGGCTAGCAGTATCCCCTGTCGCGACCTATGCTAAACTCTTTTAGCATCACATCTATATAAAGACCTTGAACTACCAAACATTAATTGACTATGACATGGGGTGAAGATCCCCGAGAGAGATATCCAATACCTTGCTCAAAAATCATAACACACTCCCACTATCCATATCTCACATTGGGCATATTCCTTCTTTTGACTAAATCAAACTCTTTTGATTATCAAACAAAGAAATCGTCTAGAGAAACTTGTTTGAGTCCATAAATGGATCTCGTGGGCTCACATATCATGTTATTGTCTATGAACATCGGGCTGTTTGCCCAACGTCTTCAACACTATCATATAGCCATGATACGAAGTTATAACAAGCATCATCTGAATAGAACTGGGGTCAGCTGGCAGCATAAAGATAATTACAAGGTTTACACCCCGTAGTCTTCAGCCGTCACTATAGCCTTATGGTAATCATATTACTATCCATGTCAGCCTCTCAGGGACATTCCCCTTAGGTAAGACAGACTAGGTTCATAACCTGGTTGTCACTGATGGAATCTAATTCAGATATTATGGCTCCTGGCCATATCTCTCAATCTTGCCTTTCAAACATTCCTTCATAATTCGTGAGATATTCATTCATCAAGATGAACATACCAACAACCTTTTTGGGCTTGAGGTTATCCACAGACTTACAGAACTTTTGTGTGCACTGATCATTATTCTACACCTCATCGCTATGCGGCGTCTGCTCACGTTCTAATGGGTGAATATATCTTTGTGGTTCTCAAACTCTTTTGAGATCTGATTCACTCCCATTGTTTCTTTTGGAAGAAACACTTCCTTTAGAAGCCAGGATGTTTGGAGACAAACATTTTTCTCCGCAGACAAGTAAATAATATCCAGCGTGCTAGCTAAGACATTCCACAAAGTTGCATATGTCGTACTAGGCTCCAAGCCTTTCTAACTCTGCCTATGACAACTTCAAATCATCACTTAAGATAGATTCGACATTATCCTCTTCCATATCTAATATGGAATTTATTCAACCTTTATTCAATGGAACTTGGTTAAGTATAAGGGCACTATCCCGAAACGGGTAAGGGATACTTCGCATGGCTTGCGTCACACCTTTATCATATAAAGTGTTGTTTCCATTTTGGGAACACAATCTAATTACGTATCCCAAAGATGGTATCCTTCAAGGGAGAATCTGATTCTATTTCAGACGTCTTCTGAAAACACCCTTCAGGTATTAATTGCTTCAATCCAATTGAAGATTAATTCCTAAGTAGCTCATCAATCTCATATTCGTACTAGCTCGAACTTTTCGGGCTATCCGAATTGTTGTACTTCAATAAGTACATTCAACTATTTTTAAAAATAGTCATAGAGATTAACAAATAATTATTTGTGGCATTAATTGTCATAAGCCAACAAACATCGGTATGTTTAGGCTTTAGACAATTTTCTAGAATTTATAACCTTTTCATAAAAGGGTATTTTAGTCATCTTTAGATAAGATACGTATCACCCACATGATTCATAATCACATTGTTCAGACATCATCTAAATGACATTTGATTATACGTTTCTCTTTCAGGGAGTTGACATCTAGAACAACTGCAAATATCAAGGCTAACAGCCATACAAATATTTAGTTGAGATCTCATCACATATATCAACTATATAGTGACATCAATCTAGTATGTTAGATTCAGTGACCTTTCAACTTTATCGGAATAACATTTATTCTTTACAATTGAATACGTCTGCTAAATCCTAACAAGCAACTGAAAACATGTTCTTCATAAGAACCAGAACATAATAATATTTATTTAGTTCCCTTTTCAGTTTACTAGATTTAGAATATGGTAAATGTCACAATGTTTGCTTCACCTTCCATATCTGCATTTAATCTTTCTAATTTAATCACACTCGTAAGATATCATATATCTAAGAGTTGACTTGAACTTAGATAGATTTATCTCAACACACTTGCATAGAATAGAGACTTCAATAAGTTCTATATTTAAGCACACGCCCTAACTTCCATTTTAATCCTTCAAGCAATTGTAAATATTTCTTAGTGTAGTTTTCATAAGACTTAAGAAAGATCACAAGAGCTATGTCTTTAATTTTCTTTCATAAAGAAAATCTAAAGTTTATTAAATGGTTTATTTAACCTTTTAAATCGTATTTAAAACATTAACTATTTAATTAACCTTTAAGCAATGGTAGAGTTAAGTCGATACTTAAATCTTACAATTTTGAAAACAACCTTTCCAAAATTCGATGTGGTCATTCTTATCCAACGTTTGAATTAATTGTCATCGTATGACTGAATGATCACATTGGATCGTATCCAATGAGCTTCCGCTTTTCTTTAATAATTAAAGTCTTGGAGTACTCCATCAAATATGTAGTCTCCTTGTTTCTAACTACTATAACAAGATTGCTCGTGTCATTGCTTATTTTAAAAGGATTAAAATTACTTAACCATATTCGAGAACGTTTCTCAAAAGGTAACAGTCATAATTCGGTTTTACTAATCGAGAATAAAAACATAAATATAAAGTTTGCTAAAACTACAACATAAAAATAAAGATAAAAGAGTGTTGTTGTTTATACACGCAAAATCAAAAATGGTCATTTGATTTATGATTTTGCTCCCACTAGTCAACTACTCCCAATTGACTTTCAAGAATCTTTCAAAATTCTTTAGTGGCCAAGATCCCATCTGGTTACCCCGATTCCCGACGAGGGCCGATCGACCGGAATAATTCGAAAGGTATGTAACACTTACCAATCACATCTCTGTGTGACTCTTGGTGGTTGACTAGTCAACTCTTTGACAATTCACATCTTTATGTGGTAGTCAACCCCTTGCCTTTAGAATAAGACGGTCCTGACGAGGGCCAATCACCGCAGTACTCTAGTCAAGTCATAACCCAATATTCACGAGATATCATACGATCATATCTCAATAACGACGATATACCCGTGGTAGGTCAACTCCAGACGAGGGCCGATCAGTTGGATCCGAACAAAGGCTCTTCACCGTCGCCATAATATTGGGAGACAATATTTCGACTTGATTTTTGTTGTGGAAGTATTTACGTAAATTAATTTACTTAATTAATTTTAATTACTGTCTCATCAAATATATCTATCTCTATAGACATACATCCTACACATTTATCTAGATCGTACCTAGTCATGCATCTATCGTATCATATAAAATAAATACAAGCACAAAATAAATAAATGCGTAAAGTAACTGGTATGATCATGGACTTTTCCTAGGTGCGGTTTCGAATACAAACTGACGAAACCGCGGGTCACAATCTAAGGTGTTTGCAACCGCCAATAGGATCTTTAATGCGCCATCTCCAATGTGATCTTTATTCTTCTTTCTTTGGTCTCCATCTTCTGCTCCATTCTTGTTACATTTAATTCTATCTAATAAAATAAATACACCCGCCGCAAACGGGGGGAGCTAACGGGAATGAGATAAATGCAGAAAATAAACTAGGTCACGTTCTTCATAACGGCCTAAGACAATTTTTAAACCAACAGAAAAATTAAATCATTCACATCTATCCTATCGGTCGAGTCCATGATCAATCGGGGTCCATATAATCATATTATATCTACGATATCTAATCCATACAATACCATCTTATGAAAAAGATAAATATAAAAATTTAACTACTTGCGTCTTAATTAATCAATTAACAGTTAATCTATTAAATAATTTTATCCAATCAATTAACTAATTAACATTTAATTAATTATATGATTTTAATCGAAATAAAATTAACGAATAATTTTAAACGATTTTAATTTTAATTTTAATTAATTAGAACTATTCCAAAAATAAATCAAAATTAAAATGAGGTCTCTTTTGTTTCTTTCCTTTTGATTCCTAATCAAAAGGGATGCCTTTGGTTTCTAAACCAAAGGCATCTTCCTAAACCAAATTTGGTTTAGAGTGCGCCACTTTCCAAAATCAAAATTTTGAGTGGCACAAAGCTAAGCCTTTTACAAATCAAATATTTGAAAAGGGCCAGGCCTATACCAAATCAAATATTTGGAAATGCCAAATAATTTTGGTTTAGTTCGCCACTTTCCAAAATCAAAATTTTGGAAGTGGCTTGAGCTAAGCCTTTACAAATCAAATATTTGAAAAGGGCTTAGGCCTATTCCAAATCAAAATTTGGAAAAAGGCCAATATTTTATTTAATATGTCTGGCCACTTTCCAAAATCAAAATTTTGGAAGTGGCCTAGGCCTAGGCCTTTTCCCAAATCAAATATTTGAAAAGGGCCTAGGCCTATTCCAAACAAAGTTTGGAAATGCCAATATTGTTTTAATGCCATGTGGCATCCCAATTGCCAAACTATTTGAACCATTGGTTAGCCACATGACACAAATAGACAAAGAGATATCAATCACAACTATAAACCATATTGAAACACAAAATACACAAAACAAAATTTAGGGATCCACAAAAAAGATGCACCAGCCGACGTCGACCGCCCCAAGGGGGAGCCGCCGTCGCCGGTGCAATTTCCGGTGGGGTGCCGCCGCCGATCGGCCGAGCACCCCAAAAGCCGCCCTCCCCCTTTTTTTTTCGTGTATCATTTCACGAATAAAAAATCTTTCATCTTTTAATTACGTTATTTAAACGATAAAATTAACTACGCAAAATAACATGCTTATTGCTTAAGCTCGAAACTCGCTCTGCTACCACAGTTAGGAAATCTACGCGGGAACGCAGCGAAATTCAAAATTTGATTTCCTTTTAACCTAGATCGACTTCGTTTAAGCAATAAAAAAATAAGCTAGTAGACGGTGGTTACCTTGGTTGATCTAAAAGATCGACGCTTTGACCATCTAAGGAGAGTAGTTCTGCATAGAGCCGCCCAAGTGTTCGGCCTCTACCGCTAGTCCACACGAACAACCCACCGGAATCCCATCATGGATTGCTATTGGAAAACTCCGGTTGCTGGACCGGCACTTTTCCCCTCTCTCCAACTCTTTATAGGATGCTCTCTATTTTACACAAGAGCTATTAGCTCTTGGAATTGTGATGTCCAAAAGGGCTTGACACCCACCACTTATTTATAGTGTAGGGGCGCCCCAACCTAGAGTGGAGGAGAAGAAAACATTTTCTCAATAAAATAAAGAAAATATAATTGATTGATTTATCTCATTTAATTTAATATCTTATATTAAATATTTTCAATATATTGTCAATATCTTATATTGACTATATTTATCTTATTATCATAAATCAATTTACACATTTGTGCAAATCTATAGTCATTAATATCTAATATTAATATATGGTAATCTTATTAATTAAATTGCACAATCCAAGTGTATCATAATACACTATTATTTGTGCCACTTTCAACCTTTAATTGGCTTCCGGAACATTCTTTAATTAATATAATACTATGATTAATTAATTTACAAAATACATGTATATCATATATATATATATATATATATATATATACTAGTCAATAACCCGTGCATTGCACGGGGACGTATAATAATGTGATTACATTCAATTAATATGCATAATATGTACTACAGAAAAAGGCCCTTCAAACTTATTGTTAAAATTCTTTTGTGTAATATTAGTATTCGTTTCCACCGTCAAATAGAGTCAAAAACAGACAACACAACATGTCCGAAAGTTATATTGATGCCAATAATTGTGGTTATATTTTTGTTTTTAGCATTGCACGGGAGAACATATATTTTAAAAGAAGAACTTTTTTTTGAAGGATGAAAAGAATATTTTATTGGCATGTTTGTTACGTAGGAATGAAATTGAATGGAATAAAATAATAGAAACAAAATGGAATGTAATTGAATAAATTAATTCTATTACTGCGTTTGGAATATGCAAGATTGGAATAAAACAAATTATATAAAAGATGACTAATTGAGTGATGAGTAAAGAATGGTAGTGAATTAAGGTTGACTGGAGTAGGGTATGGTATGGTTCATAAAGTTGGATATAGAAGAAGGGGTGGGGTGGGCCTACGCCATACCCTATTGCACCCTACCTCCTTCCCACCCAACCCTACTACCGCTACTGGACCTACCCACCACTCTATCCTACCCTACTCAATATCACCATATCTTACCCTCGACATCATACCTAACTTACCAATTACATACTCAACTCCACTATCACCCACCCCTACCCTACCTTACCCATCATACTACCTTACCTTACCCACCCCCCCCTTCTTCTCTTCCTACCCTACCCACCACCCCACCGTACCCTACCTACCACCTAACCCTACCCTACCCTATCCATCACCGCAACCTACCCTATCTTAGCCACCACACCACCCTACATTATCTTACCCACTACTCCAACCTATCCTACCATACTCTACCCTACCCTACTAACCCTACATTACCCACCACTTCACCTTACCCTGCCATACCCTACCCTACCCACCATTCAACTCTACCCTATCTTACCCACCACACCACTCTACCTTATCTTACCCACCACCCCAACCTATTCTACTCTACACTACCCTAGCAACCCTACCTCTCCCACCACTTCACCTTACATATCCTACCAAACCTTACCCACCACCACCCCTTACCCTACCCCACCCAACACCACCACCACCCTACCCACCACCCCACCCTATCATACCTTACCCACCACCATACCATACCCTACCCACCACCCCATCATACCCTACCTTACCGACCATCCCACCTTATTCAAATACGCTTCCTACCTATCTTACCCACCACAACATTAAATGAGGTGGCTAATGCGCAGAATGGTGGCCTAATTCAAAAATATCTCGTATTAATTGGCATATTTGAATTCATTTATTTTCAAAATGTAATTTAATCTCTGAATATTCTGTATCAATGGATGACTCTAATTTGTACAGAATGGTTTTTTTCTTATCATATTTGTATTTATTTATGATCTATATAATTAGTTTAAAATAGTTTTAGAGGATTATTATTTTTTGACATATTTGAAATTGTTTATTTAAATGTAATTTAACGTTGAATGACATATTTATTTAATCTGAAAATATTCGCATTACACCGCAAACATTTGAAGTAAGTTATTTTTGAAAATATAATTGATTGTATGACTATTTGTAATTAAATGGAGTGGCTATTTAGCAGGGAATAACTTTAATGTAAGAGTATTTCGAATTAATTGGCCAACATTAATATAGTTATTTTTTTAAAATAAAATTTAATGTATAAATATTTGACATTGTAATTTAATGTTAGAATTATATTGCATTAATTGGTATAATTGAATTTATCATTTTTCGCTAATTATAATTTAATGTAAAAATAAGTCTTATTAGATTCCATTCATTTAGGTATTTTTGAACATTTAATTTAGTGTAAAAATATTTGGTATTTACAATTAAATGACATAAAGCCACAAAAAGAAAATCGGACAAAATTTATTCAAAAACAATAGAAAAAGAATCGGTGAAATGTTAAAAAATGAATTGAATGTCAAAAAATTTGGTATTAAATAGGGCAGCTAACTTGTGGGGATTAACATTAATGTAAGAATATTTCGTAATTATTGACAAAATTTAATATAGTTATTTTTAGAAATTTAATTTAATGTAAGAATATATGACATTAATTAGTTTGTTGGTAAATTTTGAATAAAGTTATTTTCGAAAATTTGATTTAATGTAAAAGTATTTGGCATTAAATGGAGTGATGTATTTCAAGGAATGACTTTAATGTAAGAATATTCGTATTAATTGGCAAATTTGAATAAATTTATTTTGAAAATATAATTTGATGTATGAAAATCTGACATTAAATGTGATGACCAATTTGTGAGGATTATTTGAATGTAAGAATATTTCGTATTAATTAACAAAGTTGACTAAAGTTATTTTTGAAAATGTAATTTAATATAAAATTTTACCATTAAATGAAAGTGGCTAATTTGTAGGGATGAATTAATGTAAGAATATTTTGTATTAATTAGCCCATTTAAATTTACTTATCTTTTAAAATGTAATTTAATTTAAGAAAATTTTCTATTAATGGAGGATAATAATTTGTAAGGGATAGAATTTTTTGCTTAATATATTTTATAAGGGATAATTATTTTTCTTAGGCATATTTTTTTTCAAAAAGTAATTTACGTAAGAATATTTTTCTACTGGCATTTTCGTTTAATGTAAAAATATTTCTGATTAAATGACACAAATAAATTTATTTATTGTTAAAAATATAATTGAATGTAAGAATATTCGGGATTAAATATTTCACATATTGGCAAAGTTGAATACATATTTTTTTTAAATGTAATTTAATTCAAGAATATGTGTCATTAAATGAATTATTTAATTTGTAAAGGATGAATTAATTTAAGAATATTTATTATTAATTATCATATCTGAATATATTTATCATTCAAAATGTGATTTATTTTAAGAAAATTTTGTATTAATGGAGTACGTTAATTTGTAAGCATGATATTATTCTCAACATATTGAATTTATTTATGTTTCATAAAATTAATGTAATATAGTTTTAGAGGGTTATTTTTCTTTGGCATATTTGACTTTATATTTACTTTCAAAAATTAATTTAATGTAACTTTGAAAGACATTTTTGTTTAATGTAAAAATATTTCACATTAAATGACATAATTAAATTTAGCTATTGTTGAAAATATAAATGAATGTAAGAATTTTTAGTATTAAATATTTCGTATTAATTGGCAAATTTGAATAAATTTATTTTTGGTAATGTAATGTAATGTAAAGTTATTTGGAACTAAATGTGATGACTAATTTGCAGGAGATGACTTTAATGTCAGAATATTTCGTATTAATTGACAGATTTGAATAAAGTTGATTTTGAAAATGTAATTTAAGGTAAGGATTTTTGGCATTAAATGGGATGGCTAATTTTCAGGATTTGACTTTCATGTAAGAATATTTCGTATTAATTGTCGAATTTGAATAAAGTTATTTTTGAAAGTTATTTCGTATTAATTGGCTGATTCTATTGTGTTTCTCCCCTAATTTAAATAATAATAAAAATTAAAAATGAATATGCAAATCAATCAAAAAAGAAATCAATAACAGTAAAATCAAATAATATAGATCAACGATATCAATTATTAAAAATAGAAAAGGAAAAATAATCAAAATCCTTGATTGATTATTTTTTTTAAGTATCAGATTATTGATTATTATTAAAAACCAAAAATAAAAAACGATTCCAATTTTTTTAGGGGAAAAACAACTCATTATTAATATGAAAATCAATCAAGGATTTAAATTATAATAAATTTGAAAAGTAATACGTAAATCAATAAAATTAAAAATCAATTAAAAATAGGAAAACAATCAAACAATCAATTAATAATCACTTTGCATGTCATCGTTGCACATTACACAAAATCCACATGTGGTTGTATACATGACGTGTTGCTTTTGTAAGACTGAGAAAAAAATGAAATTGTATACCAAGAAAATTGGGGAAAAACATGCTAAGCGTAAGAAAATGAAATTGAAACATTTCTCCGTACTAAAACACAACACAAATAACTATGATTGAAGCATATACATAGAAAAAACATTAGTTTTCTCAACAACCAAAAGGCCCACTCATAAACACGAAAGAATTTATCAAAAAAAAGAAAAGGAATAAGGCTAACCTGTCCGGATCGATTAATATGGCAAAAATCGTAAGTAAAATATCTCGGCTTTTATCTCCGTCTTTTTGCCCGACTTCAACTTTCCAAAACGTGTACTGTAATTCAAAAAAAAAAAAAAAAAACGTGTACTGTAATTCTAATCCCTGTGGAAACAAAAAATAGAGGAAAAAACAGGAATAGAAAATACTTTCAATGTTTGGATTGATGAACAACGCAAGAACCACTTAAGTGGAGGAATTGGAATGCAAATGTGGGAGAACAATTATTGTAAATGTAAATGCATTACTGAAAGAAAAAAAACGCGCCAAGCCCGGAATGTTGAAATGGGAGATTTGCATGGAAAAGAAGGTAAAAAAGGGTTTTAAATTGGATTTGGCCGGGGGAATTTTTTTTAACATAATAGCAAATCACTACTGTAAAATAAACAATATTTTGTAAACATATTCTCAGCCGCCTTAATTTTAAAATTACTCAAATTCGAATTTGAAGCGTATGATATAATTACGAATACATTAAATGTGCAAGAAAAAACTTGAAGGAAACAAAATACTTTTGAAATGAAGACTAAAACGCACTTCACCTAAAAAAAAATCGGTTGCTGCTTACGATCGCTTTTGAACTTGAATCTTCGGTGATTAATAATAATAATAATAAACAGAATAATAAAGAGCGGGTGATGAAACAGAGGATGTAATTTTTTTTAACACAATTAGGACGGATGAGGAGTAATGTAGAGTTTAGGTGAATGACATGGAGAAATGGGAGTGGATGACCTTATGGCGATGTAGAAGAACGTGGTTGGAATTAAGGGGGGAATTTAACCAAGAAATTCAAGAGAGCACTAATTTGCTTATTCAGTCATTACGATTTTTGCATGTGGGAAAGAAATTTTGATATGGAATGATTTGCCGAGATTTTTTTTTAATTTCCCTGTAGAGGAATATTTTGTTTTATGTCAAATAATAATATTTTAGGAAACTATCGGGGTGTATTGATTCGAAATTTAAAATGTTTTTTGGAAATGCCATTGATCGAATTTTAAAATGTTTTTTAAAATTACTCAAATTAATTTAAGCGTATGATATAATTACTTAATACATTAAATGTGCAAGAAAAACTTGAAGGAAACAAAATACTTTTGAAATGAAGACTGAAAACGTACCTTCTTGAAAAAAATCAGGTTGCTTACGATCGCTTTTGAACTTGAATCTTGGTGATTAATAATAATAATAATAAATGTAAGAATAAAAGAGCGGGTGATGAAACAGAGGATGTAATTTTTTTAACACAATTAGGACGGATGAGGAGTAATGTAGAGTTTAGGTGAATGACATGGAGAAATGGGAGTGGATGACCTTATGGCGATGTAGAAGAACGTGGTTGGAATTATGGGGGGAATTTAACCAAGAAATTCAAGAGAGCACTAATTTGCTTATTCAGTCATTACAGTTTTTTGCATGTGGGAAAGAAATTTTGATATGGAATGATTTGCCGAGATTTTTTTTTAATTTCCCTGTAGAGGAATATTTTGTTTTATGTCAAATAATAATATTTTAGGAAACTATCGGGGTGTATTGATTCGAAATTTAAAATGTTTTTTTTGGAAATGCCATTGATTCGAATTTTAAAATGTTTTTTTTTGGGTAAAGCCATTTTTTTTTTCGGAAATGGAGCGGGTCAATTGGGTAATCGGGCTAAATTCCTTCCTCTATATATTATATATAGATAGATATCGAAATTATATGTATCAATATACATATTTTATTAATCAACATAATTAATATCTTGTATTATATTTATTCATAATAAATAAATACCACAATATTAATTTACCACTATAACCTTTATTGTCGTAAGATAAACTTTCCTTATTTGGTTATCATCTATAACCACATTTTAATCCAGCTAGATGTTCTTATGTGTGTGACCCGATAGGCTTCCGAATATGTTGGCTGTAGACACAAAGTGCAAATTACGAAAATGCCCTTCATGCCTAACAATCACGGGATAGCGTCTAGCAACACACCGTGACCCCCAATCATCGGAAGAGTCAAATACAATGACTACTACCTTTCATGTGAAAAGCGATTGCCGTGTAACATACAATCCTATCGTAATAATATCCATACGGTTGTACGTCGAGTGTCAAACATTAACGACCGTATCTTATAATCTGGATATCAAGCTCTCTCGAAGTAACTCATTTACTTCCACTTTGCAAAGATTCACGAGAGTAAGACATTCCTTATAAGAAGGCCCTCCTTTCAGATATTCACCCCTATTGATAGGGTACGCGATTCCTAGATGACCAAACATGTATACTCCGCATGCTTCAGTATCATACCCAATCACTACCGCATGATCGCCCCGTGGCTAGGGGAAACCTCAATAGTGTCAAAGCATGACAATCCACACCGTGATGCCATGTAGACTCCGGTCCAAAGGATAATTACACAACCGTCACATAGTGTGACACTTATCCGTGTAAGTGGGTCGATCTAACGTCGCGATTCTCTAATACACGCCCACGCATACGCCTAAGTGTCTCTATACTTCGATAGACGAGATCTATCCCTGCCCTAAAGATAGAAGACATCTAATACGTGCTTGTCTGTTCATACTATCAATGCTCTATTTAATAGTACATCAGCCTAGAGACATTTAAGTATCAAACTTATTAAAGTGATTGAGATCTCATCAACCATAATCGCCTATCATGGTTTCTCTATCACAGTTTAATACCAATGACGTTATCATATAACAATTGACAATTGGTTCTTTAAAAGAACAAATATATGACAACAGAAAAGCCATTTAATATATGTATAAACATAAAGAAATAGTAGAAATGATCCGACCCGGTCGGATCCGGTCCAACCCGATTGGGTTTATGACACTATTTCAACACTCCCGGTTTTGAGCATGGAGTGGACTAGGAGGGTGATTCCGATGAGGACTAGCTTTTATTTCTTTTTATTGTTGTTTTCCATTTTTGTTATTTTTATGTTATTTTCCTTTCCTATTTAGTAAATGTAGCAGAATATTTCTAATATAATGATTTTGTCGGCTTTATTTGTTTTGGAGTTATTTATTTCCTCTTTTACTGCCGCACATTTATTATACAGTTTTTTGTCACCACTATTCTTCTTGGTTTTTCTTGAGTTATTTAGCGCAGATTCTTCATGGACTACTTATATGAGCCCGATGATTTATACGACGATCCGATTCTTCTTTGGTTCCGCCCTTAACCGAAGCTAAGTTCCTTTTTTTTTTTTCTCATCTTACACATTGGGGACAATGTTTCGATTAAGTGGGGGGGGGGGGGGTAGAGGAACGTCACTTAGCTTTTTAGCATTATATTCCATGAATTGCATGATTGTCTTGATTCTCTTTGATGCACGATTCACCACTTAGACTTTGATTTTTTTCGACAGAATTTTGAAAATTTATGATATCTTTGATCTTTTCGAGTTAATTGACTTCATCTTTGTTTTACTTTGCACGAGTAAGAGAAAGTGTCCACTTCTGAAGGCGAATTAAGCGCATATTCTGTTATGAGCCACAATTTTTAAGCACGTATAACTCACTTCCCTTAGTATATAGTCGATAGCATATTGCCTTGACTATAGTTGACCCTGGCTTTATCACGAATCATGTTTCACCAACGCTTAGAAAGGCAATGGAATTTCGGATTCGGTAGTTTATCATGAGTGGGGCCGTGAGGATAGATAAATCAATGAGAGTTTAACCACCAAGAAATAGAAGTGCATTGAAATATATACATTTATAGTCTCTTTGGCAATATATTAGTCGATGGAGCGTAAGACGCACGACTTTTGCATAGACCGATAAACGTGAGCCTAAGAGTAGTACTCGGTTCTCGATCTGCCTTGCCAACTCAATTAATTAATAAATAACATGTTCGAGACTGGTTAGTTCGACTACGGGTTGACGTAATGTGAGATTGTCTGCATTTCCAAGCGGTTGTCGGCTTTATTTGTTTTGGAGTTATTTATTTCCTCTTTTACTGCCGCACATTTATTATACAGTTTTTTGTCACCACTATTCTTCTTGGTTTTTCTTGAGTTATTTAGCGCAGATTCTTCATGGACTACTTATATGAGCCCGATGATTTATACGACGATCCGATTCTTCTTTGGTTCCATAGCTTAATCAAGCTAAGTTCCTTTTTTTTTTTTTCTCATCTTACACATTGGGGACAATGTTTCGATTAAGTGGGGGGGGGGGGGGTAGAGGAACGTCACTTAGCTTTTTAGCATTATATTCCATGAATTGCATGATTGTCTTGATTCTCTTTGATGCACGATTCACCACTTAGACTTTGATTTTTTTCAAAGCGGTTGTGAAAGTTATTGCACACACATATTGGCTCAAGACTTGAATAGTGTTTAATATGTTACTGATGGATACGAGTGGCATGATCTTGATCTTGGCTTAGTAAGGCATAGTTGTTTTTAATTACCTTGTGCATTGATCAGAGTGTTATTTTCTTTTCGCCTTTTTGCTCGGGACGACCAAAAGCTAAGTGGGGGGGGGGGGTAGTTAATGACACTCTAAATGATACCGATATTTATATCCATATGCACCCCAAATTTTTCTCAAGAGAGGATAGATAGGCTCGTTATTGCTTAGAATATGTGTTAAATGCTATGTGAGTGTTTCCAGGATCGTAATTCTGCATCTATGCTATTTTCCCGATGTTTTGGTACTGTTTTGTCTCGTATTGTGTATTTTATAGGATGTACCGAATCTGGAGCATTGGAGAATGGATCTGGACCAAAAGGAATGCATTGGGCTGAGTGATTGAAGTCCAAGAAGAAGCCTGCTGAAGAAAAAAAAGAATAGAAGGCCCGGTAACCCGAGGGTTAGGCCCGGTAAACCGGCGTCTTGGGGAACACGAAATTTATTCTGCCGCATTGTCTAAGTCGGTTAGGGTTTTAGAGAGTCTTAAGTCGGTCATTGTATCTATATAAGGCCGCAGTTACAGATTATTGAATAACTTTTGATTAGTATTACAAATACAAAATATATTATTATGCAATAAAGTTTTCTTGAGCTTTGGAGAGTTGTTTTTGGTTTCCTCCCTTCTTCCATCTCTAGCTTGAGTAGATCGAGCTATATCTCCATTGTTGAAGGTATGAAGCTTTGAACGTTCCTTTATTGTCTTCAATATGGTAGATCTGTTCGTATTTATGTGTTTTAGTTAATCTGCATGTTTAACAACCCCATAATTTACTTATTTTAATCGTACTGAGCAATGTAGATCCATAAATTAGGAAAAGCCGCCCCCGGTAAACCGGCGGTCTATACTGGTTTACCGAGGCATATTTTAGAAAACCTAAACTGGGATTCACTACAGATACGTTGATCGGCAGTAATAATTAAAACGAGTAATAGGTCTAGCCAATCTAGTATTTGTAATTCATAAATTAACATGAAGGACCGCAAGCGAAGTGTTAATTAGGACATAGTCTTGATGGACCCTAGGAACGTTCTGGTCAGTGTCGACAGTTGTCTAGGCGGGTTAGCGGTATGAGGTGACACTCAATATCGGCAGTTTTAGTTCTTTATGCGTATGGGCTATTACGGACCAATTAAGGAGGGTAGCTTGCGTATAGATTGTCTACTGCCATTGTCGGAGTAGATGGAAGTAGGAATTGCACCCGTAGCTGATAAATATGATAATAATCATTAAAAGCTCGCGATTAATCTAAGGAAATTATGTGGGGAAGTAAACATAACGATTAACTAATCCAAGTTAGTAGATTGGTGAGGAGAGGGAGAGGTATACTATGTTTGTTTTCTTTTATGTTATTGTTGGTCAATGACCGCCTTTATGTTGCTACTTAATTAGGTTAGAATCGTTTATACTTATGAGTTGCATTGTCTCTGTGGGATCGACCTTGACTCCCATTTACTATACTATGATGTACCTAGTATTCTTGCTAGTAATATCGACGTTAGTGACTTACACGTGATCACTTAGTAAGGGGTAGAAGAAATGGTACAATAAATAGCAATAAAGGCAGATACATATAACAAGACATCATCTCAAATCACTGCCACATATGTTGTATAGTAGAGCTCTCTCACCCTCTACTAGCTCCGTACTATATCCTCACACAAATAAGGTTTGTTACATCAATACCAAAGGACACTGTGCATGGTGAGAATGCACCGAGACATATTAAGAACCTCTCAAGGGGCATGGACTTAGGTCTCCATGTGGGAATTACACGTTGGCCCTTGACACATAACTCAAATGGGGCTGTAAGAATCCCATGCTTCGATTTAGAAATGTGCCTTACCAGTGATATTGATGTTTTAGCTCTTAGACAACCACATATGTATTTATGAGTTAATTTCTAACCACCTGATTTCATTCACGTATAAGGCTCCCTTAGGACTTCTAGTCCTAGCCAACTAGTTACACTACCTAGCACGTTGTAAAAGAATCATTGACTACTAAGTCAATGTCCCACAAGGACTAAAAAAAACGCCTTCCGGTGCTTCCACATTCTCCCCACAGAGGGTCTCAGTTGTGGTGCTGAGCCAATGCTACCAGAAGTCGATGTTAGACATTGTAAATAACATGGAATGCCCTCATAGGCATGCAAACCAATCAACATTCAAAAATATCATAAAAAGGGAAAATTGTGTTAATGTGCACACATTACCCTCCAATGTGCACACATTAACCTGCCTGGAGTCCAATTTCACATTCAGCCTCCCCAGTGTGCGCACATCGCGCTTCAGTGTGCGCACATTGCTCGAGCAGAGCCAAATCCTAAGTTTCTAGGCTGTCAATGTGCGCACATTATACAGCATGTGTGCACATTAACGGCTGAACCTTGAAATCAGCCCCTTTTTGACCCTGATTCGATCCGTAATTTACTCCAAACGTTTCCAACCTTATACCAACCCCAAACCTGCAATTTCAATAGAATTACACATACCAAAAACCCGTTTAAGAACACCCTCTTACCTTTTAGCAAGTCAAAAGCGAATCCAAACGCCACTTGAAGATAAATGCTTGAATCCTTTGGTTCCACAACCTCTACGCACAATCTACGATTCATAAACGGAACAACATGATTAATACCACCCTCTACACAATTAAAGCTCAGACTTTTCCCCAAAAACGATCAAGATTCAGATTTTAGGGCTAAGACGAAAACTTACTGTTTATAAAATGAAGAGTATGGAAACGATCGTCCTCTCCCAGTGATCAATTTCTTTTATTGTCATCTGTGCAAACGGTCAACCGTTTGGCCTCGCGATTGCGATTTTTGTTCTTGCTTTTTCCCCATGGTGTGTCGCCCCTTTCTCGGTTTTCAGAAAAACTGACGTTCTGATTATTGGGATCAATTATGGTATTATTTCCTTTAAATACTCATAATTAATTCTATTAATTTAAACCAATTAATTCCCTTTTTAAATATTCTTTTAGGTTATAAATAAAATAGGAAAATACCAAATAATTCCCATTTTACTATTTTAACCCTCTTCAATTTTCGGGGTATTAAAAGCTACTACAGATTATGTTCATAAATTATCAGTCATAAATGTTGTTAATAAATACACAATTGAGACCATAAATGTTGTTCTTAAATACAGTACAAATTAAGACCATAAATGTTGTACATACAGTATAAATCACAATAGTAAAATTATTCAGAACACTTGAATTACATCTGTGTTAAATGGTTATATCTTGAGAAGTTTTTGCGGTATTCCGTTGCTACAAATGTTAAAAAATTATCTTAAAAACGCAGTATATACATTTGTATATGTGTAAGTTTTCTATTCATTTATATCACATTTTGGTTTTATGTTTGATTTAAAATTTTTAGAAAAAAACATTTGCACAGGTATAGTTATTAGTGTGTTTCATCGGTAGGGGCACCAGAATAAATTCAAAAATCGAGTGAGTACGATAGTAGTGTTTTTATTTTTTTACCAACACTTGATACAGTTCCTAGAAGATTCGAAATGAACATCACGAAATGAACATCACGAACATAATCGAGTGGCTAAAACGTTTTTCGGATCTTAGTGAGGGTATTGGCCACTCCACTTGGGTCCACCACTGTTATCACGGACATAGTCGGCCGAGCACATAGGCAACCTAGGACTGCCCCCCAAGTTCTGTAAAATAAAATAAAATAATCTTAGGCCAAAATTTCGGCACATGCTTTAAACATCACAAAATGTCATTTTCTCTTATGTCCAGCTCAAATGATGATAAACCAATTCAGAAATATAAATACTACATTGTTTTAGAAAAAATACAAATACTACGAATAATAGTAATAGATATACTACTTTCTCAACCCGTATATTAAAAAAACATCAAATACTTAATGCCTGAAATTATTATCAACTTTGTCGTGATAATGGAACTCACCTAATTAAGTGAATTCATCTACTTATTGCAAAATAAATTAGTGTTGATTGATTTATTTAATAGCTTGTTTTGGTTGTGTATCCAACGATGTTCTATTGTTACGAACAGTGAGGTTGTTGTTGGTATTCGAGACTATAACAACCGGGAATACGAAGTTGAGTGCACATGTTTATCGCCATTGACTGAGATCGTAACAATGTACGGGCTGACTCCTTAGCCAAAAACGTTTTACTCAAGAGGTATTAGCTCTTGGAATTGTGTTGTACAATTGAGCTAGCCAACCCCTTTCTTATATAGAGGAAGTTGCACCCCAAGTTGCCCTAATATGATTAGGAGAAGTTTCCTAGTTGATAGGTGAAAGAGAAAAACATTTTCCCAATAAAATAAGGTAAATCATTTAGATAGATTTATCTCTTTTATTATAATATCTTATATTAATTAAAATCTAAATATTGTCAATATCTTATATTGAATATACTTATCTTATTACCATAAATATATTTTTCCAAAATCAATTAATATCCAATATTAATATTATGGTAATCTTATTAATAGGCATCCGGAATATTCTTTAATTAATATAATTTATGTATAATTAATATCTAGTATTTTATTTATTCATAATAAATAAATATCACCATATTAATTTACCACTATAACATTTATAGTCTACAGATAAACTTTCCTTATTTGGTTGTCAACTATAACCGCATTTTAATCCGACTCGATGTTCATATGTGTGTGACCCGATAGGCTTCCGAATTTGTTGGCCGTAGACATAAAGTGCGAATTATGAAAATACCCTTCACGCCTAACGATCACGGAATAGCGTCTAGCAACACACCGTGACCCCCAATCATCGGAAGAGTCAAATGCAATGACTACTACCTTTCATGTGAAACAGTTACCGTGTATATTACAATCCTACCGTTGTAATAATATCCATACGATCATATCTCAAGTGTCAATACATTAGTGATCGTATCTTATAATCTGGATATCATGCTCTCTCGGAATAACACATTTACTCCTACTTTGCAAAGATTCTCGAGAGCTAGACATTCCTTATAAGAAGGCCATTTCGGATATTCAATCCCAATCATAGGATACGCGATTCCCAGACGACCAAACATGTATACTCCGCATGCTTCAATATCACACTCAATCACTACCGCATGACCCCCCCTCCCCGTGGATATGGGAAATCTCAATAGTGTCAAAGCATGACAATCCACACCATGATGCCATGAAGACTCCGGTCTTAAGGATAATTAAACAACAGCCACATAGTGTGACACTTAATGTAAGTGAGTCAGTATAACGTATGCATTCTTTAATACACGTCCGCGTACAGTCCAAGTGTCTCTACACTTCGATAGACGAGATCTATCCCTATCTTCAATAAGATAGAAGACATCCAATACGTGTTAGTCTGATTATACTACCAATGTCCCAGTTGACAGTACATACGACTAGAGACATTTAGGTATCAAACTTGTTAGAGTGATTAGATATCTCATCAACCACAATCACTATCATGGTTTCTCTATCACAGTTTGACATTAGGGACGTTACTATATATTTACAGCCAATAACATGAAGATAAACAATACATTAAAACAAAAGTGCTTTTATTAATCATAATAAAGTTATTACATGAACTAAAACAGACTGTAAATGACCCGACCCGGTCGGATCCGGTCCAACCCGATTGGGTTTAGGACACCTATTCAACATTAAGCGTCATCAACTACCCCCCAATAGCCCTTTGCTCGTCCTCGAGTAGAGTATCAAGGCGGAATGTACTTCCAAGAGCAATCCCCATCAACTACCACATATTCAATAAAGATTTCCGCCAGAACATACATCAAGCAACAATCCATAAGCTCCCCATTAATCATTACTTACCATGCATCAATGTGCCGTGTGATAAATCTTTCGTGATAGTGCGTTCGTGAGGAGAATCAAGTTGTATTACCCCACAATATTAACTTACCTGCATATACACTCGCTCACCTTGCCTTCAAACTTGGTTACACAACATGGTACCTTAATCAGGACGGGCGGACTTGGGGACCGAGTCTTCTCTTAGGTCCTCTTTTGTTTCTTTTTTTTTTATGCGAGGGTCTTGCCTTTTTTGCTACGAGTTCGCTTCCCTCACTGCCTTTATTATATATCATTTTTTTGGCTGATTTCTCACTCTTTTTTCTCTCTCACTCGCAAGCCCGTTTTGTCCCGGTTTACCTCTTGTGGCATTCAAGTTGCTTCCCTTTTCCTACAACAATTAGTTAAAGTATATACACAGACAAACAATGATTCCCGGTTAAAACAACTCCTTATCTAATCTCAAACACTTCTCACTTAGATTACGTGCTCAAATAATTGATTGCAACGGTAGAATAACAATTAATAAGTTACTACTTCATGCAACATAACACATGCTCATTCTTCCATACTAAACTGAATATGCTATAGCTAACTTCAAATCGTTCTTGGGCTCATTTTCATCCGATTCCTTACTTAGAAAGTTCAATAGGCAAGCTAAAAACAGTGTCTTTAAATTTCAAAATTATTTCCTTTTTCGATTAACAAGCTAAGACCGCCCTTACCCCCCCACTTATTATAGACATTGTCCCCAATGACTAATAATAAAGAAAAGAAAAGGTACTTAGCTCTGGAATTGGTCGGCTGAGTCAAACGGTGAATCATGGAGCATACTCATTAGCTCCTAGGTCATCCATCTTCCAAGTATTTAACTGCATTCCAAAATACTTCCAAAAACTGTGAGTAGCATGCAAGGGCAATAGGAAAATAAGGTGGTGGTAATTTTGCATACCTCAGAAATGTGCAAAAACGGTTTAAGCCACTTCATTCTTTAATGGACTAAGAAAGACGCGAAAACTTTTACGAGGGTATCACATGAGAATCGTGAAGGAAAAACCACATATATCTCTAGTCAAATGACCAAAGATATATGTGATGAAAAAAACCTTGCGATTGTCATGCTACTTTATTGACTCAAACAACTCAAAATAAACAGAAAAAACAGTAAATAAAGGTTTAGAAATAGTTCTGAATTTATAGTCGCCAGCTCGACTGTACTAATAGGGCTCATTTATTCGTTTAGTGGATCGTCCAACATAATGACTTCCAATTCAGGGTCATACTTGTGCTCTAGGTAATGCTTCAGCCTGTAGCCGTTTACTATGAAAGTCTTCCTAAAGTATTCATTCCTAACTTCACACGCACCTAAATTGAAGACTTTTGTGACTACTTGTGGTCCAAACCATCTAGACTTCAGCTTCCCAAGAAAAAGACGAAGACGCGAATTATATACCAGAACCTTATCTCCAACTGGAAACATGCGGTTGAGAATCTTTTTATCGTTCAGGCGCTTTGTTCTTTCCTTATAAATCTTTGCATTCTCATACGCTTGAAGTCTACACTCTTCCAATTTATTCAATTCTAGTAATCTCTTCTCACCGGCTAAACTTTCGTCCATGTTTAGAAGCCTCGTAGCCCACAAGGCTCGGTGCTCGATTTCTACCGGTAAATGACACGCTTTTCCAAACACTATCATATATGGTGACATCCCAATTGTGGTGCTATAAGCGGTTCTGTACGCCCAAAGAGCGTCATCTAATTTCAAAGACCAATCCTTCCTCGTGGGATTCACAGTTTTCTCTAAGATTCTTTTTATCCCTCTGTTCGTGACCTCCACTTGTCCACTTGTCTGAGGGTGATATGATGCTTCAATCTTATGTCTAAGCCCATATCTCAACATCAATTTCTCAAACAACCTATTACAGAAATGGCTCCCCCCCATCACTAATTATGGCTCTGGGCACTCCAAACCTCGCAAAATGTTCTTCTTAAGAAATTTCAGGACAACCCTGGCATCATTAGTAGGTGAGGCCACTGCCTCCACCTATTTGGAAACATAATCAACTGCTACCAGGATGTAACGATTTGATTTTGACGATGTGAAAGGCCCAACAAAATCAATTCCCCACACATCCAATAGCTCCACTTCTAAGATACTATGCATTGGCATTTCATTCTGCTTAGAAATGTTACTAGTCATTTGATAGGAATGACAGGCTCTTGTAAAACTCATAAGCAGATTTATGAATTATGGGCCAATAGAATACACATTGCAGTACCTTTGTTGCGTCTTGTCCGGCCCATAGTGACCTCCAACTTCTCTAGAATGACATTGGCTCAGAATACTTGGAATCTCATCATTATGGACGCATCTCTATGAATGGTATCAGGGCACATCTTGTATAGGTAGGGATCGTCCCAATAATAATGCTTTAGATCTGTAAAGAACTTCTTCTTATCAGCACTCGTGAATTCCGGTGGTAGGTACATTCCTGTTAGATAATTTACAATGTTAGCAAACCAAGGGTATACCTTGCCCACTCTTGATGTATTTTGTCGGGGCTGAGATTCGACTATATCTACTACTGAGACGGAAAAAAGTTGTTCATCAGGAAAGCTCTCCCTGATCTCAGTCGGTTGCTCATCTTTTAGCAAAGTTAATCTTGACAGGTGATCAGCCACCTGGTTCTCAGATCCCTTTTTATCCTTGATCTCGACATCAAACTCTTGTAAGAGTAGAATCCATCTCAACAATCTCGGCTTGGAGTCTTGCTTGGTTAGAAGGTATTTCAGAGCCGCGTGGTCAGTGAATACAGTGACTTTCGATCCTATCAGATATGGTCGAAACTTGTCAAATACAAACATAACAACTAAGAGTTCCTTATCTGTAGTCGCATAATTCCTTTGGGCACTATTGAGGGTACGACTAGCGTAATAGATAAGCTTAAAGATTTTATCCTCCCTTTGTCCTAAGGCTGCTCCAACTGCCGTGTTGCTTGCATCACACATAAGTTCAAAAGGTTTGTTCCAATCTGGGGCTACTAGGATTGGGGCGGTTATGAGCATTTGCTTCAATGTGTTGAATGCTTGCTTTCACTCTTCTCCAAATACAAAAGGCACATCCTTTGCAAGTAATTCCTTCAAAGGTCTAGAAACCCTAGAGAAATCCTTAATAAACCTCCTATAGAAGCCTGCGTGGCCAAGAAAGGCTCGCAACGTCTTTAAGTTTGTTGGAGGGGGTAACTTATCTATTACCTCTATTTTTGCCTTATCAACCTCCATTCCTTTCCTTGAGATCTTACCATGAAATGGAATTTTTCCCAGTTAAGTATAAGGTTGGTCTCTTCACATCTCTTCAGCACTCTACTCAAGTTGTCCAAGCGTTTATCAAAGCTGTCTAAAATACAGAAAAATCATCCATGAAAATTTCCAGAAAGTCTTCCACCATGTCCGGAAATAGTGACATCATGCACCTTTGGAATGTTGATGGCGCATTACAAAGTCCAAAAGGCATGCGATTGTATGCAAAAGTTCCATAGGGACATGTGAAAGTTGTTTTCTCTCGGTCCTCGGGGGCAATATGGATCTGGTATTAACCAGAATATCTATCTAAGAAACAATAAAAATCATGACCGCTTAACCTTTCTAACATATGTCAATGAATGGTAGGGGAAAATGATCTTTAAAATTTGCATCATTCAGCTTCCTGAAATCGATAAAGACTCGATGTCCAGTAATTAGCCTCACAGGGATTAACTCATCGAACTCGTTAGGTTGAACAGTGAATCCTCCTTTCTTGGGCACCACATGAATCGGGCTCACCCATTCACTATCTGCAATTGGGAAAATGATTCTCATTTCTAACATCTTTATAATCTCCTCCTTAACAACGTCCTTCAATTGTGTCATCAACCTCCTTTGAGGTTGTGCCATTGCTTTCTTTTCTGGGTCTACAGAGATTTTATGCATACACACCGATGGACTTATTCTTCGAATATCTGCAATCGTCCACCCAAATGCTCCCTTATGCTCTCTCGGTACTCTTAAAAGTATCTCCTCCTCTAAAGGTGATAGTGACGATGAAATTATAAGGGGAAGAGTATCGTCTTGTAAGTATACGTACTCTAGGTGAGATGGCAAAGGTTTCAACGTTAAATTCCTAGGTGGCTCTTCTAGAGATGATCTTAGCAACTTTCTAGTCAACTGTAAGTCAAAGAACTTATGCCACAAAGGTCTATGAATTGTTCCTCCTACATCCACAGAAGATATAGGCTCTACTTCTCGTACTTGACCTTCGCTACACCCAGGCCAGGTTTCCTCATTACATCATTAATCCTCTTTCAGGAGCAAAGTATCTGCTACTTTAGGGTCTAGTGCCACTTGATGATGTAATTTCAAAACAAGCTCGTCTATGGCATCTAGCATGTAACATGCTTCTCCCTCATCTTGTGCATACCTCATTGTTTTCATCACATTGAATACTACCCTGCCCTCATTTACCCTTAGAATCAGCTCACCCTTATGAACGTCTATCAATGTTTTACTTGTTGCTAGGAAAGGTCTTCCTAGGATCAGTGGAACATCATGGTTAGCTTCCATGTCTAATACTACAAAGACTACGGGGAACACAAACTTATCAACTTTTACCAGCATATCTTCCACCACTCCACAAGGTTGCTTCATAGACCTTTCGGCCAATTATAAGGTTATAGATGTATCATTTAACTCTTTCATGCCTAACTTATGGAAAATTGAGAGTGGCATTAAATTGACACTGGCTCCAAGATCACACAATGCCTTGTTTAGGCACACTCCTCCAATTGTGCAAGGTATGAGGAAGTTCCCAGGATCATTACACTTAGGAGGCAGTTTGCATTGCAAAACTGCCGAGCACTCCTCGTTAAGGCAAATAGTCTCTAGTCTAACAACTTCCTTTTGATAGATATTGCTTCTTTCAAGAATTTTACATACTCCGGCATTCCGGCCAGAGCTTCTACCAAAGGTATATTCACTTGAAATTATTTGAACATTTCTATGAACTTTTTATAATGAGCATCATCATTATTCGGTTTATATTTCCTAGGGGGATAGGGTAAAGTAGCAGATTAATAGTTACAGTTCATGGCGACTTACATGCAGCCTGTTGTTGTTCTTTCGCTCGTCTGTTGAATCTGCATACGCCCGATTAATCGGCGTGGTGTCCCGATTAATCGCATCCCCTTTTCTTCCTGATTCTACTGCGTTTTGATGCTGACGGCTTTCTGATTCTTCCTGGAGGGTTGGTTTAACTGGTCTAGGCAGTTCATTTCCGCTCCTAGTCATTATTGCATTCACGTCCTTCGGACTCTTCTCAGTGTTACTTGGTAATCCTCCTGAAGGACGGGCTGACACTTGTTCGGCGATCTGCCCCACTTGGTGTGACAGATTCTGCACCAAGGCTTCTGGATTGGTCAGTCTTGTATCATTCTTCAGACAATATGTGGTGAAGTTTGCATTGAGTTCAGTCATGGATTTTGTGAGTTGATTGACCGTGTCGGTCACATTTGAGCTCATTTTATCCATGGCTGCTTCCCAACCACCTGACTTGTTGAATTGAGGCATGATTCCCCTAGCCTGTCTTGGTCTCTCTCCACCTGTAGGATCACCTAGTTGAAAACCAGGGTTGTCATGAGAACCCGGGCGATATCCACCCCTATAGGGATTTCCTTGCCTCCCTAAATAGTTCACATCTTCGGTGTTGGTTGCTTCGAATTCTTGAACTTTCTCAACCTTGGCGATGCATGCTGGTTATATAGAAACCCAAATCCAGATCCGATCCATAATTGGATCGTCAGATCTGATTCA